>JAODAL010001525.1:0-227195 GCA_025379985.1 Phyllomedusa bahiana | reverse complement strand
ATTCTCCCCCACACCAATTCGCAGCAGAAATCGGACTCATCAGACCAGGCAATTTTTTCCAATCTTCTACGTCAAATTTCGATAGCTTGGGCAAATTGGAGCCTCAGTTTCTTGTTCTTACTAAAAGGGGTTGGCACCCTGGGTCCGCGCGTACCCATCGCCTCAAAGTTGGGCCAAACTGTGCTTTTCGAGATTCTCTTTTTTGCCACCTTGGTTGTAACGGGGCTATTTGATCCTTTTCCTTTTTTCTATCAGCTCGAACCATCTGCCCATTCACCTTTGACCCTGAAAACACAAGGCTTTTCCCCCCACAGACGCCGCTCACTGGAGTTTTTTTTTTTTCAACCATTCTCTGAAACCCCAGAGAGGGTTTGTGCGTGAAAACCCCCCGGAATCAGCATTTCTAAATACTCATCCACCCTTCTGGCACCAACAACCATGCCACGTTAAAAGGCACTCAAATCCCTTTTTTTCCCCAATTTTGATCCGGTTGAACTGCGGGAGATTGTCTTGACCAGCAAACACCTAAATGCCTGATTGCTCCCATGTATGGCTATTAAAAAAAAAAGTGTAACGACATTGGACGGGGTTACCTAATAAAGGGCCGGTTTTAAATTTTTACCCTCTGTTACTTTTAGTAATCCCCGGGACGTCTTTTCGATCACGCGTTTCACTTTCCCTTTTTCTTCTCCACCCCGTTCACCCCTTTTCATTCTTTGTTTCCCGGCCAATACTCTCCCTGGGGATTTGACCAAATACTTAAAATCCTCACATTTCCAGCAACCCCTTTAAATTTTAGGAACAGTCCCCTCATTTAGGTAATGGGGGCCTTTGAAGGGAAAAGGGGGCCACAGGCAGGTAAGGGGGGCCACAGCGGGAAAGGGGGCCAAGCGGGAAATGGGGGCACTGGGGCAGAAAAAAGGGGGCACTGAGGCAGAATAAGGGCACGAGCAGAAAATAGGACACTGGGGGGTATAAAGGGGGCAATGAGGCATATATAGGGGCCACGGGCAGAAAGGGGGGGCACGCAGTAATTGGGGCCACCGGTAAAGGGTCATTGAGGCAGTAAGGGGCCACGGGCATATAGGGGGCACTAAAGGCATAATAGGGGCCACGGGCGTATAGGGGCCAAAGCTATAAGGGCACAGGCATAAATGGGGCCTTTGAGGCGTAAAAGGGGGGGCACGAGCAAAAAAGGGGGCCACAACAGTTTTAAAAGGGCACTGAGGCATATTTTGGGGCAATGAGCATATAGGGGGGCCCACACAGTATATGGGGGAAACACGGGGTAAAGGGGGCAACGGGCGGTAAAAAGGGAAACAGGCATTAAAAGGGGGCAACAGGCATATGGGGCACGGGCATATAGGGGGGACAGGCGGGTTTGGGGCACGGGCAGTTTTGGGGGGCAACAGCAGTATAAAAGGGAAAGGGCAGTATTGGGGGGCACGGGCAGTAAATGGGGGCCCGGCGGGAAAAAAGGCACAGGCAGCTTTGGGGGGCCACAGGGGGCATTAGGGGGGCACAGCAAAAAGGGGGGCCACACGGGGATATGGGGGCCACAGCAGCATAGGGGGGGCACGGGCAGGGAAGGGGGCCACAGGCGGGCATTATGGGGGCACAGGGGGGATATGGGGGCCACAGGCGCCTTTAATGGGCACAGGCAGTAAAAAGGGCACTGGGGCGGGGAAACCATAAAAATAACAACTTAATACTCCCCAAACTCCCCCGGGGCGGCCCCGCCCTTTCGGCCCACCTCCCCGGCACCCTGGGGTCACGGCCTATGACCCTTTGGGCGCCCAAGGACAGGACATCACATGACGTGATTCACGCGACGCGCCGGCTGGGCCAGGGGGCCGGGGCGGTCCCTCACGCTGTGAGGACCCGGCACCTCGCGGTGTAGACCCGGGTCGACACTGTCTGCGGCAGAGAGCGCTCGCTCTCTGCCCCGCAGAGCCCTCAGCGTGGGGTTGCGCCCCAGCGGACGCACATCAGCTGAAGAGCCAGTCGGTTGCTCCAGGCCTAGCACAGAGGCCTGGAGCCCGGGAGACTCGGGGGCACAGGGGTTTTTATTCGGGCCCGAGCCCCGAATAAAACGCCTAGCGACCCCTCTGACCACCAAAATATAAACCACCACACAGTGCCTGAACAATACTACCACATTTTCATCACCACAAAGTGACTAAATATACTGACACACCTTGACCACATATCATGACCAAAATAGTGACTGAATAATACACCATCCCCATTATACTGATTAAAAACCATTATGACTACGACCAATATTATCGTCATACATGGCCATACAGTGGCAGATACCATTTGAAACACACGTGCTCTGCACTCATATAAGCGCTTTACATAAAGTTACATCCGGGTACTCACAGTAGAGCCTTCTCTGAGTCACTCTTTCCTTTTTGTTTCCCATCTGGTCCAGACTGCCATGACGACTTCTCCCCGGCCTAGACTCATCCCTGCAAAATTTTAACCACTCAAAACTTCTTAGACTCCTCACTTTTTCCAGCATCTCCCTACAAATGCCACCTCTGTAACCACCTCTAGTGCATTCAAGGGTAATAATGACCCCCTTGTGCTCCAAGTAGTAAATGTGCCGCAAAAGGCTATGGGGTTTTTCATTGTGCACCAAGTTTTAGTCTTCTTTTGTGTCCCTATATGGTGGTAAACCCGCAATAAAGTCGGTAGGCACATCCCTGCAGGACACGTATGCAGTTAAAAAAGGGCAGTAAGTATATCCTTCGTTGGGACAGTCTGAACACTGGATAGGCCCTCACAGTTTTGATCAAAAAAGTTTGCTAAAAAGTAGCAGAAATGGTTTTTGAAATATTTTCATATATTCTTTGTTTTGACTGTCAGTTTTGTAGAGTTCTATAATAAATTTTTGTGTCTCAGTAAGAAAGTAGGCACCCCCCCAAACTGGGTGGGCAGATAGTTTAGAAACCCTTTTAAGTAGGTAGTCAGGAAGGTTTTCCTCCATTTTTGGAAAAGTATATAGCCACTACCTGTTATGTAGGTAAATTTATAGGTCTCTTAAAAGGGCAGTATCTAGGATCTCCATTGGGTTAGATAGGTTGGTATTCAGATCACCAATTAAGTAGGTAGGTACATAAGCACCCTATAGGTAGGTATTTAGCCCTTCCCCATTAGGCAGGTAGGTATATAGGCCCACCATTATTTGGTATGTAGATATTAGTTCGCATTGGGTACCCTGTTTTTCCCCGAAAATAAGACACCCCCGAAAATAAGACATTTTTTTAATGCAATTCAGAATTTGGCTGCTTAGCTGATGTTTGTGATAAAATCACTACAGTAATTAATACATATTGATTTTTTGTTCAACAATAAATGTGAATTCTTGTTCTTAAAAAAATAAGACATCCCGTAAAAATAAGTTCTTAGCTTGTCCTTAGAGCAAAAAAAAATATAAGACACTGTCTTATTTTTTGGGAAACAGGTTAGGTGTATAGTCCCCTCAATAGATGCCTGGACGTCCACCTCTTGGCTTTTAATTGGATGGATGGACTTTATTTCAGATTCTTCCAACTGTCATGGCCTCACATGAAGCAGTTTGGCAATTTTCTTGGCCCAGAGACGCTATAAATAAGCTGGAAGTGCTGCTTTCTTTTTTTTTTTTGAGAAATTTCATGGCTGCTCCTCGTTTTTGAACCAATGACTTTTTGCTTGTGATAATCAACCAAAAACACACTGAGCTTGGGGAATGTGAAACAGTTGTAATTTGTAGTATACAAGAAAAAAAAGGTTGTCCCACCCCCAGAGCAAAAAGAGTAACAATGCAGTCACATGAAAAAAATCTGCAGAACTAACAATAAGCTAAATAGTGCAGGTCAAAGTTATGTATGAGATAACCAAGATGTTTGTCTATAAAATGATGGTAATCTCATTTCAAAGTTTGAGATATGAAGCCTGAAAGTCAAAAGTTCAAAACATTGTTACCCTTTTGCATTTTGGCATAAAATCTATTTATTGGATACAACTTTAGAACCCCAAACCTAAAAAAAATTGTAAATACCAAAACACTGCAGTAAGGCTGCGTTACATGGCAAAGACCAAATACCGTTGGACAGCTTTTGTCCGCTGTTGCGGATTCAGGCCCTCCCCCTTCGCAAAAAAAGTAACTTTATTTACTCAAAAACACACTAAAGGCCATAACTTCATGGCTGGACTAGATACTGAACCCATAGAAGGCAACACTGGGCCCTTATGCTACTTGGGAAAGATAAACAGTGCAGCTAATTGCTAGCAGTAGCTCACACAATCCTCCACTGGGGGGACAATTAGATGATAAAAAACTGCACATTGCATTAATACCAGTTCACACCAGTATGAAAAAAGCCACGGTATAATACATGGGAAATTTTACAAATGCAAAAATACCAATAAGACAACCACCACCAAAACCTTCTAAAATATGAGAAAGGGGGGGTTGCTTGTAATAATGATGCATATAGATTAAGCAATACAAAAAGGGTTCCATTAATGCAGATACATGTGGTGCACCATGCTGGCTTACAGCCTATTACGCCACTACTATTCGACTGGGCGGGCTGCCACCCCTTTTAGGTGTCCAACACAAAATACAGACACCCTCTGCTTCCCACTATTTTCGGGCAAAAAAAAAACATACTGAGAAAATATTATATATGAAGTATTAGTTGATACAGTGGGCCAGTGCAGTTTTTCATAATCTAATTGTCCCCCTATGGAGGTTGTGTGAGGCTATTTCTCAACAATTACCTGCACCGTTTTATCTTTCCCAAAAAGCACAGGGCCTGTGTTGCCCTTCTGCTGGGTTCAGTTTCTAGTTCAGCCATTGACTGTAAGTATGGCCTCCCCCCTTCACACTCACATTTTTTTTGGACCGCCAACGGTGTAAAAAAACGTCCGGGGGAAAATCCGTGCAGTGGGGACTGCTGCACAGATTTCCCATTTAACAATGTAAAAAGGTTGACAGACGTTTAACAGTCGGCTTTTCAAATCTGAAAACAGCTGTAAAACCGACAACAAACCTGTGCCGTTTGGGGGGAAATCCTTAGTGGAAAAAACAGTTTTCAACAAAAAGCGTCCTGAAAAAACATTTGTGGAGTCTAAAGAATTTCTTTGAAAATAGAATCACCTCCATCAGATCCTCCTTAATAGACGACCTCACATCGATCTCATTATTTCCAGGCTAAGAATGGCCTCTCTACACAAACTTGGTTGGTTGGCAAAGCGGGGACCAAAGGGGCAACATCTCTAAAAAATGTTAAGGTATAAAGGAATGCCTCAGGCACAGTCAGCTTTGATGAAAGGTGAACTCTTCTACTTCTTGACTCCACACACTGTTAATTGTGGAGAAAAGCAGCGTTTTGCGACTGCTAGGACTCTTAGAGGTGGCTTGAACAGTGAAAATACAAGCGACTGTGTAACCGCACAAACTAGTAAAGCAAATTAATGGGAGGTGGTAGTTTTTCCTTAACCTATAGCAAGACTGATTGTCCAGAAAAAAGTAGTTCCCGCATCTTAGGCACAACCCGACCTCACAGAGTATTTATGGTGTGCAAACAAACTTCCAACCCTATAAAGAGAGCTCATCACCCATCTTTCCCAGAGTCCTGAATGTCAAATGCTCATTCTAGTCCCACTTAAAACAGATGAAGAAAACACAGCATCCCATGTGGAAGGGGCAGTCTTGCATCGCCGGACCCACGTAAATCTCATGGCAGTCCCACATAAAACAGAAAACAGTCCCACGTAAGATGTGCAAATTGCATCGGGAGACCCAGGTAAATCTCATGTGCAGTCCCACATAAAATAAACTTTTGCAGCTATTTAAGAAAACTTTACTCACGTGTGTGAAAAAAAAAACAAACTTCAGGTATACTTACTTAAAGGGACAATTACCACTAAGCTTTGTGACAAAACTTTTGCACCACCCCACCTGCCTGCAACATTATCTCAGAGCACCCACCCCTTACAGGTCTATTGAAATTTACAAATGAAAGTATAGGAAGGCAATTGCTACCTTGACACATCTACTGCCTGCTCCCTGTGATTTTTGGGGCTCTAATATACGTGAGTGGGGTGCACCCAAAACAAATTTTCAAAAAAAAAATGAGTCACCAAAACGGTCTTAAACATTTTCCTAAATGTTCCTTTATCCTTCAATCCAATTTGCACATTTCTGCTGAGCAGGTCTGTTGACAAACATGTGACGGGTAGAAGAATCACCCTCAGTATATATTATACTCTTTGCAGGAACCTGCCATTTAAAGAATTATGCAGTGATCCAGCAGTGAGCATATTACCTATACTGAGCCACCTTGCAGCGAACAGAAGCTAAAATTGGTTTTTACATCGTGGGATATTTTCATGATTTCCCTTAAACATAGAGAACGAGAAAATCTCTAATTTTACGAAACCCTTAGACATATCCAGATGAGTGTAGCTCCAAAATTGCATAGAAGGCTCCTCACATGCACTGAATTCCACTTGTATTTTGACCATACCTATGTCCTTTGATTAACCAGGGTAGGGGCATTGTTGAGGATAAACTAAATGCATATGCAGCCGCTCTTTAGGCTTATGGGGCCCACAACTAACTTAACCCTTTCCCTGCAAAGGACATATGCAAATGCCCATTCTATCCCTCCACCCCCCAAAAAAAATCACCCCATCTTTCCCAGCCCGATGTCAAATGCCATTCTGTTCCCGCTAAAAAAAATCACCCCATCTTTCCCAAGTCCCTGAAAGTAAAATTTGCCATTTTAGTCCCATGAAAAAACAGAAAGAGAAAAAAACAGCAGTCTCATGTAAGATTGCAGTCTTGCTTTGGGCCCGGACCCATGTAAACCTCATATACAGTCCCACGTAAAACAAAAAGATAAAACAGCAGTTCCCATGTAAGAGTGCAGTCTTGCATCGACAGACCCAGGTAAATCTCAATGGGCAGTCCCCACATATAAAAACTTTTGTGAGACAGATGCAAGGTCCCACGTAATCCACTTGTGATATAGATGTGCAGTCCCATGTAAACATAAACAGATGAAGCATTATTTTTTCTGCAGAGTCAGAGGTTAAATAATCTGCAGGATATATCACTATGAGAGAGACAGAGAAAAAAATCACCCATCTTTCCCAGAGTCCTGAATGTCAAATGCCCATTCTAATTACAAAACGTAGAGAGAGCGAGAAATTTAGAAATAGACTATAATATCGAGTTAGACAACTTTTCCAATGACAGCGGAGAACCTCTCCCTTCCCCCAGCTCACATAGAATGAATCATCATGCGCACAAACCTTGGTGTGTGTTCTGCAGGGAGTGAAGATACTCCCTGCTGGGAGAAGAAAACCGCCCCTCCATTTCACAATCTCTGCTTGGCAACCAGCAGAAAACATTGCCAATGAGACAACCCCTTTAAACACTTGCCAAAGCTATATTGCTAGGGATAGAGCTTCGTCTTCCTTCAATATCATCGTGCAACCCAGAATCTTAGCTTCCGATTGATATCAGGCTTCTAGGTGTAACATTCAAGGGTAATATATGGAATTTTGGCTTTTGTTTCCGTGAGTGTGAATGAGAACATTGGATGGGGGGAAAATGTAAGTAACATAGGAAAGAAGATCAGAGCCTGATACTGTCATGTCCTCCAGCACAGCCTAGAGTGACCCTGGGTGAATACAGGAACTTGTCTTTCTATTTTCACCCCTCTTACCTATCACAGCCTGCTACTTCTGTCTCTTCTCCACTACAGCCTCCCAGTGATCCTGAGGGGTGGGGGGGATACAGAAAATTTTCTTCATTTAATCCCCCCTCTTACCAATCAGGCAGAATATTATGCCCCTGAATTTTCACATTTAGGGGGTCTTTTTATTTCTACTAAAGAGTGGGAGGATAAGCAGTTGCACATCTAATCACCCCCTGCACCTAATCAGGACATCTGTCAACTCAAATGTTTACTGGTATCTGGGATTGCAGAGCTCTTTATTCTCTTCAGTTCCAATGATTTTGTAGACAGATGTGCATGCAGACACATGACCCAGAGGCAGTTCCGACTTGAGTCAGCCCGAATTAACCAACCAACCCCCACCCTCCTTTTAACCTTGAGTTCCCAATAACAACACGACAAATGGCTTTGGATTAAATGGCCACAGCGGCCGTTCTATTAACAAAATTACAAAAACAGTAATAAATAACCTTCCTTTTTTTAAAACATTCCAATTAACATGCCCCCAACAACATTCAACCCAAAAATACACCATGAACCATCCACACCTTTGGGGCTGCAGGTCCTTGGAGCCACTCCCCACGGTCTGGCGACCCATTCACCTTTTGTAATTACCCTCAGCCGTCACCCCCAGCTCGAGGGCACCAAGCGGCCACCCCGGGCGACCGCTATCACACCTGGCTCTCAGGAGGCCCCAACTGAAAGAGCCCCACCGTCGCCAGACATGTGTCATGTGATTAGGGAGCCATAGAGGGCTATGACTCCCACCACCATCTCCTAGCTCCAAGGACCCCCAACGCCAGCCGGCCACCATGACAAAAAACACCACCGCCGCTGTGACAAAAAACCAACAACCAAAAAACCCAAAACCAAACCTAATAATCAGGGAGGGAGGGTGAGAGATTGAGCCTCCTGGGCGCGACTGCCTCTTGTGTACGTGCGGCGGCGGCCTTAAAAGCCGGGAGGCGTGCTATGGGTCCGGCCCCCGTCTGACACAAGTGACAGCAATGAACTCCGTACATTGTACTTTTATTTTTAGGAGGCTTGAGCATCTCAAGCTCTACTTGGCTCACACATGCTAATGATATGGGCGGTTTACTGGCTTGTCTGATTGATATGAGGTGTATTTAAGGAGGTCCTGATTGAGTTAAGGGATGCTCCTGCATCGTGGCGTGAACTATCTACATCCATCTGAGAGACTTACTACCCCGATGAACCTAGTTTGGGGAAACGCGTCGGGAGACTATATATCTTTGTAATCTCTCTTTGGTATATACCCATTGGCCTTAATCTAGGATACATTAGGGTTGCCTAGGGTGAAAATCGGTAATGTGGGGCCGCCCTCATCAGGGCGATGAGTCCATGAAGGTATTCTCAGGGCCTAATAGGGTGTTTGTAGGGTTAGTGTACTTTTTGTATTAAGGGGCCTTATGGGTTAAAGGGGAAATATCAGATCTTCTTGGACCTAATCAACGGAGCATTGGCGAGGTACCCTGGAAGTTAAGTATACTCCCCTTTTCTATTATATATATAGGATATCTTGTTGAATATTTGAATTAAGGGATTAGTTTGGAAGGTTTTAACTAGTATAAATTAAGGTTTGATGTTTTTATATTGGGGTTATAATTTTTCTGTGATTGGCTCACACATCCTCCAACATGATTTTTTTTAAACATTTCTTGCAAAATGGTCCCGTTGGTAGCCTTCCATGGTTAGAAGGTGCTGGGCAGCATTTTTCACACTTGGGCAGGTGTATTTTTTTCAGAAAATATATGGATAGGAGGAGTAATATGAATTTTTTTATTTTAAAATTTAGGTTTTAGTTGTGTTTGTCAAAAGTGGTAAAGTTTTCCTGGCAATAAAATGGTTAAAAAAAGAGAAGGCTTACTAGTGTCTACTTAATGGCTTGTAAAGAACTGATAATGGTTGCCATGGCTCATGAATACTGGTCAACTACAATCCATGACAGAAGGTGACATATCACTGATGGACTAGCTAGAAAAGAACTTTATGAGAAGTACTTCGCTCTTAACAAAGTGGATCTACATACACAGCTGAGTCACATTATTATGACCACTTTCAATATCAACAGTGTGTAGCTCATGAAGGAAGTCACTTGTTGTGAGCTGGCTTGGTGGGTATCGGTAAAATGGGCGATTTATCAAAGTTGCATAAAGAAATTATAATGGTTTTTGGGCCAAGGGTGGCAGTATTTCTGAAACTGCGCAGTTTGTGAACTGTTTATGTGCTGCTGTTATGAAAGTGTATCGGGAGTGGACAAATTATACCATAGCGAAAAAGAGATGCGTTTTTGCTTAATTAAACAGATGGACATTGGCATGTCAGGTAACATTAGAGAACAAACACCCTGCATCCATTGCTGGAAAAAATAAAAGCTGGTGGAAGCAGTCTTCTGGTCTGGGGAATTTTTTTGTGCCATTTTCTGGGCCCATCAACCATGTGGAAGGCACTGTCAACTGATTTGGGTATGATTCATCCTTGCAGATCACATACACCCATACATGCTGATTGTCCCTGGGGAGAATGGGATCTTCCATCAAGACAATGCGAAATGTAACCTCGCTAGAAATATCTAACATTGATTGGAAATGCATGACCAAGACTGCCAAGTATTACCCTGGCCCCCTAATGCCCCAGACTTGAACCTAATTGAGCAGCTGTAGGACCACATTGATCATAGTGTTTGATCTATGGATCCTCCCCACACACCCTCCAGCATTTGTGGGATACAGTCAGCTCCAGATAGCTGTGATAACCTACCAGGAGCTTATTGAGTTACTCCCAGCATGTCTAGCTTCTGTTCATGCTGCACAGGGTGGCTACTCTGGATATTCCCTGGTGGTCATAATAATATGACTTGACAGTGAAGTTTTCTTGCACATGGACCTTATGTTGTTCATGTCTGCCCCTGAAACAACATGTCTCATTTACACTATATATGTATAACTGATCAGTCCAAATAGTTAAAAAGCCAACTCCTCCCAACCTCCAGGTCCGCCGTTAGGGCTACACAGATGCTTCAACTGTATAGTGTCCTGAAATTACTAGTGGCTCCCCCTCCTTTGCAACCGCAGCCCAAAATATGGACTCTGTTAGTCACTCAGACATTGTTCTTAATTGATAGACCTCCATAACAAACACCCACAGGGCAAGTTTCCTAATAATTCATGGTAACAGAATATCTATCAGGTTATATTTTTATATTTTTTAAGCCATTAGTCTTCAGTGTCATATGCTGCTGAGGAAAAAGTTGTTTGCGTCAGAACACTTAGCACTACTTTAATGTGCCAGGCAGTAATGGTATCATTGTGACCTCTTGATGCATCCAGGGGGTGTATGTGTTGCCTCTGAGGAACAGTAGCAAATACACAGAGAGTGACAGAAAGGCGAGAATTTTGCAGATCTATTTATATGCACGCACCAGCTTTCTTATCTAATTCAAACTCTTCTCATTTGGATATCGATTCTGTGGCAGGTTGTGTCTGGGAGTAGTTTATGCTCCTGCAGGTTGTCTGAATGCAGCAGAGAGGACAGAATTATATCCCAATAGGTCTAGCAAATAATGTGTTCTCAGTAGAGGAGGGAGTGGGGACTCCTAATGCAGACAGTGCTTACTTGTAGCCCCCACAAAAGAAACTACAATTTGTCAGGCACTAAGATTGCATGTATGGTAAAATAGCCATCGGAAAAGACTTACTGCAAAGTGCACTACTTAAAAGTCCTGTCCTAAAGGACATTGTATACTCAGAGAAAAGAAATTGCCTCCGGTATTCTGTCTTCATTAATGTCCTTGCTATTACTCCTTTCATATGAAACAAACAACACTTCTATGGAGTCAAACAATGATTCCATTAGATACATGTGGATAGATCTTTATCCAAATCCTAAAGAAATTGTGAGCACACAGAATAAAACATACTGCCTGCATGAGACTGTTATTTCTATGGCGTGACAGACAGGCACGCGACTGTTTCATGAAGTACTTGAAGTACATTATATATACAGTATATAATGTACATAATGTATATAATGTACATACACAGGCAGTATGAACGGGATAGGGACTGTAGGTTTGTTCTTAAGTTGAACTTGTATGTAAGTCAGAACAGGTAGATTTATTAAATGTAACTCTAGCACAGAAGGTTTATTTTTTCGTTTTGGATAGCACAAGGAAGGGTTATCACATTTTTGTTACTGTCTGTGCCCCTGTTAAGAAGATTTAATCTTATTTTCACCTCATGTGCTGCTGTGGCATGATGGAACTTGTCGTTCCACAGCTGCTATCTGTTGTGGAACATGGAACTATAAGTGCCACATGCCACATAAGTCAGAGGTAAGTTGGAACGTTGTAAGTCGAGGACTTCCTGTGTATGTATGTATATATATATGTGTGTGTGTATATATATATATATATATATATATATATATATATAGTATGTGTGTGTATATATATATATATATATATATTATATATGTAAAGCATTTTTTAAATTCCTGCTTTACATATAGCAGACCCATTCGTCTAGTTGTACCTCTGTCTCTTGTCAGCAGAGAATTGTGCACCGCAACTCAGTCCTGAATACATACCTTGGCTGGGTACTTTCAGAAAAACCCAGTAGTAATGAAGGAGATTGAAATATGAAGTAGTAGTACTATATACTGTAACAGAAAGCCACCAACATGTTATTTCACGCAAAAAGGTACAATGTTCTTGCATCTGAGAGCGCCCCCTCAACCTCTGAGCCTAATATTATTAGCTACAGCTGTAAGGTTATAGTAATGCCCATGCCCATTTTACACTTATAGGGCGACATGTATGAACAGGGCTGCGCCAGTTTTCTGGTGTACTTTAAGGCCAAAAAGAATGTATGAACAGGCGCACTACAGACTTTGGCACAATGAGTGCCTTTATAATGCGCCAAAGACACTTTTTAATGTGCCAAAGATTTGGGGCATTCTGGGGGCGTCGCACCACATTCATAGAGGTAGACACATTTATGATTCTTTGACACCAAACCTAAGTGCAGGACAGTTAGAACAGCCAGACCAGGGTAAAGGTGGTGCCTGAGCCAGACTTGTAGTATTGGCACTAGATTGCGCCTGTATGTATGACCTGCAGAAGAACAGGTTCATACATACTGGCACATTCTACACTGCCTTAAAGCTATTTAGAACTGGCCTTTCAGTGCCAATGTTCATACATGTTGCCCATAATATCTTTAAAGTCTTGCTCATCTGTAAACCAGAAAATTTAAAAGGTTGTGTGGTTAAGAAACTCCATTATCAAAAACACCTTTACATACTCAGACTGACCAACCTGGGGATTTGTTAGATCCTCTGGTGAGCACCTGAACCAAAAACTGATCCCTCCTCAAAACTGCCCCCACATGGCTGCACAGCACATTGATACAACCACGTTGCGTGCAGTGTGGTACTGAGTTGTTTCTTAAATAACCTAGTTTGTTTATGACAATATATAGATATACATAGTTTACACAGTGGATCGTCCCTCCATTTGCCCACTATAAGTCCCACTCCCTCCAATGCCCTCCTTCCAAACAGAAATTGCCAACTTCAGCTATCTTATCCGCTAGGCACACTAAGCAGTTTCCAGGAGCCCCACAAGCATGGTGAATGTATTTCCCAGGAATCCAGGGCACATGCTCTGGATCCTTGAGTCGGCGTTGCTTACTTAAAGGGGTTGTCTCCCGTCGAGAGATTCATAGAGGCCTCCTGTCTCTTCCTGGTCAGACTGTCTGTAATTAGCATACGAGCTCTTTGCATTCACTCAGTGTATTCAACTCTGTGTTTTCAGTCTGCTAATTAAATTAGATTAGAAGCTCTCTGAAACTACTAGCAGGAGATTTATCTAAAGTAAACAGTACTAATTACAGGCTTTTGTCTGAAAGTTCAGATAAAAACAAACTTTTTACTACTGGCCAGCACAGAGCTGCCAGGATCTGTGTGATGACATCACTCAATGCTATCACATGTGTGCCCTACATTTTGAAAGCTATTCTTTGTAGCGAGACAACCCCTTTAACTGTTTGAGTGTTTGTAGGATATGCAAACAATTAAAAACCTTGGTAGACCAGGGAGACATTGTGTCCCTGCCATGCCAATTAGTCTTGTAGGCTGCAGGCTGCCTAAAAGATTTCAGAGGGGTGTCTCGACATAGGCAGTGGTGATGTTATGGGTGTGCTTGGGGCTGGTTAGAGGCATCTCCTCATGTGGTGTTATGTTTAGGCATAACAGTGTATTTGGACAGGGTCCATTGCAGTGCTAAGCCCGGGGACCAGTAATGCTGTTAAGATGGCCCTGTGTGAGCTTGTCTTGCTGGACGAGGCAGCATTTCCACCCATCTAACATCCTGACCTTGCTCCAGACAGAAAGTGAGTGCAGCATCTCAATGTTGGGCATACTCACCAAATCTCTGGTCATGTCTGAGAGACTCCTGGAAAAAGGGACGTTCTTTTGGAAGGGTTGGTAAGCCTCCCATATATATTTCTGTGTCCTGGTGCAACGCCTCTGATGCAGGCCTATGTGCAGAAGGGCCATGCTTCAGCTAGACTTTGCCCAGCTTTCCTTTAGTGGCCAGGAAAACTAGGTGACACCACATCCCACATAGCAATCAATCAGGATCAATTAACTTTCATACCATTGTAAAGTTGATTGATTGCTGTGGGGGATGTGGTGTCATTAAAGGGGTTGTCTCGCTACAAAGAATACCTTTCGAATTGTAGGGAACACAAAATAAGACATTTTCCAAATATATTGCTTTGTTCCTCTGTTTTTCCTAAGGAGATAAAAGTGAATTTTATGACCCCCTGGCTATTTCAGATCCCTCAGTAACCTACCTGTAAACAATTCTCCCCCTGTGTTTGTTCAAGAGTTTAAAAGTGAGTGACATCATCACACAGGTCAAAAGCAGTATCCTGTGCTGCTCAGCAGTAAAAGCTTGATTTATGTAAAATAAACAGAACTGTAATTAGGGCTTTTGTTTTGGGGATCAGATAAGAAGTCCTGTTAGTAGTTTGAGAAGCTAATCTGATCTAATTAGCATCTGAAAGCACAGCAAGGCATGGAGCTGTACAAGCATGGAGTTTATGCAAATGAGTCAGTCTGAACTAGGAAGTGACAGAGTATTTCATTCATGCATTCTCTGAAACTCTGAAGGGAGACAACTCCTTTAAGCTTTTCTGAAAGCTATCCAACATCAAGTAAAATTGCCCCAAAGCAATCAGTCAGCTTCCCTATTTCCTTGAAAAGGGGTGACTTTTGCATGAGGGGTGTGTCATACAAAAGAGGGTTTGGTAAAGGGGCTGTATCGCAGAACCTTCCCGAAGACCACTTTCAAAAGCTGTCAAGTATGATAAAGAGACAACATGGTGATCAGCACAGGAGAAAAGAAGACTGAGAAAGGAAAGGTTTTTTTTCCCACCAAACAGGGAGACACAAAAGGTAAATATATTCCTATTTTCCCATCCCCTCTATTCGTTGGGGAACCACAACTCACAGTATGGCCTAATAACTGCAGACTATCAACACTTTCTGGAAGGTTTAGTTTTCCTCATAGAAGGACAAGGAACCTTTTTAAAGGTGATTTACAGGAATCGAAAAAAAATGAGTACGAAATATGGCAAAATAAAAAATATATATATTATTGTTAAATTGCCTGCTGTTCCAGGTCTCCCTCTCATGTGTTCCCTGCCGGTCATTACTTAGATTGATGATGATGATGAGTCCATAATTCCATGTGACCACTGCAGTCAATCACTAGTCTCAGCAGTGCCTGTACAGAACAAGAGTATTCACTGGCTGGGAGTGAAAACTGGTGGGGACTGCAACGTTGATGTTAGGCTTATTGTTTCCCACCTTCATGACCTATAGCGCGACATGCATGAAATTTGGCGTTAACACACGAAATTTCATGTGCATGATAATAGGCTAGAATGCGCATGATTTATGAACCCGCTCTACAGCAGGTCATAAATCAAGTGCATTCTAGCGCTCGGGTGACAGTTCGGGATCAGGTATACCACTTTGAAAGTGGTCTACCTTTTCCAACTGTAATGCGCCCAGAAATGTGTAGCTTCGCTACGGCTCTAGTGTGCCCCGCCTCTCCGGGGAACATTACATAGCGCCGGCAGCATTTTGTAATGCGACAAATCTCAAGGGGGGGGGGGGGTGGGTGCGAGAGATTTAAAAATGTATAAACGGGGCTGTTTCTGATATCGGGCTGTAAGGATGCCAGATATCTGATGCAGCCCCGTTCATACATGTCGCCCTTGATGTACATACACGCCAGGGGCAGCATGCATGAATAGGGCTGTGCCAGTTTTCTGGTGTGCTTTGAGACAAAAGATTTGTTGCAGCCCTGTCTGACAGATGTATGAACTGTCCTACTCCAAAATGATGCTGCAGACCTGACGGGGACGTGTCACGCCAGATTCGTATAACATTTATGAATGTTTCATAACAAAATGTGGTACGAAGTTCCAAAAAATGATAACATACTGGAAAAATATCAAATATGAGGTATTAGTTGATACAGTGGCCACAGTAAATAAGCTCGCAAGCCCCGTCAAGGCTCCTCATTTCTTGTAAGTCCCTACACTATTTAAAAATAAAACCACAGAAAAAATGCGAGCTTGCGTACCGTAGCTACTGTATTAACTAATACCTCATATTTGATATTTTTCCAGTATGTTATAATTTTTTGGCCCTAAAACACTGGGGAGCTTAGGGTACAAGTATTTTGTACAGGACGCCCTATAAGTGCTTTACAGCCTGCCTATTGGAATATTATGGGTGATATTGGCTGTAACCCAGCATGGTGTAACTGTATGAATGGTGTTACCCTTTGTATCGCCTTATCTATATGCAATTTCATCTGTATTTGTATTTGTATACTGGTGTGAACTGACATCTAGAGCATTTGTTCATTAATGACCGGCACCTGTTATATCTTTCTCATGCAGCACATGGGCCAGAGATGCCTGGCATTGGATATGCTTTTAGCTGAAAAAAGGGGGGGGGGTTCAAAATACAATATGAAGCAACTTGTTGTCAGACGTCATTCTTCCCTGACATATGTGTATATTTCCATTCCTCTATTAATTTGGAAACCACACAACGAGGACTAAGTCGCGGGTTTATAGCGGCAACACTGTTGTACCAATCCATGCCAATTTCATAGTGGCAAGCCTGAGACACATTTTGGCGCTTACATCCTTCTGGCGCATAAATATGTCTCCCAATGGCACACATTTATAAAGTGCTGTGAAGTGAATGATGAACGCTACCCTAACTTACTGAGAAGTACGATTGTTGGGGCGGCGCCACTTTTCATACATGTCCCTCCATTTGTCCACTGTTAGTTACTCTGATCACAGTCATTTAACAACTAAAAGAAGGGTATAATAAAAAAAAAAATGGTGATCTCAGACTATTCGACAATAGTTTTACAGAATAGTGTACAAGCAATTGTGCCCCTTAGTTGTCAAGTACAATCGGGTAGACTAAAAATTTAACTTAAAAAAAAGGTATGTATGTATATATATATATATATATATATATATATATATATATATATATATATATAATCAAAATATGAAACAGTAAAAAAAATCTACATATTACATACTGAAAAGAAAGATTATAAACGTAACCCCTTATGACTTTGTGACATAATGTAGATTATGTGCTTGGTAAGGGAGTAAGGGTGTATGGTGTATACACAGCAGCTAATAGCTGTTAATTACACCTGGGACATAACGCTTATGGCTGGAATCAGGAATAGCTCTGAATCCATAAATTATGGCATCTATGGCATCTAATAGATTAAAGGGTCATTTGGTAAAGTCCCTTCTGAGTCTAGCTTATGGCCTCAGGGAACAGGGAGATGGCCGCACTTGTGCAGTTCTTCCAGTTTATTTCTATGGCAGTTCTGACTATAGCTTGAAGAGTGTGCTTGGCTATGTTTGGAACTCCCATAGACATGAATGAGGTAGAGCTGCGAAAGTGCGGACAACTTCCCATTCTGTGAGACTGGATTAGAGCGAGCCATAAGCCAGCCTCAGAAGGGACTTTACCACATGGCAAAACCCTGTAAAGAAATGGTGCTGCACACTGTTCCAGTCTCTGATCGGCTCCCACATGACAAGATAGTGGGGTGCTGATTGGTTGTCATGGCAGCTGGGGGACAAAAGATGGCGTCCACGGCTGCCATGTTATTGCCTTTTGTACACCTTGCAGGATTAAAAGGAAAGCCATTATTGTACAGGTGATCATTCCCGCTAGTATAGTCCTAGTGGGACTACAAGAACCAATAATAAAAAAAGGTTTAAAACTAAAAAAAAAAATAAGTTCAAAACACAGATAACATGTCACTTATACCAAACAGTGAACTCCATAAAAACAAAAATGGTGTAATTGCTTTTTTTTCCCTATGTTACTCACACACAGAATTACTTTGGGGGGTGTTTATCAGTACATTATATGATATGGTCAATGGTACCATTAAAAAAGGCCATCTGGACCCACAAAATAAGTCTTCATACTTCTTTGTAGAAAAAAAATATGGCTTTTTGAAGGTGGACAGACAAAAACTAACATGTTGTAAAACCCAAAACTTTGTAGCACAAAGAGGTTAAACATAATTGTGCGATCTAAAGTTGAAATTCCGGTCTGTAAAAATATAACTCACACAGTGATTGTTGTGCTGTAAAAAACTTCACTTCCCCAAAATATTTAAAAAATGATCACAAAGTCTTATATATTCCAAAATGATGTCCACAGCTCCATAGATGAAATTGTGCTGAACCACAGTATAGAGTTTACATGTGATTTATGCTGCATGATGATCTCCAACAAAAAAGCTCCGGTTCCACCCCACAAAGATTTTTATTTTTGTTTCCCAGTACATTATGTTAATGGACAAATAAAGTAATTATCTTAGAAGGTTGGATAAACAAGGAACAAATTGTCACAAAAAAAGCTCTGCGTCAGGAACCCAGAACTGGTATTCCAGCAAAATTATAGGTCACCTTAGCATCACCTCTAGGGGGTTTGAATGGAACAGTGAACATGCATCCTGACACTCTATTTAAAGTCTATGGCTCAGCACAGAGCTCAACATGCTGGTGGGGACCAGGGTAACTCTCTTTGGCTATCAGTAAGGGTCCCAGTGGTTAGCCTGCACTGGTCTAGCATTATATTTATTATCCAGTGGAGAGGTGATAATAGTTTCTGGTCGGAATATTCCTTCAAAGAAATAGACAACAAATGTATTGTACATATAATGATGGCTTCACCTAGTTCGGACATCTATATTTAAGTTCTGAAATATCACTCTTGTACATGGCACCCCAAGTGCAGTCCATGATACAGTTCTGTTTGGCATCATGTGCTTCTGTATCAGGTCTAAAAATAAACTGGTACTATTTTCATCAATCGAGAATTCTAGCAATGGGCTATAGAAACCCTGGTCTGACATTGAACCCTAATTTATTAATCAGGATCCATTGAGTCACATGCAAGTAGTTGGACAGGACCAAACCAGGAAGCAGAAACTAAGGAAACCCCCGGCGTGACCTGTATGATTTAAGTGCAAAGAGGCAAGTTCTAAATAGCTTTAAAGCAGTGTAGAATGTGCCAGAATGTATGGACCTGTTCTACTGCGGGTCATAGATTTGGCACATTCTACAACCTGAATTCTAAAAAAGTTGGGACACTAAACAAATTGTGAATAAAAACTGAATGCAATGATGTGGAGGTGCCAACATCTAATATTTTATTCTAAATTATTTTATTTTAAAGTCTTTGCTATTTTACACTGGGTAATACCATCCTGGTATTGCTGCACTATCTTTCTGCGCAACAATTGTGAAATTGGTGATCCTCTTACCATCTTGGTTTCAGAGAGACACTGACACTCTGAGGAGCTCTTTTTATACCCAATCATGTTGTCAATTCACCTAATTAGTGTTGATTGGTCTTCCAGCTGTTTGTTATATACTCAATGTCATTTTTCCAGCCACTTATTGCTACTTGTCCCAACTTTTTTGGCATTTGTAGACACTGTGAAATGTGGAATCAACATATTTTTCCTTTCAAATGTTACATTTACTCAGAATAAACTTTTGATCTGTCATCTATGTTCTACGCTGAATAAAATATTAGATGTTGGCACCTCCACATCATTGCATTCAGTTTTTATTCACAATTTGTTTAGTGTCCCAACTTTTTTGGAATTGAGGTTGTAGTTCCACTATGATAACTCAGGCTCAGGTAAACCACTTTTAACTTGGTCTACCTGTTCCAGCAGTAATTCACCCAGTTTTGCCATCCTCCAGTCATAAATATGTAGAATTATATGGTTGTGGTGCGACACGCCCCAGAACACCTCCACATCTTAGGTGCATTGCAAAGTGCTGAGGGCGCCTCAAAATGCTTTTGGAGTGCGCCTGCTCATATATCTAGAGATCAGGGCTGCAACAGTTTCTGGGCTGAAAGGACACCAGAATACAGGCACATCCTCATACATACATTTCACCCCTGGTCTCTACCCTTTAACTCCTGCACAAGGATGTGGACTTCGCTGCAAGGGCCTTCCAGGTCACAGGTCCTGACATAATCACCCACACTGACAATTGATGTCCAAACAATGGTACCGGTGGAGCAAACAAGAAGTGTAATTACAGACATGTCAAAGGTCAGGACAGGCAGAGTACTTACATGTTTAAAAAACAAGTTGAGGGTTGAGTCCAGCAGTGGACAGGAATCAATGTCCAAGAACAAGTTGGAGTCAGAAACTAGGATTCAACAAAGACTAAGGGCCACATGTATGAAACTGCTTAGATCTAAAACTCACTCTTTTGCCCATAGTAACCTATGGGCAAAAGAGTGAGTTTTAGACCTAAACAGGTTCATACATGTGGCCCTAAGGGTAACATGTATGAACGGGACTGCAGCAGTTTTCTGGTGTGCTTTGGGCCAAAAAACAGTTTTAGCCCTGTCCGACAGATGTTTGAACTGTCCTATGTCAAAATGTGATGCATGCTGTGACAGACCCGACACATTTGTATGCGGGGTATCACATCAGATTCGTAAGACGCACCACATTTATGAATATTTCACAAAAAACAAAATAATTTCCCCCCAAAAATCTATTTCTAAAGCAGGCAATCTCTTTAAATTTGAACAAAAGAAATCAATTTCTCGTTGAGCTAGTGTCACAGTTCACGCCGCAGTCCTTCTATGGACCAACGGCATGCCCATGTCTCCTGTGACCCAGCCGCTGCTTCGGCATTCTGTATTGTCCCTGGCTCTTGTCACTCACCTGTCCTGGCTCCTGTCTGTCCTGCAGCTGTTCCTGCTGGCAGATTCGAGTCTCCATTGCTTTCTCTGGCTCCCTGGCATCCTCTGCGCACACGTACTCCCTCTAGGGGCACGCGTGCGGCACTGCATTTAAAGAGACAGTGTTCCTGTTTCCTGCTCTGTGACCTCTGACCCTTGGCTTCATAAGGAACTTCCTACCTTTGCTCCGGGTCAGTTCGTTGTTGCGTTTGCTCATACATTGAGCTTGACTCCTTGGCTGCTGCTTTGCTGCTCTACCCCTTATGTTTACCTGTACGTTTACCTGTACCTGTTTACCCATTACCTGCTGTACAATCTGCCGCTGCACCAATCTGCCAAATACCTGCTGATACCTGACATTTTACCCCGTCTGCTATCATCCTGGGACTGTGCCATCCGTTTAATGGCTACACCTGCGGTGCCCTGTTCTCCATTCCAGCACCTGCTATCCAGTCCTGCACTTCGGCTTCCCACCGCGAGTGTTCCCATCTGCGCCTGCGGTGGGCCCAGAGAATCCACCGTACTCGGACATTTCTAGCCTCCTCGGTTGGAATACGTAACAGCTAGGTAGCTGAGATCTAACAATGCAAAAAGTGCAAAAGTTTAAGGCAGGTTTGGACTCAATGCTGCAAAAGTAAGAATGTTTTCAAAACAAAAAAGTTTTATTTTTATCCGTGAACAAAATACACAGTGAACAAAGGAGAAACTAAATTAAAACAGTATTTGGTTTGACCACCTTCAAATAAGCCTCAGTTCTTTGAGGTACTTGCTTTTGAAGAAACCCAGCAGGGAGGTTGTTCCAAATATCTTGGAGAGATAATCACAGTTCCTCTGTGGATGTAGGCTTGATCAAATCCATCTGTCTCTTCATGTAATCCAACACTGACTCGATGATGATGATGATGATGAAATCAGGGCCCTGTGAGGTCATATCATCACGTCCAGGACTTCTTGTTTATTCTGAAGATAGTTCCTCATGATATTGTCTCTGTTTTGTTCATCCATTTTTTACTTTGATAAAAATAAACTATTAATATTTCTAGTTTTGGAATAATTTTTGCTTGGAAGCATTTTGTTTTCATACCTGCCTAAACCTTTTGCACAGTACCATAAATTACTGTTTGCAGGATCCGTGCACTGAAGAGCTCTGTTGTTTCAATCTTAATTTGTTAATTTCTTTGTTTGACTCCTGGCTAAAAAAAAATTGAACATTGTTCATCAGAGGTGTAATTAAAGACTCACGAGCCCTTGTTCAAACCTAAAATTGGGGCTCCCTCCCGTCTGTTGGCTGCTTTTCAGGGCTGGGGACCAATACTTTTTAACAACAGGTTCTGTATTTGGTGATGCCAGTAGTGTACCATGTCGTCGAAAATTATTCCTACTTAAATAAACTAAATGCAGAAAAGGAACTACACCCCATTTTAAGTCACGCATCCCTTTTACAGGTCATACTTTACAGGGGACTTAGTCGCAAGTGTCACTACTGCGGCCCCTACTACTCCACTATTGTCTGACCTATTGTCTGACCTTGTAGAGGCATTTTCTTTGTTAGGGGAAAAGGTTCACTAGTGATTTGCAATGTTCCCTCCAGAAGGTGCTACAGAAACAGGATTGATCTGAGTAGCATCAGCTCCTGTGAGTACAACCTGAATTTGTAGGTGGGAGTAGAGCTGGGCTTTAAAATATGGCATGCATTATCACAATTAAATTAAATCCAGAATGCAGTAGACTGAATACTGATGTTATTAGACGATGCCGGGTAATTGTGAATATTCAATGGTGATTTATTTTCTCCATTTCCATATGTGGTGGAGAACATTTATTCAGTTTATCAATGTTGAGGTCAAAACATAAGTCATTGAGCAGTATTATCTGCATGTCCTAGTGTAATGTAATTCCAAAGCTGTGTGTAGAACAGCTAATATCTGCCTTAGGGATCCATGTACAGTGGATGGATATTGAAGGTGACACATAGTCATGCTGCTAATCTACATTTCTCCACCCAACTCCCAGGACACGGTGCATTCTCCTTTTACTAAGGAGCAGGTGGGAATAATGTACAAATGTTATCGATGTGAAGATAATAGTTTCAGCACCATGGACAGGGACGTGTAGCCCTCTCCCAATTTATTGTGCATTTCTAGCATATAAAGCGACTGGTCTTGTTTATACTTCCTTCATCTTGTTTTTCATCCCCCTAAGAAGATGAATGCATTCAGTGTCAGAGACATCTATTATAATTAGAGGTGCTAAAGGCAAGTTTATCTTGTGTGAATTCATGAAGCAATTCAGGTTTCTGGCTTTGAGAACTGGCTGGCTTGTGAACTCAAATAATTAAGGGAGATTTGAAGCTAAATAACGTGAAGTCATTATTTATTCCACTTTAACTTGGTTGCTGAAAATCATACATGTATCTAAAAATTGTGGAAATTTGCTCAATGCCATGTGATTTGTAGAAGGATTCAGTACTATATAGTCATTAAAAATGCAGAAAGAAAATATCTTTATTCTTCAAAATGAAAAGTACACAATCCTACCTGTGTCACATGTATTCTGTTAATCCTGATTTATTGAATACATCTGTATTCTCACATTTTAAACAGAGAACTTAGACAAAAAAATAGAAGTGCTGAACTTAAACCTGTCACATAGGTTATACTCCCCTTGCTGAGGGCAGCACAAGCTAGTGTCAGACCTGCTGTTTCCAGCGCTGTGCCCCTTATTCTGTAAGATGCTGTAGTTTTAGAGCAGTGTTCCCCAACTCCAGTCCTCAAGGCCCACCAACAGGTCATGTTTTCAGGATCTCCCACAGAATGTACTGACAATAATTATATCACCTGTGTCAGGATCTCCCACAGAATGCATGGACAATAATTACATCACTTGTGCAATGCTAAGGAAAGCCAGAAAACATGACCTGTTGGTGGGCCTTGAGGACTGGAGTTGGATACCCCTGTTTTAGAGCATTTAATGCTCAAATCTTATTCATGAGCAGTTGTTAGCCCCCGCCCACACAAGGCTGGCCCCACCTACCTGACAGTTATTCACATGGTTCTACATATTCAAATTAATAGGTTTATCAGTTGAGGTGGGCGGGGCTAGCCTAGGATGGGCGGGGTTTGAAAAAAACTGACTCTTTGAATGATTCTTTTCTAGCTGAAAACTGCAGATTTGAGCATTAAATACACGAAAACTCCAGCATCTTACAGAATAAGGGACACAGCACTGGGAACAGCAGGTCCGTCACTAGCTTGTGCTGTCCTCAGCAAGAGTGTCATAAACTTTAACAGGTTCCCTTTAAAGGGGTTGTCTCACTACATTGACTCATGTTACCACAGTCCTGTTTTCTTGGTTTCTCTTTGAATTCAGGGACGTGTTTACTGGCTTCTTCTAGGCTGCAGTAGAAGCCAGATCTGTAGCTATAGCGACCAGTGCTGGCAGCCTGTCATGAGAGATTGAACAGGTCTGTAGCTATAGCGACCTGAGAAGCTGATGCAGCCCATACAAGAGGGTATATCTAGGAATAGGTAGGACATTGTTGTTAGACATATATTGCAAAGTGACTAGTTTTTGCAAGATCTTTAACAAAAAAAAGCCATCCTTGTAGCGAGACAACCCCTTTAACTATCAAAACCATTACCCCAGAGATCATGTTTTTGTATCAAATCAAAGGCGTTGTTCACTTTGGGCCACACAGTTGTTTTAGGAAGGTCTCGCATCAATAAGCTAATCACATTATGCCCTGCTTCTGGGACTGCAATCAGTTCTAATTTTTGGGTGAACCTGACAAAAAGTGTCCAGTTCTACTGTAGTGACATCACAGGGAAAATAAAGTTTTAGGGTAAGTTCAAACCGCTTGTTCAATAAGTTTTTGGATCCATTTTCAATTCTAAAAACGCTTTCAAAAGTGCTGAGTAAAACGCATCTAACATGAATCCAACACACAGGTGCGTGTTTGGATGTGTTTTTACTGCAGCAGAAACGCACCCTATAGTATAGAACAAGTTGAGAAACCCATGCAAGGAGGGGATTAGCAACATCAAGTTAGAACACGAGGCATACTGAATTCTGGAATTAAATACTAGATAAAATTTAAACCTCAAGGTTTAAATTTTAATTATGTCTTATGTATTGATTGTTAATTGGTTTTAGCATTGTATTAGGTGTGTCTAACATTGAGAATGCTGTGAGCAAGAAATCGGTTGAATCTGAAACATATAAGTGGATTGACACCATTTTACCTCTGTTCTATGATATATTTGGAATAAAGTAATGGACATTTATCCTGCTGGGAATCAGACTTTTTGTTCAACAGAAATTTTACGAGCTCGTTAAAGCCAACGGGGACCCATGCAGGAACCGGATACTATCAGACGCCTTGTGAAAATCATTTTTGCAGATAAGCGAGTGTTGCATTCTTTTTTTTTTTTTCTTGTTTTTCATGGGCCTTGAGTTTGCCCTAAATAAATACGGATTCTCCTTAAAGAGAACCTGTCACATAGATTATGCCCTCCTTGCTGAGGGCAGAACACGCCAGTCTCAGACCTGCTGTTTCCAGTGCCGTGTCCCTTATTCTGTAAGATGCTGTAGTTTTCGTGTATTTAATGCTCAAATCTGCAGTTTTCAGCCAGAAGAGTCATTCGAAGAGTCATTCAAAGAGTCAGTTTTTTTCAAACTCCGCCCATCTGAGTATAGCCCCGCCCACCTCAACTGATAAACCTGTTACTTTGAATGGGTAGAAACATGTGAATAACTCAGTGGGCAGGGCTAGCCTTTGGTGGGCGGGGCTAACACCTGCTCATGAATAAGATTTGAGGGGTAAATGCTCTAAAACTGCTGCATCTTACAGAATAAGGGGCAAAGCGCTGGGAACAGCAGGTATGTCACTGGCTTGTGCTGTCCTCAACTAGGGGGGCATAACCTATGTGACAGGTTCCCTTTAAGGGTATGTTCACATGGTGTAATTTGGCAAGTATTTCGCCACGTATTTGCGCTTAATACACGGCAAGGTGCAGGCTGAAATTACGGTAATCTATAGCTCTCATAGAGAACTATAGATTACGCCTTGTCCCCCCACGCGTACTATACGATCGTATTGTACGCACAGGGAGATAAGTGACATGTCAATTACTCATGGCGATTACGTGCCGCCCCTCCCCCCCGTGCTTTGGGAGTACGCACTGACCAGTGCGACTCCCAAAACACTCGGCATTTTGTGGTGCGTATTGTACGCGCCGCAATTACGCCGTGTGAACACACTCTAACTAAATAAAGACCTATTAAATAAATTCAGACCCCAGACCAGACCCTCCAAACAAATACATACTATACACCACTAAACAAATACAGATGCAAGACCCCCTAAGCAAGTATAGATCCCTGACATCTTAAACAAATACAGGCCCCAGAAACCCTAAGAAAATCCTGGTCCAGGCCCCCTAAATAAACATCCAGATTAGCATTGTCTACAAAAATACAGATCCAGGACCCACTAAATTAATACAAACCTAAGTAGAGATATTCACCTTTCCTTTTTGGAGATGTTTGCCAGGAAGTGGAGAGGACTGCAGAAATTAAGGTGAATTTTCATCCAGTGCACAATGCCCGGGATATTTGAACAACAGTAGATTTACCAATTATATATAGAAACAAATGACACCAGTGCTAACTCTTCTATATGTCTCCCAACTAAATGTAGCAACTTTCCAGAAAATAAAATAGCTCAACAATCACTGTTGATTGAAGCAATGGTGAACACCTGATCCAGTGGTTAGTCCACAATCAGCTCTTCTACCCTAATCAACTCCGTATCTCACAACTAAAGGTCGTTATAAAATACACATAAAAGCACCAAAAATTACAAGAACTCTTGCAACGTACCTAAAAGCTCTTTCCATAAAATGCATCCGGTCGTATTATATCCACAGCGATCCACTTCACTGACAAAGTAAGGAATGGAACGTTCGTGTTCAAATTAACCAAGCGCTCCGGCCGGCAGCGCTCAGATATCCAACACGTAAAAACTAACTGGCAGACTAAGGTGACGTCACCTAGACTACAGAGACTTGTCCAATATAAAAGTACCACCGCGTTTCGGAAGAAATCACGGCTTCCTCCACCTGGGCTCCCTTCAGCTGTAAGCCGTGATTTCTTCCGAACGCGTTGGTACTTTATATTGGACAGTCTCTGTAGTCTAGGTGACGTCACCTTAGTCTGCCAGTTAGTTTTTACGTGTTGGATATCTGAGCGCTGCCGGCCGGAGCGCTTGGTTAATTTGAACACGAACGTTCCATTCCTTGCTTTGTCAGTAAAGTGGATCGCTGTGGATATAATACGATCGGATGCATTTTATGGAAAGAGCTTTTAGGTACGTTGCAAGAGTTCTTGTAATTTTTGGTGCTTTTATGTGTATTTTATAACGACCTTTAGTTGTGAGATACGGAGTTGATTAGGGTAGAAGAGCTGATTGTGGACTAACCACTGGATCAGGTGTTCACCATTGCTTCAATCAACAGTGATTGTTGAGCTATTTTATTTTCTGGAAAGTTGCTACATTTAGTTGGGAGACATATAGAAGAGTTAGCGCTGGTGTCATTTGTTTCTATATATAATTGGTAATTTAAGTTTGGGAAATAGGCAGAGTAATCCCTTGACATTTTTTCAGCAGCTCTCTCTTATATTGGCGCTTGTGCTTTATACTTTTTACCAACAGTAGATTTAGTTGTCAACTCCTTGGTTCTTACCTGGCTAATTACACTGCCAACCCTGAGCTCCTGCCTGATTACTATAATGACTGTACTCCACCTACTCTGTTGCCTGCTTGACCATGTCTACTGCCTGATCTTTTTGCACTGCAGAGCATCAGTTGTTCTCCTGGAGGCTGCACTAAGGACAGTAACCTGGAAGTCCCCTGCAGCGAAACCCAGACCTATGTTTAGGGGTTAAAGGTTGAAGAACACGGGGCTTCTAATTCGCTCTTTAGTGTAGTCATTTGCCTAGTCAGTAGGCAACCACTGGTTTCAACAGCTTGTTACATATATTGTACATTTCTATTTTAAAATAGCTTGTTTTCCCCTTAGAAAGGGACAAATCATGCTAATAAGCAGAATTCCAGTGCTTGCTTTTTTTTGAAAAAAAAAAAAAAACAGCATACATTCAAGACTATAAATGAAATATACAGTGAGAGATATGGAGGAGATTTTGACATAAATATGATCTAAATAGGATTTTCCTAACAGCATACACCCAAGGTGAATGTAGGGATGATGTAGCTTCCTTGAAATAGGTTCAAGATAAACTTTCCTAACTATTCTGTGGTATCCGTCAGAATAATGTAGAATGTATTCTAATGGATACTGTGACAGGGCTGTGATGGGGCCATAGAAATCTACTGTATACTGCAAATAAAGTCCGAATTGGACTACGATTGTCCTCTATATACAAAACGTATATGTTTTGTGCATCGAACACATAAGTGTGGTTGACAAAGTGTTCATGAAGTCCTGATGGATGGCACAAATGGAGGCAATAAACGTGATGTGAATGGGGCTTAAAGGGGTGTTCTAATCATGCTTTTTCACAGAGTCTGCTCTTCACAAACAGCTTCAGGTTCCCACTTCCTGGTTAGGCAGTGGGTGGTTATAGCAGTTATTGGCATATTAACTATACTATTCCTAGCTGAGCCTGTTACATTGACATGAGTGCAGAAGGTTTGTAGATTTTAGTGTACAAGACTACAGAACTCTAAAGGGTTTATATTTGTCAGAAACATAGATAAACAAGCTCCTGTGCTGGAGATAACAGTCACCAAGGAGAAACCTTACCATTGTCAGACTGGGCAGCTGGAGCAATCAGAGCAGAGAGATGCTTGGTAATTTAGGGAAACTTGTATACACACATGAAATAAAATCTCTATCTCCTAAATAAAGCAAAATCAGAACAGCAATGTATTTGGTAAAAGTCTTTATCTGCCTATAGCTAATCATTGTGGTGAGAAACCCCTTTAAGAAACAATCACCCATTGTGAGTCAACAAGAAGACAGATGGAAATGAAGCTACACTGGAAACCGTCATTCTGTACAGTTTTCTGCCTCTTTTCTATATTTTATGCATACATGCTTTATTTATTTCCCTTACGTTTATCAAATATGTAAGTAGCATATGAAATTTTGCAGAACTCGGCTAAATTCATAAAATGTCTTATCGATTTTGTCAGATACAGACTTGCTCTCATCTAAATCAGTAGAATAGTGATAGTTTGGTGTTTAGTATTATAGTGGTTCAAAATTCATTGAAATAGATCTTTTGAACACAGGTGGGCCTTCATATATGACTTGAGGTGCAGGATTAAACATTTAGGGTAACATGTATGAAAACTATCTAGGTGTAATACTTTCTTTTTTGAATATAGCAACCAATCAGAGCTCCCCTTTTATTTTTTCAGAGCACTATATGACATGAAAGGGGAGCTCTCATTGTTTATTGTGGCCAACAAAGTCTTACACCTAGACAGTTTTCATAAATGAGGACTCAAAAAATGTTTAGTATAGTCCAAACCATATTTTATCATTGTTTTACATTTATATGTCCACTCTAAGCACAAGAGCATGCAATCTGAAGGAGAAATATGTGTTAAATAGCATTATTTGAGCAAAACATTGAAGCAAACATGGGATGTCACCTTTAAAAACAGTATACATCATGGAAAAGATAAAACGTTCGAGTCCTCAGTGGCTGATAGCTTTCAATGGTTAATGGAAAAAGTGATGACAAATAGCAAAGCCTATATGACTACCTATGTCTCTTCATCAGATATCACAAAGCATTATGGGAAAGGAGCTGAGAAACTCAAGCGCCCTCTATTGGATGTAACAAATCCTCAATTCGCTTTTGACCCACTGGGTCTTGAGAAAGCAAAAGGGTTATTTAGCCAAGCCAGTATCTCACATCTGCAGACAGCTGTTTCGGGATGTTTGTCCCTCATCAGTGCAGAACAGAGCAATACTGGCTGGCTGTGTGGGAGGCAATGAGTGGCTCGCCTCAAGGAGAGATGTTCCCCTTTCTGAGCCACTCATTACCTCCCACACAGCCAGCCAGTATCGCTCTGCTCTGCACTGATGAGGGACAAACATCCTGAAACAGCTGTCTGCAGATGTGAGATACTGACTTGGCTAAAAATCCCTTTTGCTTTCTCAAGACCCAGTGGGTCAAAAGCAAATTGAAGATTTATTACATCCAATAGAGGGAACTTGAGGTTCTCAGCTCCTTTCCTATAATGCTTTGTGATATACAGATGCTTAATAGAGGGCAAAAAGGCAATTCAATCTCTACACACCATTTGGTGCTCTCCTCGCCTCAAGGAGAGATGTTCCCTTTTCTTCCTCAGATATGAAAAGATCTATGTAGTCTCGAAAGCTTGCTTTTTGTCATTATCTATTCAGTTTGCCATTTAAAGCTATCAACCGATGAAGACCCTTTTATCTCAATTATCCAGTCCAACATGTTACAAAACTATTTTCCTTGACCACTATGTATCATAGTTCTTTTTCTAACATCTATTCATTTAATTTAGAATTTATTTACGCATAGTTACCAACTCCTATTTAGCAACCTCTTGCCAAAACCACTTCAACCATAAAAGCAATACACAAATTCATTGGATTCACCTTGGATTCAATGATCCTAAAAATAAAGCCTACACTGAAATCTGTTTGCACTTAATTATTTTTTTTTAACTGAACAAACCAAAAAAACTTATTCAAGAAGTTGTGTCCAGTTTTACTGTTTATAGGACACCATCTATAAAGCCGGGCTTTGCTACAGCCCATGGTAGACCTCTAGTGCATCACTTTCTCAACCACTAATTTTCTGCTCTTCTGTTCCACCTTTGTGTTAATGGTATAAGGGTCATTAATTGACTTTTTGGCAGGCCAATTTTATTTTTGCTTTGCTTTTATGTCAAATGTGCAAAACAGTAAATCAGTATCAAATATGACACCTATAGATAAATAATTACTTTAATGAGAATAGCAAAAAATGCTCTTTAGAGTTCATAAATCTGTAAGAAAGTATTACTAATGATCCCTTATATTTCTTCCTGCTGTGTCCCACAGACTTTTACAAACTATCTCATATTCATATAACAGTCTCAAAAATGTAGGCCAATTATTTTATAATATAACAATGTCTCGGAAGTGAAGGGTAACTGAGATGGAAATTTGTTTAGCTGCATATTACCTAGCCATACCAAGACCAGTTTGAGTCCTTTTCGAAATGATTAAGGTGTATTTCTATTATGTGTTCCTCTTATTATAAACATGCTGCTTTTACTAAGCCATTTCAAGGATTGTTATGACTATTGTGGGGCTCAGCTCAATGGTAACTCGATAACAGAGTCCTTGGCTTTTGTTTGGTGGTTAAATAGTAGAATGGCTTTTATTTTGCCATAAACAAACAACAAACAGAAAAAACAAATCATCACATAAATGTACACAGTCTGTGTTGGATAAGAATAATTCAGTCTTCCGGGTTTTTTTTCCACCTGCTAGCATGCAGATAACAACCTTGAGGTGATCATAACAATAATATACGTCAGTCTCCTTTATTTCCAGGTCAGGAACCCCTTCCTCCTTTTCAGACCTGCGAGCCCAGCCTTTATGGGCACAAGCCTCACCTGAAACACCCATTGCCCCGCAAATTAATTTCAAGTTACTAACCATGACCTGCATAACCTCTGCCCTCCATACATCTCTGCTTTAATCTCCAGATACCTCCCCTCACGCAATCTTCGATCCTCACAAGACCTTCTTCTCTGCTCTCCTTTTGTCAGCTCCTCAAACAACCGTCTTCAAGACTTCTCTTGTGCTTCCCCCAATCTCTGGAACTCACTCCCCCAACACATCACACTCTCCTCCACTTTCACCAGCTTCAAAAGCAACCTGAAAACCCATCTCTTCAGAAGCCTACAAACTAGAATAACCCCACTGTCACTACACCCTTCGCAAACACATCTTCCCCCCACCTTCTGTCTCTTTCCCCCTTCATGTAGAATGTAAGCCTTCACGGGCAGGGTTCTCTTTCCCTCTGTACCAGTTGTTAGTCATTTATCGTCACCATTGTACTTGTTTGACATATGTTATGTATGTAACTCCCCTTGAATGTACAGCGCCCTGGAATCAATGGCGCTCTAAAATATATAATAATAATAATAATAATGGGAGTGGCCTCCCACCCATCACTTCAGCCACTCCATTAAACTAGCTCAGATTAGCAGCTTTGAGCAGCTAAACTTACAGCTACCAAGTGTAAGTAACCTAGGGTTAGTGGCACACAAAACTGCCAGTTTACCTCAATGAGGTCAGGCACCTTGGTGGTACTTATCTGCCATCTACAACTGCTCCTTTAGCCTCTTTATGGAGATAAATCTTGTTCAATAATTATGAGAATTGTTATGAATATTGGTAATATTGCTAAATCACTTCCAATGATTTATTTTACTCTATAAATATTATTGGATATTACTCAAATTAGAACACTTCAAGAAAAGTCAAGTGATTGGCTGACAATATTAATTCCGAATGCGTCGTATTTATAACAAGAGGCTTCTGGAATTAGACCCCAAATTCTCTAAAAAATCTTCCAACAATAAATAGATTCGTGGTGCTGCTTCTTTTTCTGTTTTTGGAATGTTTAAATGTCTAAAATGCTTGATATAAACAATCTTTAGATCACAAGCGGAAGCTAAAAGAAAAACCACCATTGGTGAAACTCCAGCAGTCAAGAGAACAAGCAGGTCCAAATAAATCCTTAAAACTTCACATTTATTAATGCAAAAAAAGTTAATCGTATGAGTAAGGAGCAGTGTTCCGAAACGCGTCAGTGTGGACGCAGTGCCCTGTTTATAGTTTGCTATATGTTGCTTTTTAACTTTTTTCATTAATAAATGTGAAGTATTAAGGATTTACTTGGACCTGTTTGTCCTTTTGGCTGTTGGAGTTTTACTGATGGTGGTTTTTCATTTATATTTACCGATGGATTAGCTCTCCATTTTTATCTGTGTCGACGAAGTTGGACTGCAGTTAATCTGATGTTGTGGTCAGCTTGTTTTTTTCTTTTATAAAGCACAGGAAAAGTTGATCCAGCATAAAAATCCATTTTTTTCTTATTCAGTAAACAGCATCCATATACAAGTAAGTAAAATAGTAAAAATAGCTTGCTTGGCGTCCACTGACGCATTTTTGGCCTTAGCAACGGGAAGAGGATTTCTCAAAACAGGACTACTCCTTTAAGTTTAACGAGAAAGCTCTGAATCAGCAGGTCTTAGTATTGATCGATTTAACTGTTAGCCAGGGAAACATGTGCCAGATGAAAGATATAGCAGCATGTTGCAACTGTGTAAATACTAACTTCTCACTAAAATTACAGACTCCCACTTGACGAAAGTTTTATTGAAAGAAACATTTTGAAAACAAGATTCAGTGCAGGACTGGAATCCAAAATGGCATGACTTGGTTCAACCCTAGTATTTGGTTTAGCTGCCTAGCAGGTTGGTTCTCAGGTATCCTGCATGTGGTAGACTACTGTTATACTATGAAAGTTACTGCCTGTGTTTTATGCCCTAAAACATCACAAGTTCACATTTCACCTTTATAGAGTCTGGACAAATAATGGACAGTTCCCTTTCACTGTAGGTTAGATATATTTATTGATAGTAGTTATCAGAGGAAAAGATAGAAATTTGTTTAGCAGCTTAAGATAGGCTCCACTTTGAAAACATTTTCCAACATTCATTCATTTTCTACTATCTTGAGTTCCTAATATTTGTTCCCTTTACTAAATGAATGTAGCTGCTTTTGTAACACCACTTCAAGGATTGTTATGGCTAGATATTGCTTGCAAAAATTATTGAGAAATGCTATTAAAATTTCTAAAAGATGTAGTTTACACTTATTACTAGTGAAATGTTATTGTATAGTTCTAAAGTTATAATGCTTTAGATTTTTTGGAAGTGTTTTTTATGTTAGCAGTCCTATGTAATTAAACATTAAATATAAAATATTACCCTTCTCTAGCTGTGATAGTTATGAGATAAAACTCCTGGATGGCAGGGCAGACTAATCTCAGCTTGCTGCAGCAAGAAATGCTGATCGCTATGTATTCTCCTTACAAATAATAGGTAATCACAGAATGATTGCTCTATAGTTCTCTGGACAGACCTAGATAAAGATAAGACTAGACTGAGGGGCAATGATAAGAGCAATACATGAAATGATACTTAGTTAATGTTTTCATGCACTGGGGGGTTTCCAGCTTTCTTTACACTTGTCAGGTTCTGCTGATAACATTTACCTTTCTCAGGTTCTAGGTGGGTCTGGAACAAATATGTCAAGTAATCATCACTGCAGTCCTGCCAAAGCTCACAGAGGACCCAGAGAGACAAACCAGGTGGTACATAAACTTAAAAAAAATCATTTAGAAAAACCAACCACCCAATTTTTATCCCAAAATTAAATTTAACAGTTACATATTGCTTGTTAATATGTGAAAATGTTTTTGATGGCAATGTCCCTTTAAAGGGGTTGCCTCGCTACAAGGATTGCTTTTTATATTAAAGATTTTGCAAAAACAAGTCACTTTGTAATATGTGTCCATTAACAATGTCCTACCTATTCATAGATATCCCCTCTTACATGGGCTGCATCAGCTCCTCAATTCACTATAGTTACAGACCTTTTTGCTCTCTCCTTATAGGCTGCCAGTGCTGGTTGCTATAACTACAGACGTGGTGTCCTCAGCAGCTCATCACTGCAGACCAGTAGTAACCAGTAAACCCGTCCCACAATTCAAAAATGAACCCAGGAAACAGGACTGAGGTAAAATGAATCAATGTAGTGAGACAACCCCTTTAAGGAATGCACCTGACCATGAAATCATTGACTACTATTATTCATTCCCTACACATATTCTTCCCCTATATTAAGGTTATTATCAACTACTAATATTCATGCCTATACATATTCTTCCCCTATAATAAAGTTATTATCAACTACTAATATTCATCCCTATACACATTCTTCCCCTATAGTAAGGTTATAATCAACTACTAATATACATCGTTATACATATTATTCCCCTATATTAAAATAATTATCAACTACTAATATTCATCCCTATACATATTCTCCCCTATATTAAAATAATTATCAACTACTAATATTCATCCCTATACATATTCTTCCCCTATAGTAAGGTTATAATCAACTACTAATATACATCGTTATACATATTCTGCCCCTATATTAAAGTTATTATCAACTACTAATATTTATCCCTATACATATTCTTCCCATATACTAAGGTTATAACTAACTACTAATATACATTGCTATACATATTCTTCCCCTATATTAAAGTTATTATCAACGACTAAAATTTATCGCTATACATTTTCTTCCCCTATATTAAGATTATGATCAACTACTAATATTCCTACACATTTTCTTCCCCTATAGTAAGTTTATGATCAGCTACTAATATTCATCCCCTATACATATTCAACAGATTAAAATGTATAAAATGCTTTACAATAACTTTCAATCAGAAACTGTATTTTCTTGTGTATGCAATATTATTTTCTTTTTTTAACCGATGAATTGCTTGATAAGAAAATGTTATAATACTAACTACTTACAGTATACCAGACTCTCAGTAATGAAGGCCAATTATCTTGAAATATAATAGTTTCTCAAAAATGAAGGCCGGTTAGCTTAACATGTAACAGTCTTTCAGAGAAGAAGGCCAGTCAGATTGACATATGTTATAGTTTTGGATGAACCTATCTGTTTTAGATGTTTTTTGCTCAATTCCACCTCACTTAACCTGAAAACTTTACTACAAAGTTTAGCTAAACAGTTTAAGTTTTTTCAATTGTTCACTCTTGCTGCCAGATTGCCTCTCACTTTTCTTGTATTAGACCATTGTCTTGCTCTGACACTCCTTGACACTGTTACTTATCACTTACCTTCCCTGCCATGTGTTGCTGGCTTTCCTGGCATACTACTCTGCAGGCAGATGCTTGACCATTGTCTGCCACTTATGTTCCCTGATGTTCTGTACTACTGGTGGCAACCACTTTTTAACCCATAAAAGGGCTATTGGATGTATCAGAAGGCTGTATTTGTTCACCCAACAAGTATGCTATTGGCAGCCTAAAAATTGGCTATTGGTTATCTGAAACGTCCTTTATCAGTCTATAGATATGCTACTGTATACATTAAGGGCGACATGTCCCATTAGGGCGCTGCCACTTTTTAATGTATTTTGTGGCAAAAAAATGTTGATGCCCGATTCTTTATATAAATGAACTGTAATATACCAAAACTAGGTGCATTACACGCCCGGCATGATACATTTGAATGTGCCTAAAGCAGGCACATCAGATATGCTAGCAATGATATGCTATGCGCCTAAATTATGCTATGCGCCTAGATTAGGTGCATCAGTTATACTATGCAGGGTATACCAGAAGCCAAATTTTGGACAGGTTCATTCACTCAAGAACACTATACACTCATTTAATGCACCTTAAAACTGGTGTGGCAGCGCCTCTTTTCTGAAATGTCGCCCTAAGAGTTAGGCTGGTTAGACTATAGATAGGCTATTGGTTAAATATGGGTATTTTAGTCAAGTTAGCATATAATAATCTATTGTCTATGTGCATGTATATGTGTGTGTGTGTGGGGGGGGGGGGGGTCTCTTCAGCCTCTAAATAGACTGCTTAAAAAGGATCATTAGAAGTTCTAGACCACTCTAGAGGTATGGGTGGACATCTTAGTCTCTTCTGATGGGTGGTTTCTCTCACATGGTTAGTGACTTTTCACTTCTGGTTGGCAGTGGCATCCCTTCTGGCAGGAGTTGGCTTCTTCTCTTCTAACAGCGGCAACTTTTTCTGCCGATGTTTTCATGGGATTTTTTTTTAATGATTTTTTTATTTTTAAAAGCGGTTTCCACGTTTTCCACTAAAATTTAGTTACTTGATTGCAGCCAGTTGCCGTGATCATAGCATCTAAATAGTTTAATTGGCTGGGAAAAGTGTTAGCTCCAAGCCTGGTTGCTAGCGAACATCTGTTAGCTGTAATTAACATTTGGCACCCACCGTGTATAGAGTGGTCTCCACTCCAAAGCCTACTCCATACTCTCTTAGCTTAGCCACGACTTACTGATATGTCTTGATGTGCTAATTGGTTAAAATACTGTAAAAAAGCGTTCCTAAAAGCCAGTGCAACTTAAAGGGGTTGTTCATATCCTAAAAAAATAAAATAAAAAAGCCTAAACTCCCCTTCCTCTGGTCCTCAGTTTCAGCACTGCCTTCCTCTGGTCTTCGGTCTACAGCCTGCTACTTCCAAACGGGCAGTTACTGCTACAGCCAAGAAATGCTTTTTATTTACATCACTATTTGGAAGTGAACAACTTTGATCGGTGATGCAAGTAAAGGCATGTGACCACTGCAGCCAGTGCAGCGGCTGCAGCAGTGATGTGCCTGTTTGAACTGCTGAAACCAAAGACCAGAGGAAGGGGAGTATAGACTTTTTTTTTCTAATTTGGCCCCAGGAGCATCATAATATTTTTTTTAGGACATGGACAAGCCCTTTAACTTTTTAATATAGCAATTACTCTCCTGGAAGTAAAATGATAAATATTTAATTGAAAAAAGGGATTATAGTCCTATTTACACTACAACGTACATACCTTGGTAATTGATCTGAGTGATCAGAGTTTAGTTGTAATGTCGGTCAGTCAAATCATTTGTGTTAGTATAACCGAAAGGTTCTATATAGTTGTAACTAGGGTGTGTGCATTGTAACGCTGCTCATCTACAGAGATGCCCTGCATCATCCTTCTAGCCACTATAGTCCTCCTAAGTTGTGTCCATCTGGCTGTGAGTTGTGTGCGTGCACTGTCATCTGGCTTCTTGAAAGCCCCCGACCTTCCTCCCAGGCTTTTTCAGGATCCTTCATTGCTTTGCGCCTGAGGAATATAGCCATTTAGGTTCTAAACTAGGCTAACATGTACTTATTCCAGTTCTAGTTCCTTTGTTGGCATTGACATGGCTTTTATATTTGACCACATCTTCTTGTCTACTGCCTACCCTTATCTCTCTCTGTCTACCGTTTATGACTGAACGCTGTCTTCTTCGACCCCTGCACTGTTTGAGTTTGATTCCCACCCAATGTCTTGTATTGAGCTTGGCGTCTACTGTTGATCTTAGAGTCCGCTGGTGCTGAAAGAGACTAGTCCTTTCAGATTTTCCTGTGGGGATGATCAAATAAGCCTCTCCATTTTTTACCAAAGCCAAATTCATTATTGGGTCCACTACTTTAGTGCATCGTTACATGCATGAGCTTTAACTTTGAGGCTAAAGTTTCATATTACAGCTACTGCATGTGGACAAAACCATGTCCTCACATGGTGGCTAATGACTGTAAAATTTTACGGGTTATACCAATTTTACCTGCACAACAATGGCCATTAGCCACCTCATGTGTGTCTGGTTTTGTCCACATTCAGTGGAACATTACCCTTTAGAAAACCAATGGGGCTGGTTTATCAAATCATGTCTAACTCTTAGACAGTTTAAAGAGTACCTATTACCTGCACACAGACACACAAATTGATAGTAGATGACATTATAAGACTTTTCTCAAATAAATGTCATTAGCAAATCAGAGGATTTACCTCACTATTACAGGGATACAGGTTTTACTTTCACTTTGTAACTCAGAAGATCCTTATCATGCTGTGGGAGATACCAACTGTGCAGCGGGAGCTGAGGGCATAGCTGCTTGCACAGGGTAATCTGAGTCTCTCACTACATACAGTGCAGCAGGCACAGCACACTGAGGAGATAGTATGACAGTTTGCTTATTGCTTCAGCCTCCTCCTCCATATTACACAGGCATCTACAGCTCTGGAAAAAGATAAGAGACCACTGAAAAATTTTTCAGTTTCTCTGATTTTTCCTCTTCAATGTATATTTTCCTGAGAAAAAGTACATTGTTATTTATTATATAAACTACTTACGAACATGTCTCCAAAATTCAAAGCACATTTTTTTTAAAATTTATTTGCAGGAAATGAGAAATCTTCAAAATAATAAAAAAGAAACATCGCTGTCAGACCTCAAATAAACAAGTTCCTATTTCTTTAGAAACAATAAGACTATTGTTTTAAGTCAGGAAGAGTTTTGTTCTCAACTCCTTTGGCATGTTAAAAGTTATTTTTTCATTCAAATTCCTTTTGGCCCCGATCCCAGCACTTGTTTTGCCATCCAGCTTGTCCTAAATTGCAAGAGGATTGGGAAGACCCCCAGCAGTGTTTTTTATACTTTCCTCATTAAATAAGATTTGGTTTCAGGTGATCACCTAATCAGAAGCACATTAATAGAATGAGGTGGAGTTTGTTGATAAAGCAGACACTGGAATAGAATGGCCCGTGCAGACATGAGAGATGCAGATTTTTAGAAAACTGTGCAGTGGTCTCTTAATTTTTTCCAGAGCTGTGTATTACTCTGCTGCTGGTGTGCACATGATGCAGACTTAATGACTCCCCCCTGCACAGTGGACTCTCCCAGCTGAGAAGCAGTTACTTTAATACATCTGTCAACACAGTGGTCCATCAAGCTGTCATGTGGCAACTTGGCCCAACTTCAGAGCTGTCTTAAAGGGCCACTATATTTACTATTTTGCTATAGGCAAACTTAAACTCTATCAGTTCTCTATCTATAATACACTAAAACGTAACTTTATTAGTATAACGCTTAACCCCCCTGTTCTATACACACAAACATTAAAAAACCTGATTTCTAACTCACCATTTAACCCTTTCTACTTCTGAAGGAAGGAAATAGCTTCCTTTCTAGTCATCAATTCTAGTGGAACGCCACCTATTAACAGGGATGACCCTTATATATACAGCAACTTTACTAACTCCAGTAAGGATCCCAAACCTCCTATTGGCATTGTGCCCTAATCTAAAGACACAAACATAATAAGCCCCCCCCACCCCCCAACGGTGACACTTGTAGACAGAGGTGAGAATCACAATTAAAACTCATGCTGACCTCCCCAACATGTTTACCACTAAACTGCTTCATCAGGGTTAGGTCCGTTTTTTTGGAGACTATTTGTCTTAAAGGGCCAGTGCTTTATTTAAAAACTGAATTTCAGGTCAAATGCTTTGATTTTCCTAATGAAGCATATTTGAGAAAGTGTTTTTGTATTTTAGTCTTGCTGTTACTTCCTGAGTTTCTCTGAGGTGATAGGTACTCTTTAAAGTTAGACTATACGGTCTTCCAATGCATCACATTTATCATAGTCCTGATATATCTAGTGTATGTCATAACTGCCTAGTCTAACTTTATACCTTTTATAAGTTTGCTTACTTTAAATCACTAATTGGCAACATACATTTTAGTGCATGGTGTCTAATGTTAAGCCATGCCCATTTCCACGTCTCTTTTACAGAGCCACATCACTTTATTGGACTGCAGGGGCAGAAGTGTCTAGAAACACATAATAAATGTGAGGTAAAGCATGTACGCCAGTATTTTAGGTGCAACTGCCTTGATAAATGTGCCCTAATGTGTTTTCAAGTGAGCAATACAAAGTGAGGCAGAGTAAAATAGGAAAACCAAGCACCGTGTAATCTGGACACCTGAACTGCTATGGGAAGTGATGGCTTGCAGGGCTTTCTGATAATAACTTTGTTAGGTTTCTCTATTTGCCCTTCTGTGTCATTAGTAATGTCCTTAATTAAATATCTGGGAAGGAGAAGATGTCAAAGGTTCCCCTGATCCATTTGCATAGTAATTAGAGATTGATTAGGCTGATGAGCTTCAGGGGACATTACACCTGCACCACCCTATTGAGTCTCACAACAGACAATACTTTAAGACAATGTTAACCACTATGCCATGGGAAGGAAGGGTTGTTTCATCTTCTGGCATCAGTTGAATGCTGATGCAGCAAGATTTAGAGCTGATTTCATGAGCGAATGTCCAGTTATTCCTTCTCTTCTCACAATGCACAGTTAATTTTTATATATTCGTTATTTTACTTGAACTCATTTATTCTACAAATATTTCAACACTTTCTCCAATACACAAAGGAAGACTCAATGTAAGAGTTCTGCAGACATGCTCCTATATATAGCAACATGCTATCTGCCTCACACATGTAACTAAACTTATATAGCACAAAAGTTCTCTTTCATTTAGGTCTTACAAACATGGCCATATTTCAGCTCTCTACAACCTCTGACCTGCACTGAGGTGTTAAGGAGTATACAAAGACTTTTATGGGGGTGGTTGGGCTTGGTTTCCTCCATACATATCCTCCTGTATGCCTTTAACTTTTTTTTCTTTTTTTTAAAAGAAGGGTGGCATGCTCCATTGACCCCACTTTACTGTTGCAATGATGCATTACTTCTGCATTAGTGGAGAATCAACCCATAATGCAGTGTAAAGGAGGATGCAAGAAGCAGGTACATCCATGTGGCAGGGGTGTGGATGTGTGGTTGCCGATGGGCCTACCAATGGTAAGCTGGGGTTTTTGGTGTAACGCCCGCCACGGTAACCACTCAGATTTGGAGATATTGGAAGGCTTTACTTACAGTACAAATCTTAGAATGCATAATTACTTCTCTCTTTCAGTGGTACAGTAACGAGTAGCCCCGCAGCCCCTGGTCCAGGCTGCGGGTGCTATCGTGACCCTGCATCTTCCTCTGGCGCGGGGACGAGTGGCACCGTGGGCCGGGCCGCGGACTCACTCGTTCCCCCACTCTGGTACCCTTACCCACCCATGCTCCTGCTTCCTTGTGGTCTTCTGCCGTCGGGCGCACGTAACCGGTCCTTAGGGCGCGCACGCGCCAGCTCTCTTGAATTTAAAGGGCCAGCGCGCCGTTATTGGTAATTTATATATGGTAACACGCTCCTGGACTGTCCCCTGCGGAGTTTAGTGCTAGTTGCCTACAAGAAATAGCGTCTATCTGAGGTCCTCGTCCTATTTCTGTGTACCGAACCTTCTCGCCTACGTCTTACGACCACGAACCTTTGCCGCCTGCCCTGACCTTACCGCCTGTCCCCGACTACAAGCTTGTCGATACGATTCTCTACCACGCTATACCTTGGCTGCCACTGCAAGCAAGTCACGTCAGGGAAGCGACCCTGGAGACTTCTGCGCTGGTGAAAACGGGACCTACTTAGACTCCGCTCCCCTTTGGCGAGGCTTAAACACCATGCTTGCGGGGGATCCCAGTGTGATCCACTACCAGAACCCGTTACAGGGGGGGGGGGGGGGGGGGGGTCAGGTACACAAAGGCATATTTTACACTTTTTTTCTGACTCTTTCCAGTTAGGCATCCACTTGTTTTCTTTTTCTCTCTCTATCATAATTCCTTAAACCTCTGACTGCGCTTTACCACTTATCTTTGCTCTGTACCTTCCTTTTTCTCTCTTGTCTCTGGTTTCCTTTGTAAGTAGTCTTTACTCTTACTAGTGAATTCAGCCCCTGCCTGCCTCTGCTTCACTGCTGGCTAGTGTGGAGACAACCGCACAACATGGAGCACCATTCGAGAGTTAGAGAGAACCTCAGGGAACTGGTACATAAGGCCTTTGTCTTTCAATAGCAAACTATTCATTCAGAATTACACAATACATACCCATCTCTAAAAGGTATGTGTTTATCAACTGGTCCATTACCACAACCCCAGTTTCAAAAAAGTTGTGATACTGTGTAACATGTAAATCAAACATGAATGCAATAATTGGGGAATCTTTAATAGCCATATTTTATTCACTGGAACAATATTCCCCTCCCAAATCTCTAGCAACTGGTCTCCTCATTTCCCAGATATACACAGACTTCTAAAAAGAAGAGGGGATGCTAGATAAAGGTAGACATGGCCCTGTCACAACTTTTTGGAGATGTGTTGCTGCCATCAATATCTACATTTTTTTTTCAAATAAAAGGAAAAGTGATTAACTTCTACATTTATTTCTAATAAAACATGGCTATAAAAGATTTCAGAATATGGCATTGTTTTCTTTACATTTTAAACAGTGACTCAAATTTTTTTTTAACTGGGGTTGTATATATACTTTAGGGCTCATACACAATCTGTATGTGTATCACATCTGAATACAGAGCCCATAGCCTGCATCTCTGTGTGCCCCGACTTACATGCTACAGTTAGTTTATCTTCAAGGATTTCAGTATTGCCTCCAAGGGAAAATTGTTTGGCTGAAAGAGGCAGCACACATAGTGCAATGTTGGTTCCTACTGCAATGTGTCTCTGTGCTCACATAATGGCCTTACATTGTATAGATTTCACAAAAATGCAAAGTTTCCATGATGAGTTATTCATCGGCAAAAGTTTTTGCACAAACCATGCCCCCTTTTTTACATACCACACCGCCTTAACACCTACAGTGATAGAAAAGCTGATTGACTGCTATGGGGGTGAATGTGACATCATTCAGCTTTCCTGGATGCTGGAGGAAAAGTGACACCACACCACCACAGTGTCAATCAGCTTTCCTTTATTATAGAGCATATGTAGTGATATGGGGTCAAAATACCCTTGACCGATACCCTACAAGAAATTGGCAGTTTGTATTCCGCCCTATGACTTGGGTAGCAGCAAAAAAAAGTTGTGTGCTGAAAGGTCATTCCTGCAATATATAGTCAAGCTGTGGCAAGGCATGTAATAGGACATCAAGGCAATGTATCTGGTTGCGTTGCCCACCTGGGTTATCAGCAAGTGGCAGAGACTTGCCAGCTTGGGGGACTCCACATTTTTCGGGAGTCTCCTGGACTTTCTGGGAATGTTGGTGAGTATGCCCTATAGTTATACTTGAATATAGCTCTGTGAGGCTTATATAGAAATAAATGCACAGTTTCTTCACCATTACCTGAATGAGTGCTGACATTTTTTCTATGGATATTTAAGTTTTGAGCCTTTGACCAGGCTCAATATCGATGGCACCCTGCTTTTTTCTATATCTTGGGCAATGCTGCTGTAGTTTTATTTACAAAGTTTTTATTCACCCATGTCATCACGCCACGCGACATTTCAGCTCTTCAATATACAGTATATATCAAAGAAAATGTATATACTGTATATCCATATATATAACAAAGAAAACATAGCTTTAATAAAAATTTTAATAATTCTGTCATACATTTACCAAAAAATACCACTAAAAAAGTAACAAGTATTATCACCATAATGTTACTAGACAAAACCCAGTGTACCAAACTTATGTACCAATAATGAATACAAGGACAAAAAAATAATACTAACACACCATGACAATATAAAACCAACCAACATAAAATGACTGAATAATATCACCACACTGTTTCTGAATCTACTCACTGACATGTTTGGCTCGTCACTTTTCCAGCACCCTCTGTCCTTTTCCCTGGCCTACAGAACCTCTAAATTCATAGAGCATCAGACAGTAGTCACACTTTTAACTGTAATGATTCTCCACTGGTACCCCACAAAGTAACAGCACTTTTTTTTTTTACCCCACACAGTCATTGTTGTCCCTTTAGGCCCAACATGTTAATCGTGGTCCATTTTGGGCCTCACACAGTAGTTCCCCTCTTTTGTGCTCCTTACATTTTAATGCCACCCATGTTTCCCCATACAGTAGAAATGTTCCCCTTTGATTCCACAAGCAGTAGTTATGTCCTCCTCGGAGCCCTTATACAAAAGTAATGTTCACTTATGTGCCCACACACAGAAGGAATGTACCCCTCTGTGCTCTGACACAATAAATTGTTCCTCTTTGTGCCCCTACACAGTAATATTTCCCTTTGTCTCTCCACACAACAGTAATGTACATATCTGAGCCCTCATACAATAGTAAGGTTTGCATTTGGACCCCCATACACTAGTAGTCCACCTTTATGCTCCCACACAGTAGCAGTATACCTTTGTGCACTCCCACATGGCAGTAGTCCACCTGTATTCCCACACACAGTAGTAGTGCTCCTTCGTGCTCCCACATAGTGGTAGTCCACCTTTAATCCCGCACACAGTAGTAGAGCTCCTTTGTGCTCCCACATAGTGGTAGTCCACCTTTAATCCCGCACACAGTAGTAGTGCTTGTTTGTGCTCCCACATAGTGGAAGTCCACCTGCATTCCCGCACACAGTAGTAGTGCTCCTTCATGCCCATCATAGCATCCCGCACACAGTAGTAGTGCTTGTTTGTGCTCCCACATAGTGGTAGTCCACCTTTATTCCCGCACACAGTAGTAATACTCCTTCATGCTCCCGCACACAGTAGTAGTGCTCCTTCATGCTCCCACATAGCATCCCGCACACAGTAGTGCTTGTTTGTGCTCCCACATAGTGGTAGTCCACCTTTATTCCCGCACACAGTAGTAATACTCCTTCATGCTCCCACATAGTGGTAGTCCATCTTTATTCCCACACACAGTAGTAGTGCTCCTTCTTGCTCCCACATAGCAGTAGTCCACCTTTATTCCCGCACACAGTAGTAGTACTCCTTCGTGCTCCCACATAGCTGTAGTCCACGTTTATTCCCACACACAGTAGTAATACTCCTTCGTGCTCCCACATAGTGGTAGCCCACCTGTATTTCCGCACACAGTAGTAGTGCTCCTTTGTGCTCCCACATTGCAGTAGTCCACCTTTATTCCCGCACACAGTAGTAGTACTCCTTCGTGCTCCCACATAGTAGTAGTCCACCTTTATTCCCGCACACAGTAGTAGTACTCCTTGGTGCTCCCACATAGTAGTAGTCCATCTTTATTCCCGCACACAGTAGTAGTGGTCCTTTGTGCTCCCACATAGTGGTAGTCCACCTTTATTCCCGCACACAGTAGTAATACTCCTTCGTGCTCCCACATAGTGGTAGCCCACCTGTATTTCCGCACACAGTAGTAGTGCTCCTTTGTGCTCCCACATAGCAGTAGTCCACCTTTATTCCCGCACATAGTAGTAGTACTCCTTCGTGCTCCCACATAGTAGTAGTCCATCTTTATTCCCGCACACAGTAGTAGTGCTCCTTTGTGCTCCCACATAGTGGTAGTCCATCTTTATGCTCACACACCTCTCCTTTGTACCCAACATAGTACTAGTCTACCTTTGTAACCCCAAACCGTAGTAGTCCACCCAGATGCTGGGTGCTGGTGGCACCACTACAATGTAAACCGTCCAAAATATAAAAAGCAACAGCTCACAAACGTCAGTTCAAGAAGTATATTTACCTTTCTCAAACAACTACAAAGTGTTACATATGTGCAAATATAATAGAAAAGCTAATACACTGAAATCGAATGGCTCAATTTTTAGAGAGCATAACATTTTATGCTAAATTCATAAACATGCTTAAAATATAATAAGTGTATCATAATATAATTACATAAAAATTATAACATTAATTCATTAGAGATGTGATCATTGGAAAGACACTATGGGATTAAATAAATTTATCAATACGTGAACAATTACTACCAGCTGTCCTAAGGCCACCGTGAGTAATTAAAATTCATAACTAGTTTCTCACATAGACACACACATTATGGTCTAAATTAAATTCCCCCTGTTTCAAACGAGCTCAGGGCTTGCACTAAAATATTCTCAGTGCCCGTAGCTCACATCTCCCTACTGCATATGTCTAAAAATATTCTATAGATAATAATGTAATCATCAAGTTGTTAGTCCTGTATGCAGCTAAAGGTTTGTTCTACTTAGAGGGGTTGTCTAGTTCGTGTTGTTTTTTAGTTCAATAAGCTCACTATGGGTTAAACTTTTATTTCTAATACCGTAATTGATGACGTGCCATTCGGAACATCATCCCTTCCTACTACAGTTGGTGGGCGCCTACAATATGAAAATGCCGGCCTCCTGACTAGCGCGCATGCACAGAAGATAATTATTTTTTGGACATGCCTGCTAGTCAGTCAGCAGGCCAGTGCAAATTAAATGTCACATTGTACAAAGTAGTGTGACACTGGGTTTGGGAAGGGTGGTGGGCGATTATAGTATAGAAGTGCTAGGTTGCTGAACTACTTGTGTGCATGCCCAGAAAAGAATTACCTGCTGGGCATGCTCGCTAGTCAGGAGGCCGGCTCTTCTATACTGTAAGCACCAATGTAACCACCCTGAAAGCTGTGTCGCGCTACTTTGTACAGTGAGACATTTCTTTCGTGGAGGGCTGTGGGCGGCTACAGTAGAGAAGCACCGGCCTGCTGACTGACTAGCGCGCATGCCCAAAAATTATTATCAGCTGGCCATGTGCGTTAGTCAGGAGGACGGCACTTTTACATTGTAGACACCCAGTGACCTTAGTAGGAAGGGATGATGTTCTGAATGCAACATAGTCACTTACAGCCCTAAAAATAATAGTTTAACTAAAGTTAAACCACACTGTCTCTTAGTCATGTAAATTCAATAAACATTGAATTTAGGCCACAGTGAGCTTAATGAGCTAAAAAAAAAGTAACCGGAAAACGCCTTTAATATTAAACATAAAAATGGTCTACAGCTTTTTAATAAAAAAAAGTATATAATCATCAGCTAATCAGAGGCTTCATTGGTCATGTGCCATGTCATTGACCTCACCATTCAGGAATTGAACGGTCCTTAAAGGGGTTGTCTCATCTCACTGTTTCATAGAGCAAAGCAACATTCTTTCATTCATGCATCCTGTCACTTCCTGGTCAAGCTGTCTGTAATTAGCATATGAGGTCAAAGTGTATTCAGACTTGCTAATTAGTCTAGATTAGATAAACAATCTCCTTTTCTGAGGTCCAGAAAAGCTTCAGAGCTAAAGTAAACAGTAGTAATTAGTGTCTTTTGACTGAAGATCAGATAACACACAAGCAGTCTCAGCAGACTCACCACAGTTTCCTGTTGCTGGACCTGTGTGATGATGGCACTCCCTGCTATCATATAAGACAAACACTGGGGAAAACATACAAATAGGTCGGTAACTAGAGAAACCTGAAAGCCCTCAGAAGGTGATAAAATCATTTGTAGCTCCTCAACAAAAAAAAATTAACAAAGCAATATATTTGGAAAACGGCTTTATTTAGTGTTCCCTACATGTTGAAAGCTAATCTTTGTGGTGAGACAACCCCTTTAAGTCGTGCATATATTTTTGGGTCTTGAGAAACAACTATAGCCCATTTTAAATTTTTAAAATTGGCCTTTTGCTCCTGAAAGAGAGGTTGCAGCACAGCCAAACAGCAGTGTGAGGTATAAAAACTAATATTTTGAGCGAGTGAAACGAGTCTGCGAGTGTGTTTTCCTTATAAGTGTGTTTTTCTTTTAAGTGTTTGGAGACATTAAGAATGAGAGACTTTAGATGTGGGAGTTTAGAGGGGACAGTATTCGTACTGCTTATTATTATTAATTTACTCATATAACTTTTTGGTAACATACCCTCATGAGTTCCATGTTTGACATGCTGTCACCAGTGGCACAACCTGTGCAATTATGCCATCCTTGAGAAACAGTTTCAGAGGGGGCATACTGCTGTGCAAGATTTGTGCACACTGCACATTTTAGAAGCCCAAGTCCTGGATCTAAATGAGGCAAGTGCGGACACTAGAGATTCCATTGCCAACTTGAAAGCGAGCCGCAAGGCCCACTGAGCAATCACTCGCAGGTGTAGATGCTGTGGGGAGGGTGGCAGCATGGAAGTTGCAGGACAAGGCAGCTAGGCTGGGTAACAGAATGAAGGGTAGAGGGAAGAGTGTCAGGGAGGCTAGGTCTGATCGGGTACACCCAACAAATTTGCAGCAGATTGGCGGATTGAGGGGAATTCAGCGTCAGAAATAGCATTTGCTCAGCAAAGACACTAACCCCCTTCGTGCTCCAGTAAGATGGGGAATAGGAGTGCAGGTCAGACAGACCGGTGCTAGTAATTGGGGACTCCATTATTAGAGGCAACGACAGGGGAATCTGCCACAAAGACCCGGATCGTCCGAACAGTTTTGTTTACCTGGGGCCCGAGTTCGACATATCGCGGATTCGGTTGACAGATTGCCTGGGTGAGGCTGGTAGAATCCAGCTGTCCATGGTCCCCACATTGGCACCCAATGACAAGTTAGAGGTATGTGGATTCGTCCTTAAAAATGATTTCAGACTTAGGCGCAAAGGCTCAAGGAAAGGACCTCCAGGGTATATTTTCAGAAATATTACCTGTTCCACGGGCCAAGCCAGAGAGAGGCAGCGGGAGATTAAGAGAGGTTAAATAAGGCTCAAAAATTGGTGTAGGAAAAGAGGGATTTGGTTTTTTGAGAACTGGCCTGACTTCCTGTCCTTGCTACAGACCTCTATGCTAGGTAAGGGCCTGCACCCTAATGGGGAGAGGGCAGCTGTAAATTGGGGGACAAAATGGCCAGGAGTTGAGGAATATTTAAACTAGGGACTGGGGGGGAAGGGTAAACACACATATAGCATCACAAGATAGTGAAGATAGAGAGCTGGGAATTCGTAATAAATCAGGGGTGGAAGTGGAGGGAGGGGGTGTAGAATAGTTAAAAAGATCAGGGAGAAAGAGTAAACGAAAAATCTCTAAATTGGCATGCTGACCAATGCCAGGAGTCTGACAACAAAATAAATTGAACTAGAAGTATTAATAGCTAAGAAAAAATATGACTATAGTGGGATGAACTGAGACATGGCTGACAGAGCTACGACTGGGGCAGATTAACTTACAGGTTACAGTCCTATTTAGAAGGGATTTCGTAATGACCAGAATGGGAGGTAATGTCTCTATGTAAAATCCTGTCCTGAATCCAAACACTTGGCGGGAAGATATAGGTACAGTAATGAAACAGGTGAATCATTATGGTAAATATACATGGGGGTAACAATAACTATATAATTACTAATAGGGGTCTGCTACAGGCCCCCAACATAACAGAACCCATGGAAGATGTACTCCTCAGGCAAATAGATGAGGCGGCTAATCAGAATGAGGTTATTATGGGCGACTTTAACTATCCAAGGACATCAAGTTGGAATCTGAAACCTGTAGCTCTCATAAAGGAAACAGGTTTCTTGTCAATAACCTAATGATAATATCATTGCCAAATGTGGTGCAAGAACCGAATAGAGGGCAGGCCCTTCTAGACTTAATATTGACTAATAGACTGACAAGTAACAAAGGTTCATGGTTGTAGGGGCACCTATGAAATAGTGTAACGCATAATATAATAGAATTTCCGTTTATCATTCAATAGAGTTTTTGTACAAGGAGCGCACAAAAACAACTGAATTTTATATAAGGAAGGTTAATTTTATTCTGCATAGGAGGCCCTAAACGTATTGACTGGACAATGTGTTTAAATATGGCAGAACAAATAATAAATGGGATAATTTAAAAACATCAAGGCTGAGCAAAATACTTGAGAGGTACATACCTTATGGTAATAAAACAATTAGAAACAGAAAAAACCCAATGGTGGATCAACAGGGATTAAAAGAGGCGAATAAAAAACAAAAAGATAAGCGTTTCAGCTACTAAAACAGGGAGGGCAGTGAAGAGGCACTAGGAAGCTTATAAGGAAAAAAAATAAAGGTGGTAAATAAAGGAAGCAAAGCTGGAAGACGTAAAGACATATTGCTATAGAAAAGTAAAACTAACCCAAAATATTTTTTAACTAAGACTAAATAGTAAAAAGATTAAAACAGAAAATGTTGCCCTTTAAAAATACTGAGAGAGAGAACAATAAGGCGATGAAAAAAAAGCAAACCTATTAACACTTTTATCCACTGTATTTACCGAGGAGGATGAGCTTCTGTTTGAACAGGGGATGAGGAAACTCCAACTTAAAAGTTTTTCTTGTCTAACCCAGGACAGAAGTGCAGCTCCATCTTAAGAAGATTAAAATAGACAAACCCCCAGTCCCCAATGGCATACACCCACGTTGTCCCTACTCAAGGGAGTTTAGTGATGTCATAGATAGGCCCCTAGTCCTTAATATTTATGGAATGGTCTAAAAACGGGGGTAGTCCCCCAAAGGTTTGGCGCATAGCAATGTGGTGCCAATATTCAAAAAGGGGTCAAAAAGTGACCCAGGAAATCTATAGGCCGGTAATTGACCTCTGTTGTAGGTAAAATGTTTGAAGGATTTCCTCAGAGATGCTAATCCTGGATTATCTCACTGAAAATAAATGTATAAACGCTGTTTCCAGCAGGGTTCATGAAGGATCGTCCCTGTCAACTAATCTCCCAGCTTCTATTGAGGAATCAGTGCTCAGACTGGATCCGGGTGAGGCACTTGGATGTCATCATATCTAGATTTTTTCTAAAGCATTGATTACGGTGTCATATAATAGGTGTAAAATAAAATGAGAATGCTTAGACTGGGGAAAATGTGTGCAAGTGGTAGCAACAGCTCACTGATAGAAAACAAAGGGTAGTAATTAACGGTACATACTCAGACTGGTTGCTGTTACTAGTGGGTGCCACAAGGGTCAGTATTGGGCCTAACCATCTTCAACATTTTCATTTAAGTGATCTTGACATCCGGGATTACTCAGTAGAATATCGATCTTTGCAGACTATACTAAGCTCTGAAAGTAATCAACACAAAGAGGATAATGTTTATTATACAAAGGGATCTGGAATAAGTTGGAGCCTGGGCAGGGAAATCGGCTCATGAGGTTAACACAGATAAATGCAGGTTTATGCACATGGGGAGGAAAAATCCATTACATAACTAACATGTTAAATGGAAAAAGGCTGTAAGAAGTGACATGGAGAAGGGACTTGGGAATCTCTCCCTGGGACAGTAAACTTAATTGTACAGCCAGTTCAGACAGCACTGCCAAGGCAAATATGGATCATGGGGATGCATTAAAAGGAGGCATAGAGGCACATGATGGTAACATTATTCTCCCATTTATACAAGTACTGGTTAAGAACCACAAATGGAATATTGTGTACAGATTTGGGCACCAGTGCACATGAAAGACATTGTAGAGCTGAACAGGTACAAGGGCGGGCAACAAAAACTAAAAGACTGGGGACTACAATACCCAGAAATTTGCAAGATTGTGGTTATTTAGTTTAGAGAAAAGAAGGCTTCGGGGGGACATAAAAAAATATGTTAAATACATCAAAGGTCAATATAGAGATCTCTCCCAAGATTTATTTATACCCAGTGCTGGATCGTAGAACGAAGGGGCATCTCTACGTCTTTGAGGAACGTAGTTTCTACATAACATAGAAAGGGATTCTTATACAGTAAGAGCAGTGAGACTGAATCTCTGCCAGAGGAAATGTCATGGATGAATTCACTACAGAGTACAAATAGTTTGGATGCATTTCTGGAGCGTAATAATATAACAGGTTATAGTGTCTAGGATTCTGGAGGGGGTCAATTGATCCAGGATTTTTCCGATTGCCCAGATTGGAAGTCCGGGAAGGAATTTTGTGTATCCCTAAAATGAGGACAATTGGCTTCACCTCATTGGGGTTTTTTGCCTTCCCTGGATCAACACCTTTTAAGCACAACAGGCTTAAACTGGATGACGATCCGTCTTTTTTCGCGCCTTACAAACTATTGAAACTATGAAAATTAAGTTTGCACCAAAGAACCTTTCAAGTAAAAAAAAACAAACTATGAAAAGAGGCATACTAGTCATGTTCCATTTCATACTGAAATTAATCTTTGTAGTGTCTGGCACTCAGCCTTTGAACAGCTCAGTGACTTGTGGAAGGACGTTTCAGCCCTCATAGGCAACACTAGTACTTTAAGCTATCATGTTTCTTTGTATTAATAATCCAAAATTAGCATATAGTAGTACAGAAGATGTGCGGTATCAGTAACCAGATGATAAAGTGCAACGCTTTGGTCTACCTGTACCTTAAACATGTATGTCACAATGTGAATCTAATGGACCAGGGAGAGAAAGTATTGATTTTTCCTCAACTTACACCGTTTCGATTTACATCTGTCCCCTAGTTACAAACGGACATACACATTGCAAAATCAGTAGCACACTATCAACTAAAGAAGCTATCAAAGGGGACATAGGAATCTTTGAAAAAGCATTTCTGCTATCCTAGAATAAATGAAAAAAACTTTTGAGGTTCTCAGTTTCACATTTTTGTTCAAATTGCTTAGCCACCTCCGAACTTCAACTGGACCTAGGCTGTTGGTCCTACACTATTGTTACCTTTCTTTCGGGTCCTATTCAGACCTCCGTTATCCAGGGAATGAAGAACCAGCTTACAAGTTATACTGCACTGATTAAATAGCCTGTGAAGGTGGATGGAGTGCAAAAAAACAAAATGGAGGCAGCCAATCCTCTACATACAGACTAGAAACAATATATGGTTCTGCACATCAAAAAAACACTTTTGAAAAAAATGACATTATGTGCACACTGGGGGGCTGTACAACATACACAACCCCAAAATCAGTAGCCCACACACAACTAAAGAAGCTATCAAAGGGGACAGGAATTTTGAAAAAGCATTTCTGCTATCTAGAATATAGGTTGAAGTTCGGAGGTGGCTTAAGCAGCTTTGATAGCAGAAATGCTTTTTCAAAGAATTCCTATGTCCCCTTTGATAGCTTCTTTAGGTTGAATCGGTGCTCACTGATTTTGGAAAATGTGTAGTTATGTTTGACAGCCCACCAGTGTGCACTATCTCATTTTTTTCAAAGTGTTTTTTTGATTGGCAAAACCAATATTGTTTCTAGTCTGTATGTGGAGGAGTGGCTGCCTCCATTTTTGTTTTTTTGCACTCCACCCACCTTCACCGGCTTTTTAATCAGTGCAGTATAACTTGTAAGCTGGTTCCTTCATTCACATTCGTAGTAGCTATGTCAGTTTATCTAGAAATGAAAGAAATAAAAGGAGAGATGGCGCTCTTTGTGAAAGTACGTCTAATAAAAACAGTTACAAACAATTGCCAGGGTGCTCACCTGGAAGCGTTGTGCAAACTATTGTAGAGGCACAACACTCGTATAAATATGAGTGGCTCTGAGCCTCGGAAACAGCAGCCGCGTGGTCACCTCCTCCAGAGCTGAAAATGGACAACGGGTACACCGTAGAATACTGCAACTAAAATAGTTGACCGGGCGCTCGTTTCTAGGAACAAATCCTCGTGGTGGATGGCGTTGAATAAAATGATAATTTGTTCGATAAAAAAAATGCACAGGGTGTTAGCCTTAACACAGAGCAGTAACACATATAACGTGTTTCGTGTCCGCAACCGGCACTTCCTCAGATGATACAGTGTCACTAAAAACAACAGTATAAAAAACACTCATATTTAAAAAAAAAAAGATCAGTTCCAATAGGTATAAGATGTAACCAATCAGGACTGATGTTACACATACATTAAGAAACTTCCTGGGGGAAAGAACCAATAAAAAATTCAAAATCAGAGAATGAGAATAAAGAATAAACCTGATTGGCCTACTAAAAAGGAGGGAGGTTTAATCTAACCAATGAGATGAGAGGCTACTCTGGTCCCATAGGATTCTATGGGAAACGGAACAACCAATCAGATGGCAGGGATGTACAAAGCCGTTGATTGCTCAGCTAAAGGAGGGAATATTGAATTAACCAATGAACAAGTGATCTATTTGGTCTTATGTTATTCTATGGGGAACAAGCAAGCGCCCCTTTTGCAATTGATAAAACAAGGGCATAAGTAGTAAAAGGCGCAACCTTGTCAACGGTAATAACAGTCAGGCCAATGTGGGCTTAGATCAAGAAAAAGAAAGGTGCTTTTTGTACTTACAAAAAGTAATGCGCTCATTATATCTAGAGCGCACGATTGAGAGATACAGTTAGAACAATGGAAGCCGGGAAACCTCCAGTGACTTTTTGAAAATGATTTGAAACGTGTTTTTGTAACTTTTCGGAACCGTTTTTCTATGGAAAATCAGTATGCAAATAAGAGTGAAACAATTTACAAACTAATGTAAAATTACCATTAAATAGGAAAAAACAAAAAACCCTTTGAAGTGAAAATTGATTAAATTAAAAAAGGGCACCAGGACCTATTAAGGGACAAAATTTCGATTTTGGAAAATTCTTAAGTTTTTGTGGTTATAGCCAAAAAAAAAAAATAAGGTTGGGGCTATAGTAAACCTAAATAAAAATCACATTTAGTATTTAATATATAAGTTCTACATCTTCATTTAATCCCTTGGGGTTTACTATCTGTAAGGTAAACATCCAAAAAACCTCCTTTTTTTGTAACAACTGTAATCTGTTGTTAGTATCGGGTGGTACATGGTCTATGGGTTGTACCGTTAATTTTGTGGGGTCTTGATGATGATATTCCCTGAAGGGCTTGGCCGCACTCTGTTGTACATCGCCTTTTTTTATACATTTAAGCGCAGATGCAGTGGGTGTGTGGTCCTACCCCATATTGAAGTTTGCATTCGCATTGTATTATATAGATAACAAATGAACTCTTGCAATTTAGATGATGCTTAATTTTAAAAGAAACACTGGTACAATTACAGGTAAAATCGCTAGCCGTAATAATAGAGGTACAGCACAAACATGAGCAGTTCCCACATGGACTACTTCCTTGATTTTGTCCTTGTAATGGTGCGGCGCTGACAGACGTACGCCGAGGAGCCGACCGCTGACATCCGGGTGTGGATCCTCTAGTGATCACCGCAGGCGAGGTGGTAGCTGGAGACCACCCAGGGAGCGGAGTCTAAGGGGCCCCTGGTCTTCGCCAGGGGCCCGCCGCAAAGTTGGATGGACTTGGCTGCGGGCCCCCCGGGTCGCTACCCCTGACGTGGCTACCTGGGGTGACAGCCGAGGTCCCAGGACGGGAAAACACAGGAACATAGGAGAACATAAGCAGGGCAGGTAAAAGTCTCAGGAACACAGCAGGATACAGGAGGGATAAACGTACACATGACACCACTGGATACGGCAGGAACTGGACGGGTAACACAGCAGGTACAGACCAGGAACAGGTGCCAAGGCAGGACACAGGACAGGTGCAGAAACATCAGACTTAACAGGAGACAGACAGAAGGTCAGGAACTCAGATGACACCGAAACTGAACCAGCATCTCCAGGGTTAAGTCCAGAGATACTGGCAGGAGCTCAAGATGGAACCAGCAATACACAGCAAGAGACTGCAGCAAACAATAAACTGACCCAGAGTAAGGGCAAGGACTTCCTCTTAAAGGCAGAGGTCAGAGGTGAAGAGGAAGGTGCAGAGAACAGGAACCTAATAAATAGGCAGGAAGCTGCCGCGCGCACGCCCAAGGAGGCACAGTGCACCGACAGGACCCCAGGAAGCAACAGGACAGGACAGGACAGGTAAGCACATAGCAGAACATAGGCTGCCGGGACCCCTGCACAGGGAGCCCCAGCAGAGACATGGCAGACACGGACAGGCCGACGGTCCAAGGCAGGGACCGCGGCATGATCGGTGACAGTCCTTTGTTGGGTCTAACTTCATTTATATCCACATTCAAAACAGCATCCAGTTCACTAAACATAGAGATTTTTTTAAAATTGAATTTTTTGACATTGAGATCTTCCAACAGGGGGTGCCTTCAAAACAACAACCTTTTTTAAGAATGTGGATATAAATAGTTATATACACTTCAACAGCGCCCACCATAAACCATGGATCACAAACATACACTATGGTCAATACAGGAGGGTACGGAAAAATTGCTCGGATAATGATACTTGTAACAAACAAACTGAACTCCTAAAAAAACGTTTTTCTCGAAAAAGGCTACCCCTTGGCATTATTAAATGATGCCGAAAAGAAAATTGCATCTTTACAACAAAAAGATTGTCTTGTACACAAAAAAAGATCTCTTGAAGAACAAAAATATTTCAGAAGTCCGGAGCAAATTTTCATTAATTACTCAGTATTGTTTTTCCCATGCACAAATTAAACAGGTGCTGCAAAAATATTGGTACATAATACAAAAATATCCTTTTTTACATAAAATAGTGCCTGAACGACGTAATTTAATATTTAAAAGAGCACCAAATATAAAAAATATGGTGGCCCCCAGTTTGGTACGTGGTCCCGATGAAGTTAAACCCAACAAGGACAAAATCAAGGAAGTAGTCCATGTGGGAACTGCTCATGTTTGCGCTGTACCTCTATTATTACGGCCAGCGATTTTACCTGTAATAGTACCAGTGTTTCTTTTAAAATTAAGCATCATCTAAATTGCAAGAGTTCATTTGTTATCTATATAATACAAGGCGAATGCAAACTCCTATATGTGGGTAGAATCACACGCCCACTGCATCTGAGCTTTAATGAGCACAGGTCATGTATAAAAAAAGGCGATGAACAACAGAGTGTGGCCAAGCACTTTAGGGAATATCATAATCAGGACCCCACAAAATTAACGATACACGCCATAGACCATGTACCACTCGATACTAACAACAGATTCCAGTTGTTACAAAAAAGGAGGTTTTTTGGATGTTTACCTTACAGATAGTAAACCCCAAGGGATTAAATGAAGCCATAGAACTTATATATTAAATACTAAATGTGATTTTTATTTAGGTTTACTATAGCGTAATTCAACATACACATTTTTTTTTTTGTTTGTTTGTTTTTTTTTTTAAACATGAAGATTTTTTTTTATTTTCAAGATCAAATATCAAATAACAGGTAATACAATTAACCCAAAAAGCAAGCAATAACCAGCTATAGTCACATTGCATCTCAAGAATTAATAATCACTACAGATTCCACAGCAACAAGGAAAAGTATAGCAACGGAAAATACATGACAATAGGAAAACATTCAGTATTTATCAAGAGATAAATGCCAAGTCAGGCTCCAAAATGTAGTGTGGACTGGACTAGTGTATCCAACTGACATCCTAACTCCCCTGAGGGGTCTAAAGGGCTTCAAATCACTCTGATTCTATCCAAGCCGCCCAATTATGCTTAATTTTGGCAACTGAATGAGGGGGTTTAGCTAAAGAGGTTTCGCATCTATATTGGAAATTAACTCTATGCACGATTTCTTGTAGGTTTATGGTAGATGGTGATGTCCAGTGATTGGCTATAGTCAATCTCGTTGCTACGAGAATATGGAATAAGACTGTCCTAATTGGGATTGGGAAATCTAGCAGATTAATATCTAGGAGTGCCAGGGGTGGTGTGAGAACAATTCTAAGTGAGAATAGTTTACAAATCAAGTTCTCAACTTGTCCCCATCACTGGTAGGTAATGGGGCAGTTCCACCACATATGTAATAATGTTCCAACCGAACCACACCCTCTCCAGCATAGTGTCATACTAGGCTGAGAAAAATGAGTTACTCTGGTAGGTGTAAGGTGCCACCGGAGGTACAATTTTTTCATAACTTCTAAGTGGTTTATACATCTAGAAAGTTTGGTTGAAACTAGAGAAGCTGAGATCCAGGTGTCGTATGAGAAGGTAGTTGCTAAGTCTCTCTCCCATTTGAGCATGTAGTTCGGTTTAGTTTGATCTGCTGTGCTCAATAAAAGGTTATGTACAATGGACAATCCACGTCTAAAACCTTTTTTCCCCATTAAGAAGTTATAGTAAGTGGAATACACTTTAGGTTTATTCGGCCAGGTCCAATCTTGCAGAATGTGTCTGATTTGTAGGTATTTAAAAAAGTTAGTATGATCTAAATCATAATCAGATTTTAAATCGGAGAACATTTTTAGTGGTCTGCTTCAAATAAATGATTCACATTTACAATACCTTTAGCTATCCAATCATGGAGGGAAAGGTGCGGAGAGGCAAGATGGAGCAAGGATAGTTGGCTGTAAGGGATCGGTGGATTCGCTGGACCACCGCAAGCGATGATAGTTAAGCCACACCAGGGAGCGGAGTCTAAGTAGCCTCCAATGTTCACAAGAGCCCGCCGCAAAGCAGGATGGACTTGCTGCGGCGTGAGGTTACCAAGTCGCTACCCCTGACGTGACTTGCTTGTGATGGCGGCCGGGGTAATGCGTGGTACAGAATCGTAATCCAGAGACGTAGTCGGGGACAGGCAGAAGGTCAGGGCAGGCGGCAAACAGGCAAGGTCAGGAAACGTAGCGGAACAGACTGGTACACGGGTAAACAGGCAGGACTTCCAACACTCTCTAAACTAGGCAACGCACATCAACAATCTGGCAGAGAGTGCTGGGGGCGTATTCCTTATATAGGACCAGTGGCCGGCAATTGACTAAATTACAGGTGCACTGGCCCTTTAAAGCCAGACCAGCCGTCACGCGCTGGTCTGGCAGAAGCAGGAAGCACAGGAGCGCGGACGGGTAAGTGAACAGGCGCAGGGACCCTAGCAGCGAGGGGCTGGATGCGGGCATCCGCGGTACCCGCGCCGGACCCCATGATATTGGCAATATGATTTTATAAAGTAAATCCAATCCTTTGCTTTAGCAAATTTCGACCACGCCTGTAGAGCGTGTTGGAGAGCGGGAAAGGACATGAGCGGATATTTAAGCCCCAATAATTCAGCTATCATCAAGTCCCTGATCGAAAAAAGGTGCTACCGAGCAGTTCTCGATCGGGGACCAATGATGAGAGTCAGGAGAGACCCACAGAAAATACAACGGTTCTAGAACTGAAGCAACGTTGTACAGTCTCAGATCAGGAACTGACATTCCTCCCTCCTTGATGTTAAGGAAAAGAATGTGTTTCCTGCATCTTGGTCTTTTTGATCCCCATATGAACTTTAGGATTAGGGATTGAAGTTTGTCAAGCATAGACGGTGATAGCAAAAATGGGAGAGATCTTGAAACATATAGAAACCTCGGGAGTAACTGCATCTTAGTAAGGTTTATACAGGCTATCCAAGATAAAGGTAGCTGATTCAGACGTTTAGTTTCTTTTAATAGGGAGATATATACAGACTCCAGATTTGTTTGGATGGTATTATCTAAAAAGGGAGTGATTTGAATGCCTTTGTAGTTGATAAATGAATCCGCCCAGATGAATTTAAATTTTGACAAGATGGATTTCTGTTGCGGGGAAATGTACAATGGGAGAATGTGAGATTTGGTCATATTCAGTTTGTAGTAGGACACCAGAGAATAAGAATCAAGAATTTGAAGGAGAGCTGCAAGAGAATGTTCTGGTTTTTGGCAAATCATCAAGACGTCATCGGCAAACAAGCTAATTTTGTGCTCGCATCCCTGTATAGAAATATCGGAAATCAATGATGAAACCCTTATTAGTTCGGCTAAGGGTTCTACGCACATAATAAACATCAGTGGCGAAAGTGGGCACCCCTGTCTTGTTCCATTTGAAATTGGGAATGGGTTTGATAAGAAACCAGAGGCCAAAACATTAGCTGATGGAGTCGAGTATAGTGAATGGATAGCATTAGCTATAGGGCCAGCGAAACCAAATTTTTGTAATACTGCCTTGAGGCAATCCCAATTAATCCTATCGAAAGCTTTTTCTGCATCGAGTGATAGTAGAAAAGAGGGGGTTTTATCCATGATTATCTTGTGAACTATGTCTAATACTCTTCTAATCCCGTCCCTTGTTTGCCTACCTTTCACAAACCCTACTTGGTGTTTATTGATAATATGGGGTAAAACATTACTTAATCTATTTGCTATTATTTTGGAGAAGAGTTTGATGTCACAATTTAGTAAGGAGATGGGTCTATAATTAACAACTTGATCTGCCGCTTTGCCCGGTTTGGGTATAGTAGTCACCGTTGCATTTAGTAGTTCACTAGGCGCAACACCTTTTTCTACTATTGTTTGAAAAACGCATGTGTAACATCAGTCCCGATTGGTTACATCTTATACCTATTGGAGCTGATCTTCCTTTTTAAATATGAGTGTTTTTTATACTGTTGTTTTTAGTGACACTGTATCATCTGAGGAAGTGCCGGTTGCGGACACAAAACGCGTTGTGTGTTACTGTTCTGTGCTAAGGCTAACACCATGTGCTTTTTTTATGGAATAAATTATCATTTTATTCAACGCCATCCGTCACGAGGATTTGTTCCTAGAAACAAGCGCCAGGTCAACTATTTTAGTTGCGGTATTCTAGTTTATCTAGAAAGACACGTAATGAGGGTGTGGTGGGGCCTATCCAAGTTTGGAGAATAGTTTTCTGTGCCGCTGCCGATATGAAACAGCAAAACAAATGTACCCTTCCCTGAACTATTCAAAGCGAAAAAAAAAAAAATCTTCTTTGCTGGAGTTACATTTAGTAAATCTACCTGTTCCAACTTACATACAAAGTGAACTTAAGAACAAACCTACAGTCCCTATTCTGTTCGTAACCCGAGGACTGACTGTATTAGGTTATGTTCACATGGCATCATTTTATGCTTGTATTTGGCGTGTATTTTGCACCAAAATACTGTACGCGCCAAAATACGATTCAAACAATGCTCTATGCAGCTGTCAATAAATCCAGTGTAAAATATTCGCCGTCATTCACACAACGTGTATTTTACAAGTATATTTGTGCCGTGTATTTAAGTGTTGTGTCAATTCTTGAGCTGTTTATGCCACTAAAATCCCATAAAAACAACGGCAGAGCGCATTTTCACTGTGTAAGCGCCATAAAATATGCTCCACACTTTGAAAAAAATACACTTCAAAATACGCCTCTAATCGGGCATATTTTGAAGCTTATTTGGAAGTGTACACTTCCAAATTTTGCCATGTGAACATACCCTTACAATGTGCCACATCTATCAGAGTGTTGACAAATCTGGTGCATGTTTAGACTGTCTAGTCTAAATTTGTACTTTCTATTAGTTGGCTTACTCTAAGTCACTAATAGAGCATGTGAAGCCACACCCCTTTACATGAAACCACACCCCTTTTAGTGAAGTCACTCCTTTTTGTCTGACAAGTTGCAGAAGTGTCTACAAACTGTCTAAAACACATAATAAATGTGTCCCAATAACTGTAAAATGGCTGAAATAGACTGTAGCTCTTCATTAGGGTTTAAATAACTGAGCATGGGCAATTATGATATTTAACAGACAAAACTAATAGCTATCAATTTGCCAATATACTCAAAACCAGTCTGTCCAGTATGCAATGGATGACTAAAACCCTTATAATGAAGTAATAGAGGTGGTGGGGGTACAGCAGCAGAATTATCCTAACACAGAATATACCATTTTATAACTAATAGTGTATCTAGAATACTAATGTACCTAGGTTGTGACAAATAGGTAATATGTGCCAATCTGATAAATGTGGTGCCAAAATAAATGTCTTTTCTTCAGTGTGAAATATTGAAGCATGTTTTATTGCGTCTTGCATGTCAGTTTTTCTAGTTTACAGGTAGACGGCCATCTACTTTAATGCTTCCCCACATTACAGCAGAGTAGACGGCCGCCTACCAGAAAACTAGAAAAACTGACATAAAAGACGCAAGAAAACATGCTATTAATGTTGCAACTGCAATTCTGGGGCCACACAGTTTTGGTGCAAATTCACACTGTTTTCTTTTAGCCACTGAAAGCAGTATAGCTGGTGAAAAAACATCTGATACATGCATACCTGCCACCTATCCCAAGCTCCCTTCAAGCTGCTGGTTTATGTCAATTGGGATTTGCCGCAGATAGACTATTTATTCTAGCTGTGACTGTGGGAACAGTCTTTCTGTACACAACCTTTCTGCTCTCCTCCCTGTGTCACAGGTTGATGTACAAACCTCTGGTCTGCTTCCTACCTCCAAGCACCCACAGTGTTTAGTATGCAGAGGTGAAGGGTGTTTTTTTACCCTGTATTAGTGCATATGCTCAGTAACAGAGGGAAGTTGATAAACTGCTGTGATGATGTGGTGTCTTTCAGTATCTAGGAAAGCTGGAATATTCCATAAGGCTCATGAGAAAAGAGATGGGACTCTCCTACGCCCTCTATTATATGTAGTATTCCTTATGTCACATCCAACTCACTGAGCTTTGCAATGTGAAAAGGAATTAATAAAGCCAGTTTGTTCATCTGCAGACAGTTGTTTCGGGATGTTGCCTCTCATCAGTGGAGAGTAGAACACTAGCTGGCTGGATGAGGGACAGAAAGTGTAGCTCAAAAAGGGTAAGGTGTCTCATTATTGAAAAGCACCATATAGATATGTGGAGACTTCGGGCGACACCTATGAATTCGCCATCGTCATTTTTTTTGCTGTATATTTCCGGGCCTATAGATGATATAGTATGAACAGGCGTATGGCCAAACTTGGTGCAATGTGCGCTTGATGATACATTTTAATGCGCCAAAGTTTGGTGCGAAGCTGCCATACAAAGTTTGGCGTGTAACACTTTCATTCATATTGTCGTACTATACACTCCTATCTATCCATTTAGAACTGATGTGTTGGCGCCAAGTAACAAAAACGGCAAATGCGAATTCATAAATGTCGCCCTTATTGCCTTAAACCCTCCGCCTGAGTCCTAGCTCTTTTCCAATGAGCTAGGACTTTGAATTTCAAAACGATAAGTCTCCGCAAATCTACATGGTGCCTATCCCTAATGAGAAACGTTACCCCTTTTGAGCTAGAAAAGCTAGGTGATGCCACATTGTCCACAGCAGTCAATCAACTTTCCGATCATAGAAAAACTGATTGAATGCTGTTAAAATGAAAGGAGTGTCTTCCAGATCACCTCCGGCATTTAGGGAAGCCTGAAGCATCCAATGGTGCATACTGTGATTTTTTTTTTATGTGATATGGAGTTTAGGAATATCACATACTGCCATAGTGAAAACAAGGTATTCCATCCATGTGCAAATATGGAGATGCAATGTGGCTGTGATATAGTATGGTTTCACCTAAAAGCTGAAGTGTAGTAATGACAAGGAAAACTGATGAGTAGGCTCTTCACTATCAAGGCTACAAGCCAAAAACAGTCCAATATAGCCCTAACATAATTGTGCTGAAAGGCTGTCTATGTCACTATAACGTCAGGAGAAGTGGATCCACTGGACCACCGCAAGCGGTGGTAACGGCCACGCCTGGGAGCGGGGTCTAACTAGGTCCCGGTATTCACCAGAGCCCGCCGCAAGGCAGGATGGACTTGCTGCGGCGGGAGTCCTACCAGGTCGCTACCCTTCACGCGACTAGCTTGCGGTGGCAGCCGATGTGCGGCGAGGTACCAAATCGTAACACGGGAACCGTAGTCGAGGACAGGCAGACAGGTCAGGGCAGGCGGCGAAGATTCGTTTTCGAGAAACGTAGCTAGAGGTCGGGAACATGGCAAGGCGGCAAGAAGACACTTCGGATACACTTTCTCTAAGGCACTTGGCAACATAGATCCAGCAGGGAAGTGACATAGGGCGTGCCAATATATAGGTTCAGCGCCCGGCAAGTAGCCAGTTACCGGCGCACTGGCCCTTTAAAACTACACGAGAGAACGCTCGCCCCCTAGGGAGCGGGCACGCGCGCCCCAGCCGGCAGAGGAGGATGGCAGGACAGGAGTGCGAATGGGTAAGTAACTGCCCGTACAGCGAGTGCGCCCGCAGCCCGTCCCGTGACTCAACCCGACCCCGACAGAGGTCCAGAAGAGGGGACACGGGGCCACTCGTGACAGTCACACTGCTGTGTCTATGCCTCATATTTAGATAACCTGCAGAAAAACATAAAATGCTTAGAGGATTTTTCACCTACCACTAGGTGCATGGTCGGGCATCACACACTGTACAAAAAGATGTTGTCCAATTCTGCATGTGTAAATGTAATAATCATTGTGTGGACCCTGAACACTATTTAGCAGAAGTGGTATAGAACAAAACCACGGCACATGTTCACTTACTAGTTCTGTCTTGGATGCAGCTGTCTCTACAGCTGCTTGTATGGAAAAATTCAAATAAAAAAAGTTAATGCATTTTTTTTCATGTAGGTTTCTTGGCACACCGCAAAATGCCAATAAAACACAGGGAAAGGGAATACTCGGGTTAAAACCAAATGTTGGCATACCATCCAAGTATCAACTTGGCCAATTATAAAAATAACTTAAAAATTAAAAAATATGAAAAAAATTACTCATTTATAACTATTCATTATACATTCATTTTCAATTATACAATTCTGGCAGCCTGCAGCCACCACTTGAGGGAGCTTTGGAGCTTTGTACATTTTACATATACAGATGTTGCAGAGTTTAACTTGACGGTGATATCACAGCTTTCTGTGTTATCTGTTTGTAGATCACAAGAAAAGTAGTTGAAAAGCACTGAAAAAGTTAAGACAACTTTCTGTGCTGTGATATCATGATGCTTTACCTGTCAAGTTTATCTTTACTACATCTGTACATTGAACTTTTTCACTTTAAACAATCCTTTTGTTAGTAGAGTCTATTGACCGCAAACTGATCACAAAATGTCCCCCTGTTCGGACAAATCCCCAAGTGATTAGCTGTAGTCTGTGGGAACACCGGTTAAATTTTTCTCCTGGAGCGTCACCTCAGGGGAAATGAAGCATCATATAATGTCCATTTGGATCAATAGTCTGACTCTGTAATGCAGAATCGGACAGGTCCTCCAGAGCGAGAGATGTTCTTTGTAACCGGCGAAGAAAAGGGATTACTCTCTATGAATGCAGAATGCCCTAATAGGATACAGTGTTCCCTCAAGTTATAGTGGCCTCAGAATACAATATTTTCACCATACAATGGTCTTTCCTTGGATGTCGTAACTTGAAATCTCACTCGCCATACAATGTCACAGACAATGCTGAGCTGCAGCTTATATGATTGACTGGAAGATCCAAAGAAATTATTGTGAACATTTTACTTGTAAAATCCTTGCATTAGTGCAGTGCATGCAGTGATTGGCGGTCTAGGAACGCGCCGGACCGCCGCCCCCTGGCCCCTAGGGGAGGCGCGGCATGACCCGGCACGCTGGGGGGCTTTAATAATGCGTGGGCGGTCGCGGAGGCGTGGGGTGGGCGAGGAGCGGAAGTGGCGAGGTCCGGGGGGACCTCCCCTTCCGCCCAGTAATTCAAGTCGCGCGGCGCGAGGCAAGCAGTCCCGCCCCTCCCTCCTAAATTTGATGGGGTTCATGGAGAGGCTATGGGTTGTGGGGGCAGGTGTCTGGTGGCCTATGGGGGCAGGGGTTCTTGGAGTTGGAAGGAGGAGTTTGGGTTGAGGGAGTCATTAGGATATGACTTCCTCGTTTTTTGGGTCTTACGTTGACCGGCCTGGCGAAAGGGGGGGCTCTTTCAGGCTGGTATCCCTGGAGAGCGAATTGGGTGTGCCATATAGTATGGCTTTTTGGACCTCCGAGCCAGTGGAATGCGACTGGGGGTAAGATCTTTTTGTCCCTTCTGGGATTTTGGTCGCCCAGGTTCGTTTTTTTAGCTCCAAGGACCATCTTTCCCCAGTGGGAGATGGCACGTTGTTGCTGGTTACTATTGGTTGATTTTTTGGAAAAAAAAAGATGGGGGAGTTATTTGGTTTACAGGATAATGGTTTACGGGTATGCATATGGATATATATATATGCATAGAGTTTTGAATATGTATATATTTATGTATGTGTATGTATTTTTGGATGGTTATTTATATATATTTATATGCAAATTAAGTTTATGTTGTATTTTTTTTAATAAAACGGCTGCTGTGGCCATTTCATTCCAGTCGGTGGTCTGTGTATTTATTATAGGACTGTGGGTCATGGGCAGCGAGAGAGTGGTAAGTGGGGGGCTGGGGGTGGGGGGAGTGGTTGGTGGTGGCGCAGAGCAAGCCTCAGTGTTGCTCAGGGTCAAGTAGTGTCTCACTACAGTACAGTGCAGTACTGCATGACCTGTACTGCTCTTACATGTATTAGTGAGGCGCATGCAGTGATTGAAGGTCTAGTAGCACCTCTACAGTACAGTGCGGTATTACATGTCCTGTACTGCTCTTACATGTATTAGTGAGGTGCATGCAGTGATTGGAAGTCTAGTAGCGCCTCTCTACAGTACAGTGTGGTACTACTTTTCCTGTACTGCTCTTTACTGGGATTAGTGAGGTGCATGCAGTGATTTGACAATTTTAGTAGCTCCTCTCTACAGTTACAGTGTGGTACTACATGTCCTGTACTGCCTTACATGTATTAGTGAGGTGCATGCAGTGATTGGCAAATAGTCTAAGTAGGGCAGCATCTCTTACAGTTTTTAGGGATGCTGGCAGAGGTTTAAATACATTGTTCCTGTACTGCTCTTACATGTATTAGTGAGGGTGCATGCATTGATTGGCGGTCTAGTAGCACTCTCTACATTACAGTTGGTTTTTACATGACCTTTACTGCTCTTAAAATGTATTAATAAAGTGCATGCAGTGATTGGGGGTCTATAGACCTTCTACAATACAGTGCGATACTCATACCTATACTGCTTTTCATTTTAATGAAGTCATGGTTATTGGCGATTTGTGATCTTTTCAGTACAGTTGGTGATAATGTCTGTACCCTTTTTTACATGTCCCCAGGATGAGCGGCCCCCTTTTGGAATCGGGTGAGGCGCTTCATTTTCGTTTTTTTTCTTGTACATAATGTATAAAGTACCAAAAAAGCTCCTACCCTCAGTAGAAAGTGATTTCCTGCAGCTCACTCTGGCTGTTATATGTAAGGACTTGCTCTGCCTTCTTTCGAGAGTTTTGAGACAGCTAGCACTGACAGACAAAATTAACGTGCAGCTGTGCTGTTTGCATGGATGTTTCAGAATGTCCGTGCAGAGTTAGGGTATGTTCATACGGATTTTTCGGAACCCCCTCCCCGTTGCAGCAATACGCCCGAAGTATGGCCCCAAACTATGGTAATTCATAGCTCTCATTGTAAGTTTTGATTACCTGCCATTTTCTCCGATGCGTCCTGTGCGCCAGGAGAAAGAGGTGACATGTCACTTCTTCCTGGCGCATATTGGGGGCTGGTACCCAGCTTTAAAAAAAAATTTTGGGACTCTTTAAAAACCTGGGGGTTATATTTGGAATGAAGGATACAGCTTGCTATATGCCGTGTGAACTTACCCTTTGATGTAGACCATCCAGACATTTATAGTCAATAGGTTTGGTTTAAGAATATGCCATACAAGTTTTTTTTTAGAAAAATGTTTTTTGTTTACATCCGAAATTTTTAAAGTTCCTTATAATTAATAAAAAGCTTATATCTTGCTAAGCCTCAATCTCCCTCTAGCGGTAGGGTAAAAGAAAGACAGAATTTTATAATCTAATTTAATACCCTAGCTATTTGGGTTTTGGAGTCCCGTATCATAAAAAGGAGTACACAATTGGTATAGAGATATCTTAAACTGTTCATAAGCACAGCTTATTGGACCTCAATGATATGCTATCAGAATGCAAGCAACCCCCTGGTACTTTTTTTCACAAATGAATACATATTTTTTTTCTCCCACAAAACCACCTTTTCCCTTTTTAATCTTTTTTAATTGATTGAATTCTGCTTCAAATCAAAATAAAACAAATTCAAAATTGGATGTACAGAACAATAAGAAGAATTTGCTGTGAATTAGTCATAAGCAACCTCAAAAAGCTAATAAATCAGATGAATACAAGTGAACATGTTCCAGCTTATTCGGTAAGGCTGAATTTGTATAGGTTTTTAATGTTTTCGTTCCTCAGTTATAACTCATTCAACAAGACCACAATTCAGTGGATTGAAAGACTAAATGTGAAGCATTCTCATGAAAACCGCCAGTGTTTGATGCAATACCTGTGTGCTGATGAATCCGCAGTTAAAATCTCGTTTCCTTGGGGAGTTCAAAAAAGATTATAATAGATGTTCATAAAAGCAGGCCGACATGTTATAATTGTAGAATTTCTCTTACTGCTTCCTCTAAAGAACAGCAAGTATAGCTTATTCAAAGTCAGATCATAATTACACTACCAATCAGTATAATAGTCAATTGGAGATCTGATAAATGTGAATGCACGTGAGGGTGACTATAGTCATAATAATAATTTGACCAGTCTTATAACAATCTAGTGCTGGAATGATAATGAGCATATTTGAGGGTGATGTAGTAGTTTTAGGTCAGTGCAAGTCTGGAAAGTCCTACTAGTGGGACTCCTCAGAGCAGTGCCTACTGATAGATCATTGTCCTGCCAATATTCAGATATGCATTGATGACAGGTTCCGATTTTATGGAAATCAAAAGGGGCAATTGCAGCACAAATCTGGGATACTTTTGTGTATGTTGGGTAACAGTGGGCAGGATGCTAGAAAAGCAAGGAGCCAAAGATGTGTAACAAATTCTATAGAGACAAGTCATGGCTGGAAGAAGTCTGCATTGTAATCTGGAAGTAGGAGTAGGAAAAGGAAAGCTAAGGATGCCAATCAGAGAAGATGTCCCTGGTAAGTCACTTGATTTAATGGAACTGTGTTTATCTACAGTGCCCTGCGAAAGTATTTTGGCCCCCTTGAATTTTTCAACCTTTTGCCACATTTCAGGCTTCAAACATAAAGATATAACTTTTCAGTTTTTTATTTTTTACAAAAGTTTAAAATATACATTACATTTAGTTCCACTTCATAATTGTGTCCCACTTGTTGTTGATACTTAACAAAAAAATTAAAATTTTATATTTTTATGTTTGAAACCTGAAATGTGGCAAAAGATTGAAAAGTTCAAGGCGGCCAAATACTTGCACAAGGCACTGTATATATGCATAAAGAGCTATTTGCTAAAAGGCAACTAATTACCATAAGTTTACTAATCACCACCCCTAGTTTCTAATTCAATTATTAAAAATTAACTTTTAATGTTATCCTGTAATAACCTATCCAATGTAATTAAAATAGAGTAGTTTATTCTTTCTATTACAAGCTCTGACCTAGGTCGATATTGTAATATAGGGCGACATGCATAAAATTTCGCGCATAATAAAGGCAGTTCATAAGTCAGGCGCATTCTAGCGCTCGGGTGACATTTCTGGATCAGGAAAACCACTTTGAAAGTGCTCTACCTGTTCTAGCTGTAATGCGCCTAGAAATACTGTAGGGAAACTATAAATATATAGCTTCGTTGCGGTTATAGTGCGCCCCGGCTCCCGCACGCCCCCTGAGATTGGGCACATTACAAAGTGCAGCAGGCGCTATGTAATGTACCCGATAATGGCCTGCAGGAGATTTAAAAATGTATGAACGGGGCTGCGCCTGATATCGGGCTGAAAAGACGCCAGATATCTGGCGCAGCCCCGTTCATACATGTCGCCCATAGTGCCTGCAGTACACTATTCTTAGGATACACCCTGCCTGGTAGCTAAAATTAAATTCACTGCTCCCCTCCCCCGCAACATGTTTTGCCATCTTCAGCGTTTAATGGGCCAATAACATTGAATAGGTTATTACAGGTTAACATTAACGGCCACATGTATTAAACTGTTTAGGTCTAAAACTCAGTCTTTTGCCCATAGTAACCTATGGGCAAAAAAGTGAGTTTAGACCTAAACAGGTTCATACATGTGGCCCTAAAAGTTAAGTTTTAATAATTGAGTTAGAAACTATGGGTGGTAATTATGGTAATTAGTTGCCTTTTGGCAAATAGTTCTTTAGACATTTAGGTACCATCTAACCACCATATAGGGTTCATGTAGTAAAAACGATCTATTTATGTAGTCTTTAGCGCCTCTGTATACAGCTAGTATTTACTGTTATTCAGTAACAGTGTGGTTCTATTATTCAAATACTATGTGGTGCTAATATGTGGTCGTTATGTTGCAGTATTATTTTTTCCCTATAGATTTGCATTTTTGCTGTTGAAAAACTAGGTTATCTTCAGTTATAATAGTGGTAGTATTGCTAACTGCATGACTGTATTTTCTTAGAGGAATATTATCACAGATAGAAATTTCTCTCATAGCTATGTTATCTTTGGATTGGAAGGGGGGGGGATTGGTGGCAAAAAGATATACTGCATCTCTTCCTACCTCCAAGCTAAACAGAGAACCAGGCATGTTAAAATCCAACAAGTTGAACCTTTCTTACCCCAACAGCAAACACCGGAAGAGAATAGGGCAGACTTACACATTTGGTTTTGATCAGATTTGCTAATAATCTGCTTGTCACGTTCGTGTCATCTGGCTCTGGTCGTCGGCGAAGGCCGCTGCGACCATAACTGCGGCCTTACTTTTTCTTGTGTGAAAAACTGTCTTCCTTCTGGGACTCTAATGAATTCTGGCCAACGCCCGTGGCCAGGGATCTTTCCAGCACTCTCTGGTTAATCTCACTCTCAGTGATTGACAGATCCTGCTTCCTATCACCTCTGCTCTCTTTCCTCCCCTTCCCCTATTTATAGCCACCACTTCCTTCTATCTTGCCTGCTATAGGTTTTTTCCCTGTAGTTCGCCGTTTTTTGCTTCTTTGTTCTGTGCTCTCCCTGACCTTTGGCTTTGGACCCGGTTTTCCCCCCCTCTGTTCACGTCTCTGTACCACGTTGCCCGTGCTGTTGCCGACTTTGGACTGCCCCCGGTTACCCCTGTCTTACGCCTCTGTACCTCGTTGCCCGAACTGTTGCGACTGTGGACCGCCTGACTACTCTCTTGTTTGGTGTCTGTTTTGTCCTGTCGTGTCACACTTATAACAGTGCAGTTTATCATCTTCTGGTTGGGGCCGGCCTGTTAAGGAGTGGGTTCCCCAAAAAGGGCAGGGGACGGGGGCTGGGATCAGAGTCAGGGCCCACTTGTCTGTGTGTGTGTCCCTGACTGGTCCCTGACATTATAGCAGGCCCATACTCAAAACCATCTCACCTGCGTTCAGTATGGTACCGATCTGTCGGTCTCGGACCGTCTGGACGAGTTAACCACGCAATTCCGGGGCATGGCGGGCCTTTTATGTCCCAGTTTCTCACTCCGACTGGATCCATGTTTACTCCGCCTCTTGATCCAGTCGTCCCGTTATTATCCGTGCCCTCTCCCGGGTTTGGGGGTTCAAAGTGTAACAGCACAAACCAAATTGCGACTTCCTGACTGTTTCGGGGGAAAAACCCTGATAAGTTTCGGACCTTCAGGGAATCCTGTCGCCTATTTTTCGGTTCAACCATTTTTCTCAGAGGCTGAGAAAGTTGCCATGGCGGTGTCCCTCCTCCAGGGTCCACCTCAGGATTGGGCATTGAGCATGCCTCCTGAGCACCCTGAGTGGAGATCCGGTGGACAAATTTTTTCTTACATTGGGCACATTTTATGATGACCTAACCGGGCAGCGTTGGCAGAAACTCATCTCTTATCCATCCAGCGGGGTCATCGCACTGCTGAGGAGTATGCTCTGAATTCCGCCAATGGAGCCCCGGCAATTGGGTGGCCTGATCCACCTCTGAAGACCCTCTTCGACGGGGCTGTCTGAAGCTGTAAAGGGAAATGCGATGGTCAGTCATCCTACTCCAGAGACCTTAGGGGATTTTATGACCTTAGCTGTATCTATCGACAGAAGGTTGAGAGAAAGACGCAAGGAAAAGATGGGGTTTTTTCTGGAAAGTTTAGATCGAAGTCCCCTGTTAATTCTTCTTCCACTATGTCTGCTAAAACCCTCTTCCACTCTTTTCACCATCCTGCGCGGGCTCGGAAGGGGGAAACCCCATGGTGTTGGGCTCCGCGTCGGCGGCTATCAGGAGGAAACACGAGCGGACAATGCCTTGTGTTTCTACTGTGGGAGTCCGGCCATGTCCTGAGGAGCTGCCCGACCCGGCCTAAGTCACCGTGGAGATGGGCCCAAACGCCTGAAGGACAGCAAGAAGGATAACTCAGGCGTACAGGTACCCCTTAATTGGATAACAAGATTTCTTTGCCGGTAACCTTAATTTCCGGGGCCAAGAGTTTTGTGTGTCAAGCTATGATCGATTCAGGAGCAGCTGTTAGTTTCATTAGCATGTCTGGGGCCCCAAGCATTAGGGGTAGAACTAATTCCGTTATGTTCTCCCTTTTCGGTTTCAGGTGGCAACTCTACCCCCCCTTAATGTAGGGAAGAATAGAATACCGCACCACTGAAATTACTTGAATGTTGGGTGCCTGCATTCCGAAAATTGTTTTTTTTTTTTTGTAATGGAGAGACTTACTACTGATATTATTTTGGGCTTACCATGGTTACCCTTCATAATCCTGTGCTTGACTGGAGACTGCTGAGTGGTTAAATGGGGGGAGTCCATGGGGTCCTCATTTGAAGGACTGTACAGTCCTTGGTGTTTCTATAAATGATGATTATACTATGCCCGATTTGTCTCTGATTTTGAAGATGTCTTTGATGGTCCGTTGCGGACACCCTCCCGCCGCACCGGCCAAAATTATGATTGCGCTATAGACCTGTTCCGGGGCCAAGCTGCCTAAGGGTCGTATTTCAACTTATCTACCCGGAACGGGAATCTATGCGTCAATATATCAAGGAAAGCCTGGAAAAAAGGTCACATACGACCATCCACCTCCCCGGGTGGGTGCGGTTTTTTTCTTTGTCGAAAAAAAAAAGATGGAGGCCTCCGTCCCTGTATTGACTACAGGGAGCTCAATAAGATCACTATAAAAGACCAGCATCCACTTCCCCTGACCCCGGATCTTTTTAGCCAGGTGGTCGGTGCCCGATGGTTTTCCCAAAATTGATCTCCGTGGGCATAAAAACCTAATCGGATCAGGGAAGGGGACGAATGGAAGACGGCCTTTTAAATACTCCTAGGGGCACTTCGAATACCTAGCCCAGCCGTTTGGTTTTTGTAATGCCCCAGCCGTTTTTCCAACGATTTGTTAACGATATCTTTAGAGACCTTCTGGGTCGTTTGTTATTGTGTACTTAGATACACCCCTCATCTTTCCCCGGATTATGATACTCTCAGAATATGTAAGGGAGGTCCTCTCCAGGTTACGTCAGAATCAATTATGCGCCAAACTGTCTAAATGTCCTGTTCGGAGTCCGGAGATGGGGTTTTCTTGGGTACATACTTATTTCCCTATGCTATAAGTAATGGACCCAAAAAAGGGTTTGGGCCATCACACAGTGGTGAGACCTACTACCTTGAAGGAGATCCAAACGTTTTTTAGGTTTTGCTAATTCCTATCGCAAATTTATCAAAATTTCTCCTTGATTGTTAAACCCCTCATGACCTTACTAAGAAAGGGGCGGACCCCACCTCCTGGACCTGAGGCCGAACAGGCATTCTCTACCTTGAAAATATGTTTCACTTCTGCACCTGTCTTGGTCCACCCAGATCCTGAACAACCTTTTGTCGTAGAGGTGGACGCATCTGAAACAGGGTGGGAGCCGTCCTGTCCCGGGGAAAATTGAACCTTATACTAATCTTCGGCCCATTGCCTTCTTTTCCAGAAAGTTCTCCACCGCGGAGGTCAACTACGATATTGGTAACCGGGAATTGCTAGCCATAAAATGGCCTTTTGAAGAGTGGAGGCACCTTCTGGGGGGGCCAGACATCGGGGGGACTGTTCTTACGGACCATAAAAATTTTGTTGTATCTTGATAATGCTAAACGGTTAAAAACCCCCCCCAAGCACGATGGGCTCTGTTTTTTACTAGGTTCAATTTTGTAGTGACCTATTCGTCCAGGGGCAAAAAATGTTAAGGCTGACGCCTTTGTCCCGAAGCTTTGGTATAAATGACATCTGGGAGGAGGAACCCGAAAAAATCCTCGCTCCGGGGGTGGTTGTCCCCTACCCTTACCACTGACTTAGTCTCCACGATTGCGAACTCTCAAGGTTGGGGCCCCTCCCAGTTTTCCCCCCGGGAAACTCTTTGTTCCATGTCATCTCCGTTTGAAAATCTTGGAGGAGGTCCCATTCTCACTCTGTCTGGGCATCCTGGCATCGCGGGCACCGGATACCTCCTGTCTCGTACCTTTGGTGGCCTTCGTGGCAGCGTGATGTCAGGGGGAAATTTGTTACTGCTTGTGAGACTTGTGCCAGGGCTAAGGTACCCCGGCAACTTCTGAAGGATTATTGCACCCTCTGCCGTTGCCCAATAGGCCCTGGGCCCACATATCTATGGGTTTTATTACCGACCTTCCCTTTCTAAGGGTAAGTCGGTAATTTGGGTGGTGGGGGACCGATTCTCTAAAAGTGTCCCTCTTATTGCTCTAAAGAAATTTTTTCCCTCAGCCAAAACCCTCGCCGTATTTATTTGTTCGTCATATACTGAACTTCATGGTATTTTTTCCTTCCAGTATTGTTGTCTTAAAAGGGGTACAGTTTGTGTCAAGGGTTTGGAGGGGTGTTTTGTGGGAAATTAGGCATCTCTTTGTCCTTCTCCTCGGCCTTCCCACCCCGAGACTAATGGGACTTGCTGAAAGATTAATCAGTCACTAGAACAATATCTTAGATGTTAAAGTTTCCCGGAGTGTCAGGAGAAGTGGAGTGAGTTTTTTTGCCTATGGCCGGTTTGCTCTTAACAATCAAAGAGAATTCCTCAACCCGATTTTCTCCGTTTTACTGTAATTACGGCTTTCACCCCCGAATACTCCGCCGCCCAGGTTGCGAATCTAAGTTCTCTTCCATAAAAACCCCTCAAGCGACTGTGCCCCAGTCTGGGCTAGGAGTGCGATACTCTAGAAAAAGCCCAACAACAACAAATTAAATATGCTAATAGAAAACGTCGACCCGGACCTGAATATCTGTCGGTGACAAGGTGTGGCTCTCGACAAAAAAATCCCGCCTTCGGGTCCCGTCTACTAAGTTCGCGCCTCGGTTTATTGGTCCCTTTGTTATCTCTGAAATTTTTAACCGGTATCTTTTAGATTACGCCTTCCGAGTTCCCTCCGCATTCATCCTGTGTTTCACAAGTCCGTACTTAAAAGGTACATTCCTGCTGTGATCGGTCGTCACCCTCCTCGCCCTGTGGGTTTTACAAGGGGAGTTAGAATACGAAATTGAGCGTAATAATTGACTCCCGCAGAGTCCAGAACGCTCTCCAATACCCAGTTCACTGGAAAGGGTATGGTCCAGAGGAGCGGGTGTGGGGGGACAGCTAGGGACTTGCACGCCCCCAGACTTGTGGAAAAGTTCCACCAAGCTAACCCCCAAACCAGGGGGACCTTAAGAGGGTTTCCCGGGGGCCCCTCATAGAAGGGGGGGTACTGTCACGTTCGTGTCATCTGGCTTGGTTCGGCGAAGGCCGCTGCGACCATAATGCGGCCTTACTTTTTTTTTGTGTGAACACTGTCCCTTTCCCTTTTGGGACTCTAATTGAATTCTGGCCAACGCCCCTGGGCCAGGATCTTTCCAGCACTCTCTGGGTTAATCTCACTCTCTGTGATTGACAGATCCTGCTTTTCCTATCACCTCTGCTCTCTTTCCCCCCTTCCCTATTTATAGCCCCCCACTTCCTTCTATCTTTGCCCGCTATAGGTTTTTTTCCCTGTAGTTCGCCGTATTTGGGTTCTTTGTTCTGTGCTCTCCCTGACCTTTGGCTTTGGACCCCCGGGTTTCCCCTCTGTCTCACGTCTCTGTTCCAGTTGCCCGTGCTGTTGCCGACTTTGGAACTGCCCCCGGTTACCCTCTTGTCTTACGCCTCTGTACCTCTTGGGCCCCAACTGTGTGGACTGTGGACCCCCTGGGTACTCTCTTGTTTGGTGTCTGTTTGTCCTGTCTGTGTCACACTTATAACAGTGCAGTTATCAGTCTTCTGGTTGGGGCCGGCCTGTTTAAGGAGTGGGTTCCCCAAAAGGCAGGGACAGGGGCTGGGATCAGAGTCAGGGCCCACTTGTCTGTGTGTGTGTCCCTGACTGGTCCCTGACACTGCTACTTATCTCATGTTTATGACCAGCGTAATGTATTCTGACACTGTTGCTGGAGTTGTAGGGCTTGTTCACACGACGTTTTTGTGATCCGTTTTACGGATCCGTTTTACGGATCCGCAAAACGGATTCTAACAATTGTCAGTTTTGTATTAACATTGAGTTGAATGGCAAAAGCGCACGCTGTTCCCACGGGAGATCAGCGATGCGCTTTTGAGGGGTCCTGCACGCGCTTTTCGCATCCGCTTTAAGAATTGACATGTCCAATTCTTCTTGCGTTCTACGCAAGTGACAGCCCAGGGGATCTAATGGAGTCCGCTTTTGGCATTTTCCAAAAGCGATCCACACTCGGGTACGTAACAGCTACGCTTGCATCTTGAAAGCGGATGCGAAAAGCGCAGTGAGCGGGGCTGGATCGCGGGACCGGCGTCTGTGCAGGTGGATCGGCGCGGCTGCAGGTAAGCGGGGCTGGATCGCGGGACCGGATCGCGGGACCGGCGTCTGTGCAGGTGGATCGGTGCGGCTGCAGGTAAGCGGGGCTGGATCGCGGGACCGGATCGCGGGACCGGCGTCTGTGCAGGTGGATCGGCGCGGCTGCAGGTAAGCAGGGCTTGATCGCGGGACCGGCGTCTGGGCAGGAGATCGGCGTGCGGGGCGGCAGGTGAGCGGGGCAGGAGATCGGCGCGTGGGGCGGCAGGTGAGCGGGGCAGGAGATCGGCGCGCGGCTGAATGGAGGAGCTGGGAGATGGAGAGCTGGGACTGATGAGAGCTGGGACTGATGAGAGCGAGAGCGAGAGCGAGAGCGAGAGATATTCTCCTCCTCCTCCTCACCACCCTCATTGTGAAAACGCATCCGGAAAGCGGATGCGTAAAACGCAGGTGAAAAAGCATTGAAAACGGATCCAAATTAAAATCAATGCGCGTTTTTGGAATCTGCTGTCCGATGCGCTTTTCAAGTTCGAAAAAACGGATCCGTAAAAAGGATCCAAAACGCCGTGTGAACAAGCCCGTAGTCTCACCACTCTTGATCCAGCTCTGCTATAAGATAACAGGTCTTCAGTCTGGTTAACTACCTCTCATGCCCTAATAACTGCATTCCTCTCACCTGTGGAGTTGCTTCACTAGACATTCAGATCCAGGGTCTGTGTCCCAAATGTTATTTATTGCCCTGAACATTTTGCCCAACATCCAGGCAACTGAAAAACTCCCTTTGGTGCGCCCATTGATGCTGCATGCCTCCCAATCATACGAGATCCAACGGAATATTCTTGGATTCTAAATACAGCATGTCCACGGAATGGAGGGCACTTTCCCTGGATCTCCAGGTCTTGGGCTGCTCCTTAAGTGTTTGCACATTCTACCTGCCTATCCACCTACCTCCCCAATCCCGGCCCTACCTACTGACAACTCACAGAAAAATATATTTCCCCAGTAAAACGTAAGATCAACTTTTATGATTATACATTAAAATTCCTCCCAAAATCTATGACCTATTAGCATAACTATGCCAGATGACTTTTATGCTAAATCACCATAGAATGCAAATACCTCAACTATATTGTTTCATTATTTGTGAGACAGCGAGGTGTTAGTATCATAGGTTCAGCAATACATCACCACAGCACACCAAGAGACTATTAATTGGTATTATTATGTCAATACCATACAACAGAGTCAATATGATACACTTACGGTTTTGAAGTCTCCTGGATAAGATTAAATCTGTTCACTAAATACCTAGAACTGATGGATTACAATATAATGTTACAATCCCATCACAATTCCCTGATAGGGGCGACCCCACCTCTTGGTGGCTCACCCTACAATATCGCCAATAAATCTGATGAGATATCAAAACAAATTAATGAGTCCCGACGCGTTTCACCAGAATGGATCATCAGGGGACAATAATGGCATCCCCAAATATGTGGTGATAATGGTAGCTTTAGATACCAAGGTGATGACATAGTTCAGCTGCAAAGAGTATCAGGAACACACTCTCTGTATATCTATAACTTCTCCCCACACTAAGAAAACAAACCAATCACATGAAATAATAAGCCAGCGTACCTGAAATATCCTTGTAAAGAGAAAAGTCCTCGCCTGCGCTTTCCATAATAAGAGGCGCTGGTGACAGGCGATTTCCCCGCCCGCACTGGCATGACAACATCTCATTTCCGAATCAGTGAGTAGCTTTCGATACGCATGCGCAGTGGCTTTGTATTCCACCATGTGTCTCAAATCTCTGAGGCACCGATACCACTACTTGCGCATGACCCTGAGCAACGCATACCCTTTCTGCTGTAGTCAATATCCCATTACCACCCATATCCTCCAAATAAAGACAAGACAACTATAGTGGATAATTTGGCCACAGCAGCCATTTTATTAAACACACAAATAAATAACAAATAAATAACAACTGATTAACCTGCAATTGAGTGTCCATCCCCAAACCCCCATTTGCACTAATCCAATACACCCCAACAACTTTTCGAACACTAAAAGAACCCCCACTTGGGGCTGAGGTCCTTGGAGCCAAACGATGATCCAATCAACCCGGGTCTGGCGAGAAGAAAACATCCTCTTTCTCTCCGCAGTTTGTTTGCCCCCCAGCCGTCCCCCCCGGCTTCAGGGCACCCCAAGTCCGCTTTCTTGTGCAGTTTGGCCCCCAGCCGTCACCCCCGGCTTCAGGGCACCACAAGCCACCTCCAGCGGCTACCCATTCCGTCACCTGCACCCAAGGACACCGCCCTGTGGTGCCCCAACCTTCGCCAGACTGGTCCAACCAAGAAAAACTGGGAGCCAAGCCGAGCCCGACTCCCACGCTAATTTACACTGACCCCACGAACCCCAACCCGCAGCCGCTGTGACAATCAGCCACTTCAACCACCATGGATGCCTTCAAACCGTATTCCACCAAAACTGCCGCACCACCCAAACCCCCCACCGCCATTACATTAACACCACCACTTGTTTTAAGGGCGGGAGGGTGGGACTGTTCACTGTCCTGACACGCGCGACTGAGCCCGCGCCGCTCGGGGCCTGGCTTTATATGCCGGCCCCTCCCCCGAGCAACGCACGCCTAACTCCACCCCCTCATCCCACGCTCCGGATGGCGCGCCGGGTCATGTGGGGCTCCCATTATGGGCTGCGCCCCCATGTCCGGCCCCGTCCTTGACTGTAGCGCTGATATACAACCTGGTAATAGTGGAAATTAAGTAGTAAGTTGTGAATCATAAAGCTGATTTATTAGACAGGATTCATACGATGTAAAAAATCATGGAGATAGCTGTGTAGCGTGTCCATAAATTGATCAGTCAAAGACTCTTGAGAACTGACACATGGGTCAGATGTTCTATCAAAGAGACTTTTCTAATTGTATGAATCCACTCGGTGAACAGATAATCTATCAGTGAACAGATTTGATCTTATCCAGGAGACTTCAAAACCGTGAGTGTATGATATTGACTCTGTTTTATGGTATTGACATAATAATACCAATTAATAGTTTCTTGATGTTATATGGTAATGCATTGCTGAACCTATGATGCTAACAATTTTTTGGCTTCACACCAAGCAAAAATTTCAGAATAAATATGGTGAATGTGCTCCGCATAGAAACTGAATTTCATAGTGGGTGAAGCAATTCAAAACCATTGGATATTTTATATCATGGGAAAAGTCTGGGCCGCCGAAAGACTTCAGAAGAAATAGTAAACAGGAATTGAGCTGTGTACGAGCATAGACCTAGAAAGGTGGCCAGACTGACTAGTATGGAGCCACAGGTGTCGTAAATCACGGCAAGGCATATTTTATGAAAATGGCTGCATTTTAAGCTATACAGATTACATCTTCTTCAGGAGCTACAACTAGATGACAAACCGAAACACCATGACTTTGGCATTGACTTGCTAGGCTGATTGGAAGAGGATGAATTCACTGACAGGTTGATGTTCAGTGATGAGGCTACCATTCAACTCAGTGGGAAGGTCAATTACCACATTATTTGGGGCTCAGAAAACATTGTGCCCTTACTGAGCACGATGGACTCGCCAAAAGTAAATGTATATAAATGGTAACAGTCACTGCTACCAAGACATGTTAAAAAAATGGCTTATCCCACGGGGCCCGGGGGAAAAGTACTAAAATCAGCAGAAAGGTCCCCTTCCCCTTTTTTTACTTGAAATTTTTTTGCCAAAAACTTGAATAAAACTTTGGACTAGATGTTGGGGGTTTCCCCCCACCCAAAACGCCAGAAACTATCCAACCTGCAAATTCTTCCTTTGGGGTTACATCAAGCACTTTGATTATCTATCTCATCCCCCCCATCATAGCCACAGGATCTGAATGACCTTAGACATTGGAGACCATGACGAAGGATCTGCTGGCATGCAGCTGGACAGAACTGGACTACCGCCTAGATATCTTCCGTGCTACCACTTGAAAAGGGACTTTGAATTAAAAGTGGTTAGTATATAGATTAAGGGCTTGGATTTGATAGTGTGTCCTTTCATGTTGATAAATTTGTGTTCTTTTCTCTTGGTTATGAATACAGAGGCTAGAATTTTGCACCCATCTTTTTAACCCATCCTGTATATAACATTAGGAGTCTGTTGTTCTCTATAGTTATCCTTCCTTTTTTTTCTCCACATATACATAACAAAGTTTGCCTTATTATTAGATTTCCCGTAATTTATTGGAAGTAGATTTCCTATGGGCCCTTTAAAAATACCCTTTTTTTTCCATATTTCAGATTTTAACAATGTTTCCCTTTAGGCAATATCCCCAGAAAAGGTCATTACTATATAACTCAACTATATATTTCACCAAAATTGTATGTCACTTGCAACTACACCAATGTGATTGAAATTATGAAGATGTTTGTATGTTTGACTTTTGAATCTCATGTTAATGTATAATGAAAATAAGGGCTAAGGTGAAAATGTAAAGTTTAAAAGATAATTTGGCCTCCCTACACCAAACCAGGATTTCAGATATTAGAAGGCATTAAAATATGGCTATTGCAGTTGGGGCTCTACTTAATAATACAGTTTCATATCCACTAAAAAATCATAGAAATAAATAACATAATTCGGGATGCTTGAACCTGCTCCTAGAGAGACATTGGGCACCTATTATATACAGTGCATACATTAAACCCAATAATAAAATATTTTTCATTAAAGGTGTTCCGAACTTAGGACAGACCTGTACAATTAAGCAGGAGGTTGGTGCCAAAACCCTCTGTGAACACCCCTGGACTGACTGAGAATGCCTCCAGACCGCCTCATAATGCTCCTGGGCCACCTGGGAACATCCCTAAACAGGCTGAGAATGCCGAATTTGGGCAAGCCCTGTCCCTTTGTGGTCTGGTTTGAGGGCTGCTAGAAATCATGTGGTCCATATGTTGTGCAGGCCTGACTTAAGACAATCTTTGTTTGTTAGAAGGGCTCCTGAACTATGAACTGGTCAACAATCGGCTGATATCTGTGAATCTCTCAATTGCCACAACGTTAGAATTTGGGGCTCAGTAAAACCTTGTGAGCCTACCGAACATATGAGGGATTTCCCAAGGTAAGTGTATACAGGCGCAAACTGCATGTTCCCTTCTTTTTGACCGAGCTCACTAACAGTGATCACTGCTGCCTAGACATGTTAATGAAATGGGTTATGCCACAAAAGAAGATGGACCATCAGTAGGATAAAACCTGAATAAAACTTTGGATTGGATGTTGCGTTGGCCTCCACGATCACCAGATCGAAAATTCTGCAACTTCTTCCTGTGGGGCTACATCAAGCACTTAGATTATCTGTCTCCTCACCTCAGCCATAGCCAAAGGATCTGAATGACCTGAGACAGTGGAGACCATAACCAATGATTTGCTGGCGTGCACCTGGACAGAACTGGATCACCGCCTAGACATCTGCTGTGTTACCAATGGAAGGCACTATGAACATCTGTAGTGTGTAGATAAGACTTGGATAGATAATGTATCCTTTCATGTTAATAAACTTGTGTTCTGTTCTATGTATAATGTATGCATTAAACCCAATAACTAAACGGTAAGTATTAATGGGATTATACAGTTAGGACATACCTGCACAACTTAGCAGGAGGTTGGTGCCAAAATCCCCTGGGAACGCCCCTGGACTGACTGAGAATGCCTCCAGCTCACCTAGGAACACTCCCAAACAGGCTGAGAATGTCAAAATTGGGGCTGGGTTTGTGCAAGCCCTGTCCCATTGCAGTCTGGTTTGAGGGCTGCTAGAAATCCTTTGGTGGCCCGTATGTTGTGCAGGCGTGACTTAAGACAATCTGTCCTTGTTAGAAGTGCCCCTGAACTTTGAACTGGTCAACAATCAGCTGATATCTGTGAAGAAACCTGCCATCACAGTGCCTTTCAAGTCATTGAATTATCTCTCTAATATTGTTATCACTTTCCAACATCTGATATACATTTGCATCATGATGTCCAGGAGGATGTATGGAGAAGGTTCAGCACCTAAATCCACTCCATACACAATGGTAGCTGACTGTAAGTTATGGCTGGGCCCTGACTTCAGAAGTTGGCCAGTTTTTAACTGTGGTTTCCTACTGTTAACTTTTTGTCCCACAGGGATCGCAAAAGAAAATTAGGAGGTAAGAAGAGGGGTATTCCATCTCCCAATATGCCCTTTTTCAGGCTGTTATGGTTGTAATGTTTGTGGGGCCTAATGAAGGCAGCCAGGTCTGCAATCTTACTACTCCTATTACACCCTTCTAGAGTACATTCGTTTTGGAAAATAGTAAATTAGTGACTGCATCCCCTAGTGGTCAAATACTTCAGGGAAACTAAAATTAGAAGTAAGAAAATTTAAAAAATTTTTAAAAATTTTTAAAACGGCCCTTTAAAAATTTTAAATTTAAAAAAGAAAAAATATAAAAAATTAAGCTAAGGTTAAAAACCCCTTAGTAATTTTTGCACGTGTACACTTAAATAAAAAAAACCCAACAACAAGATTGGGGTTTATTTGATCGCTTCTTAACAAAGAAAGAGATATAAAGTAATCAAAAGTTAAATGTATCCCAGTTGTGGGGACTAGCGGTCACAGAGGCAGGCACAAGCGGGTAGGTTGCAACAAAAATCAAGGGTTTTATTTTTTACCGGCAAAACAAACACCCAAAAAAATAAATAAAGTCTATTGCAGCAGGCTTACTTCACCCGTTAAACGCAGAAAAACAAAGTTAAGTCCAGCATAAAAAAGGAAAATCAAACATGTACTCCACCGTGTGGGGGGTAAACTTCCTTTGTAGAAGCCCACCCCTGTTTCAGGGGTCCGTAGCCGACCCCTCTCTTGCTCAGCACTCTTGGAGACAAGTGTTTCCCAAAACACTCTTTTAACATCAGTTAACCCCTCCCCCGGTCTTTTCCCGCACGGCTTTAAAGGCCTAGGGATACCGTAAAAGCCCGGACCGGAGGGGAAACGGCCCCCCCAACCCACGTACAGCCGTCAAAAAAAGCACCCAAATAAAGTGCCAGCAGTATACAAAACAAACCCCAAACTACGTAACCTTTGGTTACTTATTTTTTAACTGCGTTTTTTCCCCCCCAAGGTCCGGTTTTTCCCTTGGTGGCCCCACTAGTGCATTCTCTTGCTGCCATTCGTGTTGTGGAAAGACGGGGTTTGTCCCACGGTCGGACTCCTGATTTCCCTGGAACTTTTACTATTTGCGCATAATACTAGGGAATCCTTCCCTCCCTATTTTTCCCTGTGGTTGTTTAAAACACCCCCCCCCTCTGCCAAGGGCCAGGGGACGGGGCCCCTTAAACCCCGAACCAACGTGGACCCTTTTTCAATCTCCATTTATATGCGTTTCCCAACCCCCTGTTTTCTACTACAAATTTGAAATCTTGCAGTGCCGGGAACCCACTTGTCACTTGCCTTATTCCCTTTATTTGGGTTACATCCCTGTAAGGGGGCATGATCGTCCCCAAAACCTAATTTTTCCCCCGCCAGAAGTACCGCAAGGACTCAAAAGGGCCCATTTTTATCCCCCCAACATCTTTTTTCCACGATTAAATTTTTCTTTCACGGTTTTAAAAGCTTCCTACTCAATATGAATTGGTGTTCCCACCATTCCCCCGGGACAGCTGCCCTAACCCCCCCTCTAAAAGGGCGTCTGTCGGGACAATAAATTTTTTGGGAGAAGTCTGGGCCTTTAAACACCGGGCGGGCTCAGGGGGGCTTTTTTCGGGCTTGAAATGTTTTTCTGCCCCTAAACCAACTGCACCATTACCCCCTTCCCCTCCCTTTCTAAGTCGTCAGCAGGCTGCAACGGAGGAAAGTTGGCACCCCCCTGCGATGTACCTAAAACCCCCAGGAACGCCCTACCTGTTTTTTGTGAGGGGTTTGGCCACCCCGAATTGCCTCTACTTTGTTTATTTGGGGGTTTATTGTGCCTTACCCACAAAACCCCCCAAAATAACGGGCTTCCTCAAACCCCCAAAGCAATTTTTCATTAGCCGAAAACCCTGCTTCCTGGCGGTCGGTACCGCCTTACCTTGTTTAGATGGGACCCCAAAATCAGTACTGAAAATGACAATACATCTAGTGGGCAATCCGTACCTGGTAGGGGTTTTAAAATCTTATACTTTTGCCCTCTAAAAGTAGTGGGGCCCCTTGTACCCGAAAGGCATCCGGGGTGTAGGGGAAATTGCCCCTGGGATGGAGAAGGCAGTTTCCCCTTTGGGCCTTTTTTTGAGGGGGAATCTCCCAGTAACCTTTGGTAAGGTCCAGTGTTTGTACCTGGAACCCCCCCCACAAAAAAAAGGGAACCCAGAAAAAAAAAAAAAAAAACCAAAAAAAAGAAAAAAAAAAAGGAAAAAAAAAAAAAAAAAAACCCCCCCCAGAGGAAAATTTTTAAAAGGTCGGGGAAAAGATGTCCCCGTTACGTTGTAACAACTCCCGGTCCCGTTTTATGTTTGGACGGGGTTTCCCCCGGTAACCTTCCAAATTGAGGGTGCTTCCACTTGGGCTGTTAGGGATACTACCAAGCTTCTCTTACCCGGGTTTATTTGATTTATTGGTAAAGTTTAAGGGGGGTTTTTCCTCCCCGGCTGATGTTTTTTAGTTCACCTCTCCAACTCTCTCTACCCCCCTTATAAGGGCCCTGCCATTTAGCCCGGAACTTACTCTTAGCTGTGGGAAAAAGGCCGTACGATTTGGGGTTAAACTGCCAAAACCAAAACGGCCCTTGTTTTACCCACTCTGTGTCTTTTGCCCTCCGCAGGTGCTTTTACAATGGCATTACTCGGCTGAGCACCTGGGGGGCGTGTTCTACAACACTTTTGTAGGGGGGAGCCTCACTTTTCCCTGCCCCTTTGGCGATGTCCAGATACCCCCAGGATGTCTCCTAAACTTAAACGGAAGAACCCCCTGGGGGATTAAGGGCCTTCCCGACGGAGAATTAAAATATGGGAGCAACAAACCCATCCCCCCCACCTTTTCACCACCTTTCTAACATCCCCTTTAAGGGTTTTTTTTGAATCTCTCGACCAATCCGTCAGTTGAGGATGATACAAAGGTCTTCAATGTTTTAATGTGCCCAATAACTTACCAGTCCTTCATTACCCCAGACATAAAAGGTGTCCCTGGTCGGTCGGATTTCTTTTGGTAAGCCCGTTCTAGAGAAGACTTGACTAACTCCGGGCAATACCTTTGGGACGTATTTCAGGGGAAAGGCCCAGGTCCTGGTAGCATAATCCAGTAGACCCAAAATGTATGGTGTCCCCCGGGGAGACTTGACCAAAGGGCCCCACAAATCCTGTGTCCTTCGAAAGGCACTTAATAATTGGCGGGGAAATAAAAACCCTGAAATGAGACATAGGGGCGGGGTTTAAATTGGCACGTGGGGCCCGGATTTACAGAAAATTTTTAATCTCTTGTGACAGCCGGCCCAAAAAAAAAAGTTTTTTTAAAACCTGCTCCTCGTTTTCTCTGCCCCAAGTGACCCCTACACTGCTTGAGCCATATCAAAGTTAAATTTTTTTGGGCTGGGACCAACAATGTTCCACAATTTCACAGTCTTTTTAAACCCCATACAACAAATCATTTTTTTTTACCGAAAAGCGGACACCTTTTCTTTGTCCGGCTCTTGGGGGCCTCATTTGTACCGTACCTGGTCCCAGGCATTTTTTGGGTGAATTCCCAAATGGGGCCCTGCCCAAGTTTCCCTGAACCCCCAGGTCGGCCCCATTTTTTCTCAGAGGGGGACAATCTTCCCCGCCTTGCCAATACAGCTAACGGGAAGTTATGATAAAAAACCAGGGTCAACCCTACCCCCAAAAAATGCACTACTCTGCTAGTGGGGGGAAGAGGGTTTGGGGACTACAGCCCTCATAACTTTACCTTGGGGTTTTTGACCAAAAATTCCCAAAAAGGGAAAGTCCTTCCCCGGTTGGGGGGTAGTAAATCGTTATGAGCCCCCTAAGGGCCGATCCCGCAACAGTCTCGATTGTCACCCGTCGCCATGGGTGTGTTTCGTGTCTCCATGAATGCAGACCACCCCCACCCGTTTTTCCGGGGTAACCAGGTCATGCGGAATGGCAGCTCGCAAGAGGGTAACTAGGCTGCCCAAGTCCAACAGGGCCACCACACTGACCCCATTTACCTGGACACGGCATTCCTGAGGGCCTGGGTCTGGCAGGGGCAAAGCACTACAGGCAGGGTGAGCAAACATGGAGAGGTGAAAGGTGGCACAACACTCCATAGGTTCCTCCGGCTAGGGACAGTGCGCTGCAATATGCCCCAATTGTTGGCACTTCCAAAAGCGAACTTCTGCTCGGCCACCCAGGGAGATTTTAAGGGGTGAAAGTACCTTCTCTGGGCCCACCACCCTCTCTCTTCTGGGTGGACCACCCCGACTGTCTCCGGTCACGGTTCCCCTGGTCATCGGCGGAGAAAGCTTTGACACTTGGCCCCTGGGAGCGATCCCCGGAGCGCCCCGTGGACTGTTGGGCTTTACTTTCGGGCCCCAGATAGGACTCTGCAGTGGTGTACAGCTCCACGAGGGCAATCAGCTGGTCCAGCGTCCTGGGGTCTTCCTGGGCAACCCAACGATGCAGCTCTCATGGCAGTCCACTTGCGTAGCGGTCCATGACGATCCGGTCTACGATGGCGGATGGACTCAGCACCTCAGGTTGCAGCCCCTTGCGCACAAGGTGTAGAAGATCAAACAGCTGGGAGCGGCGCGGCTGTATTGGAATTAAAATGATTTAACATTATCAGAGAGATGAATGAAACAGAATTGAAAATAAGTTTGAAAAATTTAGCATTTTAATTTATGGCATCCATCTTGTCTTCTTCAAACTTAAATCTTTGTTCTAATTTTCTGTATGAATTTCTGACTAGGATAAAAAAGGACATGTTCTGTTCCGTCACATCATAATATTTGGTCTAGAGATACTCTAAAAGGGCCCGTGGTTTTGAAAAAACGGGGTCATAGCTGTTGCTTTTTTTAAGGTTTTCGATTAGGTAACTAAGACAGATGTAAGGGGTTTATTTTTTTATTTTTTTGGTAATGGGAGGTGTAAGGGTTTTTTAATAATTAAATGGAAATTTTTTAAAAAAAGACACGGATTGGTTTTGTAACCTAAAACTTATGCAATATATTTAAATTTTTTGATTGGTTTGAAATATCCCTCCCTTTCCCTGTTTTGATCAGCCTATCCCCCTTTAAAAAAAATCTGTGGGGCCCCATAAAAAAATTTATTCAAAATTTTTTGAATAAAAACGCAGTGATTTTGGGGGTTTTCAGGGTTGGGGGGTGACAGAGAGGTTGTAAGAAAAAAAAAGATTTTACTCTTTTTGGTGCCGTAACTCGGATTGGGAAAACCTTTAAACCAAGTGGGGAACGGGGATACGCAAAAAACCCCTTTCTTTGAAACCCTGGGATCGGGCCCAACGGGAGCATTTGCCACACAAAAATCCTTAGCTTTTTTCTGCAAAAACGGTGGGGGGTTTCCTGTTAGTTGCTGTGAGGGGAGGTTTCTTTATTATTCACCCTCTCCCAGGGTATAAAAATTTGGTTTATATTTTAAGGTTTTTAAATTTTTATAGAGTTGAAAAATTTTAAGGGGTTGAGATAAGAAATTGTACAATTTGCAGTTTTTGGCTTTAAAAGTGAAATAAGTTATCTGTTTTGTTACGGGAACTTGTTGTCTTGTACCCAGTGTTTTTTTTGGGCGGGGGTTTTTGTTTTGTTTTGGGGTCTTCTCTGTTTTTTTTCTTCCCTAGGGGCGGCTGCCCTCAAGCTATGAGTTAATTTAGTTACTTAAATACGGGTTTTGGGTTTGAAATTATTTTGGGTTGTATATATGCGTTTTTTTTTTTGCACATGAATTTTTCCTTGTTTTTGTAAAAATTTTTAATATAAAAAGTTTTGCTTTTAAAAGTAGAAGTTATTACATTTATTTGAAAATGTAAATTGTATTTTTAGTTTTAAAAACAAGGAAATTAGACAAATCGCCCATCTAAATTTTTTTAAAAAATATAGAAAAGTGTCAATGAGCAAAGAGTCCCTCATGAAGGGATTTATTATGGGAGGCTAAAAAACTTTTGTTTTATTCCTTGGACGAGGTGGGTATTTTTTGGGTTAAAAAGGGGGTTAAATAAAAAAGGGGGAAAATGTGTCTTTCCCCAATTTTGCGAAAAAAAAACAAGTCTGATGTCCCCCCAATTGGGAAAATAAGTTTTTTCCTATAAGGGGGGAAGGGTTTTGACCCAGAAAAAAAATATATGGGTTAGACATACATCTTTTTTGGGAAAAAAAGGCGATTGTGAAACCCCTGATTTTCCCTAAAAAAGGGTTTAAGGGGTTTTTGGACATTACAAAAGGGAAAGTTTTGTTGTAAAGAACAGAAAGAAAGGGAAAATTTTTTTGCAATTTGGGTTTGGTAAAACCAAAACGCAATTTGTTACCCTTCGGGGGGAAACTCAGAAAAACCCCTGAAAAGCCCATCTTTAAACCACCACGGGCCCCTGCACACCCCTTGATTCTACCCCAAAACCCTTTCCGATGGTGGTACAAAACCCCAAAAAAAAGTTTTGATAAACCACAAAAGCTAATAAAAAATTTTGGGGATGATGCTGAGGATGACATGTTTACAGGGCTTATTTCCAGAGCGGGCGGTCTCAATAAAGGGAGCCCCTTACAGTTACACTCGCTAAAGATGCTTAAAATAGCCCTGACCCCGGGAAACCTCTACTTGAGCAGAAATTTCCCTTGAAAAAACCCCCAAAACATCAGTTAGTGTATTGCAAAAATTTATTTTCCCTACCTCCCTGGGTTTCCCCCCGGGTTAACTCGGGGAAACCCTCCAAGTGCCCCTTTATAGAACCTCTAAAAGGGGGCCAAGGATTGTAGTTCCACCCTTTAAAAGAGAAAAGCACTACTTTGGGAAGATGATCCTTAAATTTTACGGGAAAAAAATTTTACACTCCTTTGGGCACAAAAAAAAACAGCATCATACTTTAACATACACCCACCTCCCATATGAGACACATGCAAAAAAGGGCCCATTAAGGGGGGACCAGGGTTTTAAAACATAAGATGTCCCAAACCCAATAAGGGGGGGGGGAAAAGAAAAATTAAAAATTTTGAAGCCAAAAGGTAAAGAAAGGGAGAATTGATGAATTCAACTTAAAAAGAAGGGATAGAAAATTGGGAGGAAAAAGGAAGGGGGGAAAAATTTACGTTTTCCCCCAATTATGGCTTTGTTTTCTCCTCCACATTCTCGGGTTTTAAAAAACCCCTCAGGGAGGGGCAGGTCAAACCCTTTCTCCAAATGCCCCACCTTTTTTCCCCAACGGGCCGACTCCCAAATTCGATTTTTTAAAAAAAAAAAATTTTTTCAAGAAATGGGCTTTAACTCAAGAAGTCCCAACCCCAACCCGCAAAGGGAAACGCCAAAATAACCCCAGCCCAACCCTCCAAAAAAAAAACAATTTTGACTAAAAGGGGGGACCTGGGGGACCCTCGGGACATTGGGGGACCCCCCCGGGACTCGCCCATCGATTTTTAAAACCCTTTTTTGTTTTTTTGGGGAATTCTTTTTTCCCCCAAAATGGGCCTAGGGTTTAAATTGTGAAGTAGAGGAATAAAGGCCCCCTTTTCCTTATTAAAACCCAGGGGGAAAGGGAAAACTCTTATTAACCTGAGTTTCTTTTTTTTCCCCAAAAGGGATTTGTTTGCTGTAGGTGTAAGTGGAAAACCCAAAAATTCCTGGGGCCCCCTAAAAAAACACCTCAGTCACAATTCTTTCCCCATCCCCATAAAACACTCATTCTCAGTCCAGATGCCAAAAATGAGCTTATTGGAAGGGGCTTTTTTTATGTAAGGGGGGGTTGCCAATTTTGCCCCCCGGGAGGGAAATTTAGTTGAAAGTTCCCCAAATATTACAGGGGGGAGGGCTGTTTTACCTGCTGTTGCTGGCTTGGTTAATAAACCTTTACCAGCAGGGGAAAGGGACAAAACTGACCCTAAGTTCTTTAATGTTGCAAAAAGTCCCAAACTTTTGGGGTGGAATTTTGGGATTCAAATGAAGTGGGGCCACGGATGGCAAAACTTTCCCACCTGAAACATTAAATTTGCTCCCCAAAATTGTAGTTTTCCCCAAAAGGCCCCATTTACCCCATTAAACCCCTGAAGCTAAAAATGGGCATAGCTCCAAAATTTAGTTTTTTGTTAAAACCAGGAGGTTTTTAACAAGAAACCAGCAGCCCCTTGTAACAGCCCCCCCAACCCCATCAAAAAGAAGGGAAGGGAAAAACACATGGAAAGACTTGGGGAAAAGGGCCCAAAAAGGGTTCAATGGGGTTTCCGTCCCCATTGCACCCGGGTATCCCAAACCCCCGTCAAAATTCTCATGCAGTTTTCCAAAATTTGGGCAGCCCCCCTTTTCAGTTATTGTTTATTTTGGGTTTTTTTTTCCGGAATTAAAAACCCCGGGGACCCCCAATATTTTTGAAATTCACATACGGGGTCAACTTTCATTGGAAACGTTTGCCTTAAAGGGGGTTTTTTAAATTCCCCCCACAAATTTTCATTTCGGGGCATCTGCCAAAACCGGGGGGGGGGCTCAAATACCCGCCAATCCACAGCCCAAATTTTTTAAAATTTTGTTTAGGGGGGATAATTTGCTTTTGTCAAAAAAAAAGGGGAAAAGTTTAAATTTGGGACACACAAGCTCCTCCTTTTTTTTTTTGGCGGAAAAGGGACAAAAGTTTCCAAAAAAAAAAAGGTAAAAACTTTTGGAAAAAAAAAGGGGATTTTACTTTGGACACTCCCTTTTACCCCTGGCCCCCAGACCCCTTTACTACCAGACAGATAGGGCCAAAACAAAAATTCCCCCTTTCCCCAATTAACAAACAGGGGAACAACGAAAATTTTTTCGGGGAAGGGTTTGGGAATATTGTAGACGGGGATCCTTTTTATTTTTGTATGCCGCCCCCTTGTATGATTTCCCAAAGGGGGTTTCTGTGGCTAAAGCCTCTTAAAACCCCCAACACGGGTTGAGCCCGGGGAAAGGGGGTTTTTGGGGGAAAAATTTAAGCGGAAACTCCTTTCTCAGCCCCTGCTCTGGGCCCCTGACTACTCAAAACCATTCCCCCTTGAAATTGTCATGAATTTTCAAGGAAAATGCCCCAGGCTTTTGTTTTATCAAAATTCAAAATGGGTCCCAACCTTTTCCTTTAGCTTACATTGGTCGGGTTTAGATCCTGAAAGCGAAAAGGGCATGCATCCCTTAAAGGCCCCTTTAGGGGCTGCTGCATTTGCTGTAGAGAAAAACCGAATTGGTTTGATGCACTTTTTTGAAGTTGGGTTCCCCACCCCTGTTTATGTACTTTTTTTTGTCACGTACAAAAGGTCACCCATGCTGGGCTCACGGGGGGGGGATGGGAGCTTCCCCCTCCGCACCCAAGCCCCACCCGTTTTCACCCGGTGTCTAAATTAAAACCCTGCTACTTTTTTGGGAAACATGGGGGTTCAGAGAGAGGATAGTGAGTAGATGGCAAGGTGAAGACCCCAAAATTTTGGGGGGGGAGCGGGGGACCAGGGATTGTTTTGGCCCCTTCCCCAAAATTTTAACGCCGCCCCCAAATTTTGGGGGAAAAACCACTTAATACACCCCAAAAACTTTGGTGTTTGTATGTGGGATGGATTTGGGTCACAGAAGAATGTTCAGGGGCATTGACATTGATTTTGCTGGGTAAATTTTAACACTATGTGTACCCCTGAAAACTTAGTTTCCCCTCATTCTGCCCAGCAGCTGATTTAGTGCCTCTTTAAAAGATGTAAAAATTGCTGAAGGCAAAAAAATTAACATCTACAGGGGACTCACGATATCCCTTTTTGCTGTGGCCCCCCGTTTTTGGGGAAAAAAGGGGAAAATAAAATTTTTTTTGGATGCAAAAGGGGGCCCCCGGTGGGGCTAGCAAAAAAAAATAGCCCTTTTGCTTGAAGTTATACACCTTCCCCAAAGAAAATTGGGGCTGTGATTAAATTTTCCAAGCCCCCTTTCCCAAACCGTTTTCCATTGCACAGGGGAATTACAGAGCGGGACAGAGCTGAAAAAGGTCCCAGCGAGAAAAAAGGGCCTTTTTTATTTTTGATTTTCTTTTTAAAAAAACCAAAGTAGGGAATCTTTACCTGACTTTGAAAACTTTGATAACATTGGAAAATCCAATTTTTTCTCCTAAAAAAAAAGGGCCGATGGAAGGGTTAGGGGTGCAAAAGGAATGTTTTGGCCTTTGGCCCCAATAGTAAAGGGTAAACCAGGGGCCCCAAAAATTTTTTTTTGCCACCCTGGCTAAAGCCCACAGGACTTCCCCTTTTAGGGGGAAGACAGGATGGGGGAATTTGGTTTTCACATACTGGTGTGCCCCAGGTTTACACGGGGTGATTGCAGAGAGAAGGTGTTGTTTCCCCAAACTTTCCTCCAACAAAACCGGTGGGGGTCCCATTGGGGGCCCCACCTTCACACCTTCCACCAAAAAGGGGCCCATTCCAAACCTAAAAGGTGGGGAAAACCTTCCAATCGGGGGGGGGCCAAAAAAAAAAGGTAGGAAGGTTATCTATGTCTTGGTTTTGTTAAATTAAAATTTTCGGGTTTGGATCGAAGCATACCCATTTAAAATCTCAAACGGCAAACCACAGTCTGCAAAATTTCTGAAAAGGAGTTTGTATGAAAATTTTGGTACCCCCAAGGTTTTTCCAGTGACAGGGCCCTGCATTCACGGGTAATGTTTTTAAAACCATTTGTGCTTAATTGGTGTAAAATCAACATTTGAAATTCCCGAAATTCCCCCGAGGCGGGGGTGAAAGGGTCGAAAGGTTTAAAATCGCACCCTCAAAAAAAATTACCCAAAAATTTGAAAGGGAAAACTGGTAGAAGGGGGCCTGATGTTTTTACCTCTTTTTTTGGGGGACATGCGTAGTCCCCAAAAGGGGGGTGCTCCAACTATCACCATTGAGTTTCCCGTTTGGGAAAATTGCCTAAACCCAACCCACCCCAAACCTCCAAGGACTACAAAATTTCATTTTTAAAAACTCTTTAAATGGGAATTTTGTAAAACTACAAAACTTAAAGGGAAAATTTGCATCATCAAGTAGGGGGACCTGAAACCTCCCCCAAAATCTTCCCTGTCCCCTTGTAAAACCAGGAGAAAATGTTATGTTTCGCAAATTTTTACGTTTGGCCCTTTTTTTCAGAAAGGTGGGGCTGGTCCATTTCAAGTTCTGATGACCACTCCTTCAAGTGTGAAAGTCGAAGGAAAAAGGGAAAGTGGAAAACCATGGTCACAATGCAAAAAAAGTAAAAACCCCCTTTGAGAAGGAAAGGAAATACCCTGCTGCTGCTACTACTTTCTCCTTTTCCCGTCAAGCCAACAGTGAACCAAAATTTCCTGGCTTAACCCCTCCAGGGGTGGCTTTGCCTAACCTTACCAAAAGGACGCAGCTGAAAGGGAATCAAATTTTTACCCCTTTCCCTCGCCCCTGAAGAAAAAAAGATCGGAAAGCCCTTCCCGTAAAAATAATTTTCTTGGGGCCCCCAACCCAGCCAATTTTTGGGTAGTTTTGTGGGGGGATGGGGTTGGGTTTTTGTTCTATTGCTTGGGCCCTTTCAAAAGGTTTTCATGGCTCTGCATCAGCCGAAGATTTTAAAGCCAACCCTGGGGAGGAAGATGCCCCCAGGTGAGACTGAGGATGATTAAAGCTATTCCCGGAACCAAAAAACCAACCCTTGGGCATATATAAAATTTCCTTGAAATTCTTGCAAATAAAGGATTTGTTGGCTAAAGGTTGCTTTTTAAATGGTGTTATGGGCCCAAAAAGGGAAATTTTTAAATTTGGTTTTTTTTCGAGAATTTTGAACAAATTTTCTTTAAAAAGGTAAAAATTCTTTTAAAATTTCACAACCCCATAGCCCCAAAAGCACAGGTTTAAAGGAAATTTTGGTTTTGCACACATTCACCTATCACCCCAATCTATGCCGTTCATACTAAAACATGTTTTCCCTTTGAAAACCCATTTTAGGAGGAAAAAGGGAAAATTACACTTTCCCAGGTTAAATTTTTGAGCTTTATCAGGGTTTGATAATTTCACGGGGTTTTTTTCCCCCCAGCGGAAAGGGCATCACCCCTTTGGGGGGTTGATGTTCATGTCCCTTTCAAGGTAAAAACCCCAAATTTTTTATCCATATGTGGGGTGGGTTTAACACCCCTTTTTTTGTAACAGGGTGAAAAACCCCCCAAAAAACAGATTTTAGGGTACATTTTTCCCATGTACTTGGGCACTTTAAGGTTTGTATTTCCCCACAATTTTTAGAAACCCCAGGGGAAAAGGGGCCCCTGACAAAACACTCTGCTTTCAATTTATTCCAAACAAAATCATGCAAGGGGCTTCCCCAAAACCACTACGAACTTGTAAAAATTTCAGAGTTCAAAACCCCTAGTAACCCCGAGTTGTAAAAGGAGCAGTTTAAAGGACTCCCCCCAAAATATTTTTGGGGCCCAAACCCCCATTAAACCAAAACCCTTCTGTGGTATGCATCCCCAAATTTTTCAAAACAGGTTATTCACGGGGTTTAGGAGGTGACCCCCATCCATTCTCCCGGGGTAAAATAAATTATTTTAAAAGTGGTTCTAATGAATTTTCAAGTTTTCTTCCCCACAATGGGGGCAAATTTAAGTACTATTGCCAGGCCGGGGCAATGGGGTACATGGCCCCTCGCACACGGGTAAAATCATTTTTGATCAAATTCCCCCGACATACGACGCAAAGGGGGGCGGAGTCCCAGAAACCCCCTTTGATCAAGCTTTAAACCATTTTAATTTTTCGCTTTTTTTAAATTTTATTTTGGGTCACAGGAAATTTAATTTGGATTAACAACGCAAAAACATCATTTAACATTAGGGTACTCTTTGACAACATCACTGTTGGGGATTTTTGATGCCCATTGAGTACTTAAAAGCCAAAAACCAAAATTTGCAAACCAAGGTGTTAAATTTAAAAAACATCTTTGTCTTAGGGTTTTCTCACCCCCCCAAGGGGGGGGGTTTGCGGGCCCCTTTCGGACGTGCCCGCTGTAAAAAAAAGTAGATTCAAATTTTTCAGTGGGAAATAGACTTAAAAACGCCAAAAAAATTGGAACTCCCAAAAATAAAATTTCCAGCCCCCTAAAATGATATGGGACAGGGAGGGCAGTGGTTTCGGCATGGCCTAAACCCCCTCAAATTGGTTTTTAGTGGGTCGGCTCTTTAGGGGGTTTCCCGCGGGGTTTTGCCCCCCGTCCCCACCCAAAAATTTTTTTTATTTGCCCCATTCCCTTTGGGTCTTGGGTCAAAGGTTTTCGGTTTTAACTCCCTGGGAAAAATTTTCAAAGGGGGGCCCCAAAAGGTCCCAAAAGGGAAAAAAATTTTATAAAATTTTTTAAAAATTGATAATTTCTGTGGGTAACCCCAAAAAAAAACAAACCCCTTTTTGATGGGAAAAAAGGGGGATATTTTATTGGAAATTAAAAAAATTTAAAAAAGATCAAAAGGAAAGGGAAAGAAAAAGAATTGAAAAAAAAAGTTTGATAATTTTAGCATTTTAATTTTTTGGCATCCTTTTTGTCTTCTTCCAACTTAAAAACTTTGTTTTAAAAATTCTGTATGAATTTCTGATTTGGAACCAAAGGGCATGTTTGTTCCGCCACTCATAAAATTTGGTTTTTGAGATTTGGGTTTGAAAAGGCCGTGGCAAATTTTTTTTAAAAGGGCATAGCTGCCGGGTTATTTAAGGGTTTTTAATTAGCATAACTAAGACAGATGTCAGAGTATTTATTTTTTTGGAGGTGGGGAGGTGTCATGAATTTTTAAAAATTTTTAAAAGGTATCCTTTTCATTAAGACACGGATTGGATTGAACCTTATCTTATGCTATTTACTTACTTTTAATGGATTTTAATATGCCCACCTTCTCTGTATGTTTACCCTATACCCTTTTTAAAAAAACATGGGCAGTCCATAATAAATTTTTCTAATTTTTTTAATAGAATGCAGTGCATTGTTGGGGGTTTTAAGGTTCCCCGGGGGGGAAGAGGAAGGGTTTTAAAAAAAAAAAAGGGTATCTACCTCAAAAATATCAAGTCCATTTTTATAGGTTTCTTGGGGACCAACAAACTGTTTCCACAATTTTTCATGTACTTTTAAAAAACCCCAAAACAGAAAAAACATTTTTAAACCCAAAATGCGGACACTTTTTCCCCCGGGAACTGGGCCGGCCGAAGTTCTCCCGTGGGGCACCCCCAGGCCGGCACATTTTTGGGTCAGAGGGGGACAAAATTTTTCCTCGCCCCCCTCCAATTTTCAGTACGGGAAGTTTTTGGGGTAACATCAGTGGTCACCCCCAAAACCCCCATCATTAAATGCACACCTTTAGTGGGACTGGAATGAAGGGTTTGGGGGCTTTTAGGGCCCCCATACATCACCTTGGGGTTTTGACCAAATTTCCCCGAACAGGGGGAAAATCCCTTCCCAGAAAAAGGGGATGTAGTAAGTCCCTTTTTTGATGCCCGCTCCTGGCTTCCCGGGTCCCGCAAAAAGTCCTCGATAGTCAAATGTCCCCCATGGGGTAGTGTTTCGTGTCCCCCCATGAATGCAACCACCCCCCCCCGTTTTTTCCGGGGTAAACCTGGGGCATGCGGAATGGCAGCTCGCAAGAGGGGAAAATTTTGGGCTGGGAGGCCAAAAAGGGCCCCACACTGACCCCATTTTTCCCGGACCCCGGCATTCCTTAGGGCCCTGGGGGGCTGGGAGGGGGGAAAAAACACTAAAGGCAGGGTGAGCAAAACCGGAAAAGGGACGGTGGAAACCCCAAATCCTAGGGTTTCCCCCGGGCTGGGGACAGTGCGCCAATATGCCACCAATTGTTGGGGGTTTCCCAAAAAGCGTACTTCTGGTCGGCCACCCAGGGAAAAATTTTAAGGGGTGGGAAAAATACTTTTTGGGCCCCCACCCTCTTCTTCTGGGGGGACCACCCCGACTTTGTCTCCCGGGCACTTCCCCCTGGTTTTCGGCGGAGAAAAACTTTGACGCTTGGCCCCTGGGAAAAGATCCCCGGGAGGGCCCCGTGGATGTTGGGCTTTACTTTTTTGGGGCCCCCGAATTTGGGGCTCGGGAGGGGGTTTTTTAAGCTCCACGAGGGAAATTTATTGGTCCCCGGTCCTGGGGGATCCCCCGGGCCCAAACCCAACAATGAAGGGTCTGTGGCAGTCCACTTGCGTACGGTTCCCAAAAAAAGACGATTTTGGTTTTATATGGGGGTTTGGGTCAGCCCCCTCAGGGTGCAGCCCCCTTTCGCACAAGGTGGAGAAGGTTTAAAAAAGCTGGGAGCGGGGGGGGTTTTCCCTTTTCCAAAAATGCTAATTTTATGGCTTGGAGCCGCACCGCTAGGGTGACTCCCCGCCTGGCCTAATCTCTGCCTTAAGGAGGGGCATTTGTCCTTGGGGTTTCTCTGTAGTGAGGGCAAAAATAGGCCTTCTGCGGCCTCCGATAAAATAAAGGCGCCGGGGCCTTTCGGCCCCCACGGGGAAAACCCCGGGAGTTTTTCTTTCGCCGCCTTTTAAAACCGCCAAAAACGCCTTCTTTCCCTTTAAAACAGGGGTTTTATTTTTTTGCAAAAGGGGGCTTTTTACTGCCTTTTTTCTTCGCAAGACCCTTAAAACCCCTCCGGGCCTCTGGGGAGAAACATTGTCCCCTGAAACGTTTCAAACTGTTCCAGAACAGAGGGGTTTGTTTTTTTGCTGGTTTTGGGATTGGCCCCGCACCCGGTGCTTGCATAGTTCCTCCCTTGCTGGGGACTGGTTTGGTAGGATTTCGCAGCCTTTACCCAGGGGGCATTTAAAATTCACAAAAAAAGTTTAAAAGTTTCCAAAAAAAAGGGGAGCTGGCCCGTTTCCCCTAGCAAAACCGTCCCATAGCAAACCCCCACCTTTTTTGGGACTAGCGGGCACAGAGGCAGGCACAAGCGGGTAGGTTGCAAAAAAAAATTTTAAAGGGTTTTTTTTTTTCACCGGGGAAAAAAAAACAGCAGAAAAAACAAAAAAGTCTATTGCAGGAAAGGCTTACTTCGCTTATAACACGCGCAAAAAAAAAAAGGGTTTAAATCCACATCAAAAAGGAATCAAAAAAATTACTCCCCCCTGGGGGCTGGTGAATTCCTTTTTAGAAGACCCACAGGGCCCCGGTTTAAGGGGGCTGTAAACCGACCCTCTCTCCCGTCCCGCATCCCCTGTAGAAAAAGTGCTTCCCCAAAAAAACTCTTTTAGCATCAGAAGGTTTCCCTCACTGGGGCTCTTCCTGCACAGGTTTTAAAAAGGGCCCAGGGATACCAGTAAAACCCGGGGAGAGAGGTGGGCGTCCTCCCCCCCCCGCTTCAAACCTTAGAAAAAGCGGCCCCTTTAAAATGCACAGCAGCTATGGGTTTAAAATTCCCCAAACATACGTAACCCCATGGTTACTTATCTTATTTCTGCGACTTTTCCCCCCCAAAGGGCCCCCTTTTCCCTTTGGGGGCCCATAGTGCAGTTCCTTGCTGCCATTTTTGCTGTTGTTGGGGAAAAACGGGGGCTGTCCCCCTGGGTCGGCCTATTTTGGGCCTTTCCCCGGAAAAATTGTTTCTATTTGAAACATAAAACTAGGGAAAATACCTTTCCCCCTTTCCCCCCCTATCCCTTTTCCCCGGGGGTTGCCCAAAAAAGAAAGGTTAAAAAAAAAAAAAACAACATAACAAAAACTTTTAAAGGGTTTTGGGCTCCCCAAAACGGACAAAACTGCAGGATACAGTTAACAAGTCAATCTTACCCCACTATAAATTCTATAAGGAACAAATCCCCCAAAAAATGGGGGCAATTGGTTTTTTTTCCCCCTCTCAAACCCCGTTTTGTATTTTTTTTACAATGTTAAGTCACATTATTTTTACAACCAGCTACTATTAGGAGTAACCGCCGTGGGCAGCTCGACGGGCTGGGAGCAACACAATAAGGTCCTGGTAGGTAGCACAGGTATCTTGGTTCTGGTGACTGCATCCCACAGACTGGGGGGGTTTTTGGGGGGGAATTTAAAATTTTTGAATGAACCAAAAAGCAATCCAAAACCCGATGCTTTAAATTGGGTTCAACCTTTTTGGGGAAATTTAAAGGGGGCCCGGGTTGTACTTCAAATTTTTGGTTTATCTTTTCCTCGGTAGCAATAAGGGGTTTTGTATACACACCCCCTCGTTTTTTACTTTATATACCTACCAGGCCAGCTCACAGCACAAGACTTCCTTCATGAGTAGAAAGTGGTCATAATAACATGACTAGTCTAAAAACAAAGTTTGGTCTGCACATCCAAAATAATTTTTTCTTTAGAGTATAGATGCACGCTGTTGAGGCAGCAAAGAGCAATGCAAACACAATGCAATATTAGCAGCACTCTACAAGCACTAAAAAAAAGTCAAAGGCAACATAGGAATTTTTCAGAAAAGCATTTCTGCAATTTTAAGTACATGAAAATGTGAGGTTTTTAATGTACATTTTTTTGAAAAAGTCCCATCTGCCACGGCAAGGAGACCTCAATACAGATGGGAACCTACTCTAATAATGTGACTAGACTGGGTATATAGAACATTAAGTGGAACCTTTAAAAAATATAACTTGTCCTGCATAAAAACACCCTGATACGCCTATGTCGAAAGAAAAACAAAAAAGCTATGGCTCTTGAAGAGCGAGATGGAGAATGGCGTCACGTTCATGGATCACGTGATGCTGCAGCCAATCACTGACCTCTGTCGTCACATACTCTACATTCCGGCATGTTACTGCTGAGAACAGAGATTGATTGATCCATCATGTGATTCATAAATGTGACCTCTTCAGTGAGGGATCAGTGGAGACACTGATGCTCTGGAACAGTGATGATGGGAGAAGTAAGTATGGGTTCATTTTCTACTTAAAAGGGTTGTCTCACTACAAAGATTTTTATGTTGAAGACTTTGCGTAAACAAGTCACTTGTCAATATTTTAATATTAACAGTGTCCTACCTATTCCTGGATATCCCCTCTTGTATGGGCTGCATCAGCTCCTCAGGTCACTATAGCTACAGACCTGTTCGAGCTCTTATGATAGGCTGCCAGCACTGGATGCTATAGCTACAGACCTGGTGTCCTCCACAGTTCATCACTGCAGGCCAGTAGATGCCAGAAAACACTACCCTGAATTCAAAAATGAAAATGAGGAAACAGGACTGAGGTAAGATGAATCAATGTAGTGGGACAACCCCTTTAAGCACAGTGGGCGGTGCTAGGGAGGTTTCTAAAAGTCTTTAAAAACCCCTTTTAAGTAGTATAGATGGTCAGAGTTTGGATAAAAAATAGGGGCTATTCCTCCATCTTGAGCTTGTGTATACCAGATCTTCATATCCAAGTATATTTTGGATACTGCATACGTTCATGTTAGGTTCCCCACCTACTGTTTTTATTCTATGCCTTTCGAAGGATGAATTAATAAATATAGGACTTTTTAAGAGATATTGGTCTTGCTTGTTGTTTTTTTCTCTTTTTTGGTGTTTTGCAAGTTCTTTTGACTGGAGTTTCCTTTAAATTTCAAGGATTAAATAAATAATTTTATGTGAAGTTGCAGTGTTAGTAATTGTAGTTAGAATTAGTCTTATGTTAAGAAATCTTAACATGCTTTTATAGTAACCATGGGAACTTACATTTAGAGAATGCTCTAGATCTATGACAAGGACAAAGATATCAGACTAAGGAGCAATACTTAAAGAGTGCACTAAAGTATATACCGTAGATGTTTCTATCCTTTTTTCATCCATAAGATTCAATAAGATATAAGATTTAATATCTTTCAAAAAAAAATTTTAGGGGGCAATTCAGTGAATCTGATCTGATACTGAAGTACCCAAAGTCAGTCTTTGTTGTTGCTTTTAAAGAGAAACTCAAGCCTATAGTTTTTTTATTCTCCATATTCCCAGCAATAGCAGTTCAAGTTGACATTGACTATGGCTCTACGTTTTTTCCTCCTCGCCTTCTGAAAGCCATAACTTTTTTATTTTCCCACCTACATAGACAAATGAGGGCTTTTATTTTGCAGGACAAGATCTACTTTCTAATGGTAATTCATATTACCATAGAATATACTGGGAAATGGCAAAAAAATGCTAAGTGGGGCAAAATGTGAAAAAAACGCACTTGCGCCATGTTGGCGGGAGTTTTTTTATTTTTACAGCGTTCATTCTGCGGTAAAAATGGTGTATTATCTGTATTCTACAGGTTGATACGCATCTGCCAATACCAAACACGTATGGTTTCCCTTATGTTTTGCTACCGTAAAAAAATTGCAAACATTTTCTATTTTTTAAATTTGCGCTGCGGCACCAATTTTTTGCGACCAATAACTTTTTTGTACTAACACCTACGGACGTGAGTGAGGCACCATTTTTTGTGGGCTGAGGTGTACTTTTTATTGCTAGCAGTTTAGAATGCATGCAACTTTTTTGATCAATTTTATTCCAATTTTTAAGGGATGTGAAATTACCCAAAATTCTCAATTTTGCCGTTTGGAATTTTTTTTCTTCTACGGTGTTCAGTATATGGGATAAATTATGTTATATTTTAATAGATAAGACTTTTTTGGACGTGGCAATACCAAATATATGTAATTCTTTTATTATTTTATTTTTTTATTTGTAAAATAGCGAAAGGGGGGTGAAATTTGATCTTTTAATTTTTTTTTTCTTTTTTTTACACTTTAAAACTTTTTTTTTTACTATACTTTTGAGTCCCCCTAAGGCACTTCACCACTAGGGGGCGTGATCATTTATACAGCCTAATGCAGGCATCCTCAAACTGCGGCCCTTCAGCTGTTGGGAAACTACAACTCCCATCATTCCCACTGTTATAGATTATATAAATGCATGATGGGAGTTGTAGTTCCCAACAGCTGGAGAGCCGCAGTTTGAGGATGCCTGGCCTAATGCATTGTATAGAGAATGCATTAGGGTGTACAAAGATAGCGATCTCCCCACTTTCTGGCTGGGGCCGGAAGTAGGGAAATTGAAAACATTGCAGGGATGGAAGCCTTCACAAGGCTTCCAGCTGCCATGTTCAGCGATCAGGACACAGTGATTTCACTGCTGATGTCCCAATTGCAGTGAGGAACGGTGCGTTTCTCATTGATTTAGAGGGAGTTAAACAGTGCTGCAATCCCGCTACAAAGCATCTTACTGACACTATGACATACTCAATTTGCTGCTGGCAACCATCATACAGAATTTTATTTTCCTGTTGAACTCTAACCACCCTGTGGCTTTAGAGTAAGAATTTGCCTCTGACAACAACAAAAGCAAGACTATGGGCCAAATGTATGAAAACTGTCTAGGTCTAAAATTCACTTTGTTGCCAATAGCAACCAATCAGAACGCCCATCTCATGTCATATAGTGCTCTGGAGAAATGAGAGGGGCGCTCTGATTGGTTGCTATGGGTAACAAAGTGAATTTTAGACCTAGACAGTTTTCATGTATGTGGCCCTATGTTACTGTGCAATGAAACACTTGCCTTTGCTATTACAAATCTAGAGAGGAACTGAAGAGGGAGAGATAAGATTAACATCAAAAGATTTATAGAATTTCATTGAACTTCTATGAAAATCCTTCCAATGATTTGTTCTTGGATTAATAAGAATTCTTGGGTTTGTCTTGTATTATCTTTCCTCTTAAAGGGAATATGTTATAAAAAAAATAATTCCCATGGTTTAAATCAAGTTTTATGTGAAACCATTTTATAAGTATTTTGGTGAATATTTTTCCCAGTCCATATGTATATTTAGCAAAATCCTGAAATCCTGAAGTTTTTACTCTGACCACTTGTCCTAATACAATGGGGAAAAAGTATTTCGTCAGCCACCAATTGTGCAAGTTCTCCCACTTAAAAAGATGAGAGAGGACTGTAACTGACATCATAGGTCGACCTCAACTATGAGAGACAAAATGAGAAAACAAATCCAGAAAATCACATTGTCTGATTTGGAAAGAATTTATTTGCAAATTATGGTGGAAAATAAGTATTTGGTCAATAACAAAAGTTCATCTCAATACTTTGTTTTATTACTTTGTTGGCAATGATATAGGTCAAACGTTTTCTATAAGACTTCACAAGGTTGGCACACACTGTTGCTGGTATGTTGGCCCATTCCTCCATGCAGATCTCCTCTAGAACAGTGATGTTTTGGGGCTGTCGCTGGGCAACACGGACTTTTAACTCCCTCCAAAGGTTTTCTATGGGGTTGAGATCTTCAGACTGGCTAGGCCACTCCAGGACCTTGAAATGCTTCTTACGAAGCCACTCCTTCATTGCCCTGACAGTGTGCTTGGGATCATTGTCATGCTGAAAGACCCAGCCACATTTCATCTTCAGTATCCTTGCTGATGGAAGGAGGTTTGCACTCAAAATCTCACGATACATGACCCCATTTATTCTTTCATGTACACGGATCAGTCGTCCTGGTCCCTTTGCAAAGAAACAGCACCAAAGCATGATGTTGCCACCCCCATGCTTCACAGTAGGTATGGTATTCTTTGGATGCAACTCAGCATTCTCTCTCCTCCAAACATGACGAGTTGTGTTTCTGCCAAACAGTTCTACTTTGGTTTCATCTGACCATATGCCATTCTCCCAATACTCTTCTGGATCATCCAAATGCTGTCTAGAAAACTTCAGAGGGGCCCAGACATGTATTGGCTTAAGCAGGAGGACACATCTGGCACTGCAGGACCTGAGTCCTGGCAATGTAGAGTGTTATTGATGGTAGCCTTTGTTGCATTGGTCCCAGCTCTCTGCAGGTCATTCACTAGGGCCCACCATGTTGTTCTGGGATTTTTGCTCACCGTTCTTGTGATCATTTTGACCCCACGTGGTGAGATCTTGCATGAAACGCAAGATCGAAGGAGATTATCAGTGGTCTTGTATGTCTTCTATTTTTTAATTATTGCTCCCACAGTTGATTTCTTCACACCAAGCTGCTTGCCTACTGCAGATTCAGTCTTCCCAGCCTGGTGCAGGGCTACAATTTTGTTTCTGGTGTCCTTCGACAGATCTTTGGTCTTCACCATAGTGGAGTTTGGAGTGTGACTGTTTTATGTTGTGGACAGGTGTCTTTTATACTGATAAGTTCAAGCAGGTGCCATTACTACAGGTAATGAGTGGAGGACAGAGGAGCCTCTTAAAGAAAAAGTTACAGGTCTGTGAGAGTCAGAAATCTTGCTTGTTTGTAGGTGACCAAATATTTATTTTCTACCATAATTTGAAAAAAATTCTTTCCAAATCAGACAATGTGATTTTCGAGATTTGTTTCCTCATTTTGTCTCTCATAGTTGAGGTCTACCTATGATGTCAATTACAGGTGTCTCTCGTGGGAGAACTTGCACAATTGGTGGCTGACTAAATTCCCCACTGTAATAGGGTCACCCTTTCTGTTCTGTAGAGATCACTTCTCAGCAGTCAGCTCATTATCTTCACAGAAAGGATAACAATAAAATATAAAACCAATATATAGTTGATGGTCACAGCTTTCCTCCCTGCCCTCTAATCTCTGCAAAAGTCAAACAGCATGCCCAAAACACTCTTTCATAGAAGTCAATATTGTTTCCTATGGTCTATCTGCCAAAAAGGATATATCTATATGCTGTCCAGTGTCGCAGTAAGGTCGGTGATCTGCTGGGTCCACACAAGAGATGACATGAACCACGCCAGGGAGCGGAATCTAAGGAACCCTGTGCTATTCATCAGAGTCCGGCGCAAGGCAGGTTGGACTTGACTTTGGAGAACTTCCAGGTCGCTACAACTGACGTGGCTGTTCAGAATGAAAGCCCAAGTGCCAATGTAGTATCAAAGGAGCACGCAGAGTCATCGTCGGGTCATGGGCAGAGACATAACCAGGTCACAGGTATAGAGGTCAGGCAGAGAATAGTATGTAAGCTTAAACCAAGGGGTCAATACCAGGAAACACAGTAAACAGGGCACTGACAAGAAACTGACAAGGACATTGTGGGGATGTGACCTAATGAAAAAGAAGGTGTTAGATGATTGGGAGTCTAGTGAGCTGGTCCTTTCAATGTTAGGGAGCCGGCAAGCGTGCCCTAAAGGACCAATACATGCACGCTGGCCAGGAACTGAGACAGTGAGCGGAGCAGGAGTGGGGAGAGGTGTGTGTGGGACAGAGCACGTCCGCAACCTGGAGCAGACCCGTTTTAATATCCCGGACGCTATTATCAGGTGCATTACATTGCGCCCGCGGCACTTTGTAATGCGCCTGATTTTGCGGGGAGTGCGGGAGGCGGGGTGCACTAGAACCGTAGTGAAGTTATAGATTTATAGCTTCACTATGTCATTTCTACGCACATTACCACCTTCAAAGGTCTATACCTGAGCCAGAAGTGTCGTACTAGCACTAGAATGCACATGATTTATGACCCACTGTTCATAAATCAGGCGCATTCTAGACCATTATTATGCGCATGAAATTTGGCGTGTAAACACCAAATTGCATACATGCAGCCCATTGAGTACGTACACACACTACATACAAAACATTATACATACACACAAACACTATGGGCGACATGTCTCAATACAAATGCGCCACTGTTTTGGTGTATTTTGCGCCAAAAAACTGTTGATGCCCTATTCTCTATATACATGAACTATAAAATACCATAATACGCTAGGCACGACACATTTGAATGCGCCTAAAGTAGGCGCATTAAATAAGCTAGCAACGATACGCTATGCGCCTAAATTATGCTAGGCTCCTATTTTAGGTGCATCAATTATACTATGCAAGGTATACCAGACACCAGATTTTAGACAGGTTTGTTCATTCAGGCGCACTATACACTCATTTAATGTACTTTAAGACTGGCGTGGGGGGGCCTCTTTTCTGACATGTCGCCCATAATGTATATGCACACATGCACTACACACACTATATACAAACACAATGTATACACACTACACACACACACAAACACTATATACAGTATATACACATGCTATATACACAAAAAAATAACTCACTATATACATATACTGCATACTTACACAAACAGTATATACACAGTATACACATACACACAGTTTACACATTCACACAGTAAATATGTACATAGTATATAGACAAACCTATACACAGAACATGCACTACACACACTATATACAAACAGTGTATACACACTGCACACACACAATCACTTTATACATATACAGTATATACACATTCTATATACACAAAAAATAAACTCACTATATACATACACTTTATACTTACACATACAGTATATATACAGTATACACATAGTTTATACAATCACACAGTAAATATATACATAGTATATCGACAAACCCATATACAGAATATACACATAGTATACACATAAACACAGTATATATACACACAGTATATAGACACAGTATATACACAATTTGCACACAATTTATGTACACACAGTATTTACACAGCATATATACACAGTATATACATGAACACACAGTATATACACACAATAATCAACACAATAGAGGATAATATGTTATTACAAAGGGATCTGGATAAGGTGGAGGCCTGGGCAGGGAAGTGGCAGGTGAGGTTTAACACTGATAAATGCAAGGTTAGAAACATGGGGAGGAGAAATCCATTACATGATTACATGTTAAATGGAAACACCCCGGGTAAAAGTGACATGGAGAAGGACTTGGGAATCCTGGTGGACAGTAAACTTAATTTTTAGCAGCCAGTGTCAGGCAGCAGCAGCCAAAGCAAATAGGATCATGGGTTGCATTAAAAGGGGCATAGATGCACATGATGAGAACATTATTCTCCCATTATACAAGTCACTGGTTGACCACACATGGAATATTGTGTACAGTTTTGGGCACCAGTGCACAGGAAAGACATTGTATGAGCTTGAACAGGTACAAAGGCGGGCAACAAAAAATAAAAAGGACTGGGTGGACTACAATACCCAGAAAGATTAGCAAGATTAGGGGTTTTTTAGTTTTAGAGAAAACACGGCGTCGGGAGGACATAATAAATATGTTTAAATACATCAAAGGTCAATATAGAGATCTCTCCCAAGATTTATTTATACACAGGGCTGTATCTAGAACAAGGGGGCATCCTTTACGTCTTGAGGAACGAAAGTTTCTACATAAACATAGAAAGGGATTCTTTACTGTAAGAGCAGTGAGACTATGGAACTCTCTGCCAGAGGAAATTGTCATGGTGAATTCAATAACCGAGTTCAAAAAGGGTTTGGATGCATTTCTGGAGCGTAATAATATAACAAGTTATAGTGACTAGGATTCAGGAGAGGGGTCATTGATCCAGGGATTTTTCTGATTGCCAGATTGGAGTCAGGAAGGAATTTTTCCCTAAAATGAGGACAATTGGCTTCTACCTCATTGGGGGTTTTTGCCTTCCTCTGGATCAACACCTTAGCACAACAGGCTGAACTAGATGGACGACTTGTCTTTTTTTAGCCTTACAAACTATGAAACTATGAAACTATGAAACTATGAAACCCATACACAGTATATATACACACAGTATACACATAAACACACGGTATACACAGTATATATACATACATAACCCATACACAGCATATACACACAGTATATATGCACAGTATACACATACACACAGTATATATACACACATACACCCATACACAGCATGTATACACAGTATATACACGCACCCAGCATACATATACACACTTACTTTACATACCATATGAAAACAAACATATATGCTGCTGATGCTTTACCCATAAGGCCTGCTGCTGTACTTCCTATCCCTCCCAGGCCCTCCCTCTTCCCATGTGACCGGGTCCCCTCTCTCTCACCCTCACAGGGCCTGGCCTCACAGGCAGCCAGTGATGCTGCCGATGTACTCACCCTACAGAACTTCTGCAGCGTATCAGCAGCATCGTGGCCACCTATGGGTGTTGACCCTGACGCCTAGTCATTGCTTAATAAAAAGAACAAGCTTGGGGCCTCCTACCAATTTTCACTTCTGAACAAGCACCCCCAATGCTAATAAAGACCCCCTTGTAATCCAAACAGTAAAAGTGCCCTCAAATGGCTATGGGGCTCTCATTTGTGCCCTAGGTTTAAATTTTGTTTTGTGTCCCCATATAATAGGTAGTTAAACCTCTAAAATAATAGGTAGGCAGATATGTAAACCCTTTTTTAGGTAGGTACTCCTTAGTAGACAGGTAGGTTCCCCACCCCGTTGGATAGATATATAGATTCCCATTAGTTAGGGTGATTTTGTAGGTCCTCCAATAGGTAGGTATCTAGGTCCCCCATTAGTTACATAGGTAGGTATATGGCCCCCTGAATGTAGTTTGGTATAAAGGCCCTTGTAGGTAGGTATAACGACCCTCAGTTTACTAGGTAATTATAGAGACCCCCCAGTAGGTAGGTATATAGGCCCCTGGGAGGTAGATAGATATATAAGACCTCTGTAGGTGGATATACAGACCCCCTTGCTCCAGGAGTTGTATCTGGCATGGGCAGTCTGACATCATCACACTGCCAACACTGGAATGCTGCTCCTGGCATTTCCTAGGGCAACCTGGTCTTCTGGCCTAGGAGACCCAGCAGCTCAGGTGGCGTGATGCCACTGCTGCATCACACTGTTTGTGACGCTGAGCACTGTATATACAATGATCAAGAAGGCAGGTTACGATAATAAACCGTCCCAGCTGCTAACTGGCCGGTCAAGATCAATAGGAGCCCAGGCTGCACCCCTTGCCTCTTAATGTGAGGGGTGCCCAGGACCTGCCCCGTCTGCCTAGAAAACCGACTTTGCATGTGTGCATGGTCAACTTCTGGTTTGGTTTAAAGCGTAGTTCACATAAGAAGAAGTCTGCCGACTTCAGACATGGAGACGCGCACATAATGGTCCTTTAAAAATAATGGAATGAACCTGAAAGGATGAGCAATGTAATAAGAAGATTCTATTGAGAAAGGTCTTGTTTTAGACTGAAACGTCTGTTGCTAGAATCTAAAGCTGGTGAAATTTTTTTTAAATATGAAGTCGGCTCAATAATCATGTTGTCAATAAATGGAACAATAAATTGTTAAATATTTGCAATCATTTTTGGAGTGCAGCCTATTCTCTTTCTATTGATAAAATTTTGGCCTGCACCCATTTGTGGACTGCGAGTGCCGAGGACAATTTTTGTAACATAGTTCAAATCAGAGGCAGAGGTTCCATTTAGAACTTTTGTTGCAGAACAGGGGGTGGTGCTAGGTCTATTAAATGACAGACACAAATGGTGCCTGATGGATTCCACTGACCACAACTTCTTTCATGGTGGCCATCTTTTTAATGGAAAAAACAGCACTGCATATGATACTATTTGTTCTGTAATTTTTTACATAGTCTATGGCGGAACCTCTGATTTAGATGTGAACTAACTTTACGGCTTCACACATTTTATTTGTGGTGAAAAAGTTCTGCAAACAATAATAACTTACATTGAAATAACTCAATATGTAAATAACTTTATTTTCCTGAACTATCCATTTGTTGAACACATCACCCTGATCAGTGGCATAGCTATAAAGGTGCAGGGTAGCAGTTGCTTCTAGGCTCTGGAGCCTAACGGGACCCAAAGGGAATGCAATTATATTTTCCGATGGAATCCTTGATGCCACCTGTATGACATTTGGAAACTTTATAAACATGCCTGCTTTCTTACAGTGATCCTGTCAGGTGAAAGAGAGAGAGAAGCTGAGATCTGTGACATATAGGTCTATATGTCCTGAATGGAAACAGTGAAAGTCTTGCTTACCCCACCCACATATAGTGATTGACACATTTCCCTGTATCAGTGTGTGTATAGTGCAAACCAGGGGCGGAACTACCGGGGTAACAGACATAGCAGCTGCCACCTGGGCCCGGGTCAGTAAGGGGCCCGTGCCGGGCTCCCTAGACTCGGGCTCTGTAACAGCAGCTTTTTCGTCTGCTAGCCTGATAGTGTTCCGCCTCTGGGCCCGGCCGAACGGCCCTGTGATTAGAAGTTGTTGGCTGTCATCACTCCCTCACATGAATAAACTTTCCAGAGAGAGCGGGTGGGGGAGTCCTCGGCATCAGCAAGATGGCAGGTAATAGTCAGTGTGTCACTGACAGTCTTCTGCTCACCCAGGCGGACTCAGAGGCTGCAAGACGTGGTGACAAGAGGGAGCACAGAATGTCCAGAGACAAGGTACCTATCTCTGAGTGGTTGCTATGGGCTCTGATTGGTTACTATGGGCTCTTATTGGTTGATATTGACTCTGATTGGTTTCTATGGGCTCAGGATGCTATGAGCTCTGATTGGTTGCTATAGGCTCTGGTTACTATGGGTTCTTATTGGTTGCTATGAGCTCTGATTGGTTGCTATGGGCCCTGATTGGTTACACTTACACAGTCTTCAGAACTGAGGCTCGTTACGTGTACCTTTTTATATTTGTTTAACCTAATGAAGTTCTTCATTTATGAAAACTGTTTAACATTAAGACTGTCCCATGGCAACAAATCAGAGCCCATAGCAACCAGCCAGAGCTCATAGAAACCAAAGCTCAGCTGTTATTTTCCACAGCAGTGTAAGAAACAAAATGTCAAAATACTAGTACATATCAATATGTTATGTCATTCCTAACCATGTTACCATGTAAGAATTACAACAGTACATGTGATTCATATTTTTATCCCCTTTTTTTGGGCGGGGAGGGGGGGAAGTTAAAGGAAGTGAAGGCAGTAATGGGGGGCATTGAAAAGTTTGCTGTGGGGCCCAGCCATTTCTAGTTATGCCCCTGGTGCAAACTGTCAATTACTGTATGTGGGTAGAGTAATCAGTACTTTCAATTTCACTTTTAAAATTTCCAGCACCAAATCACATAAGCCAGCAGCATATATCACAGAGCTCTATCATATCCTGCTCTCAGGTAGGGCAGTATAAACTACCTGACAAGTTATATTTCACATTCAAACCTCGGTTTGTTCTGTATAGAAACCATAAAGATATTTACATTAAGTAGTGGTAGAATATTTTCCACACAGTCTACAGACCAAGCAAAATCTTCTACTATTGCATAGTATACAACACAGTGATAAAGCTTTTTTATATACCACAAATGGATTTACATCAATTGAAACCTTGTCATAATAAACTGTCTCTTAGAAGACTAAATTCTAGCAAACAAGTTGATCTGTCAGATCTCTGGGAATGTCAGATACGCAGCCCCGCTGTTCGTTACAGCTTTTTGGGCGACTGAAGAAGGACTTTTTCGAGTTTTATTTTTAATTACTTTCTGTTGCGGAACTTCAAGCAGAGGGAAGAGGAAGCTGAGGGAGGGATAACTGATACTTTTTCTGGGGGTTGGGGGTGTGGAATTTTTCTTACCTTAGCAAAAATAAAGTCTAAATTGCCTTCTTGAACATTCGTTTGTGAATTCACGCTGGCTCCGGCAGTTCCCACAGGCAGGGGAGGGTTGCAAAATAATTGAAAGCAACTTAATTAAGATGAAAAAAAGGCAATTTTAATAAATGCAATTAGGAACACTTCACACGGATGATGCTTTCACATCCCCCCCTCCTATCCTTTCTACACGTGCTGCCTCTTTCATGCCGATTTATTTCATGCAGTTTGAAAACACGGTATACGGGCAGTGAGCACTAAATGAGACCACAAGAGGAAACCATTCACTATTTAAGGGCTCATTTGTCCACGTTCGGCTGGATTAGCCTATTCTTATTGATAAAACTTTCATGATGCCACAGCTCTGAAGTTCTTGGCTTCCAAACGAGGAAAGAAATAAATTCAAGAATTCACTCAATTAACAGCAGAGTAGTTAAAGTGAGCATTAGAAAAGTCACTAAGTGAACTACTGGTTAGATGGAGATTAGACAGAATACAAGCAGGTCAACCCAGTAGCACGCCAATTTGCAGGGTGTAATAGGAGATCACTGAAATCACTATATACTGCAGTACATACAATATACAGGCAGTCCCCGGGTTATGAACGGTATAGGGACTGTAGATTTGTTCTTAAAGGGAATGTGTCTTAAAAAATGACTTACTGTTTAACTCACGTTTTTATGTGAAACACATTTTGTAAGAATTTTTGGTTATTTTTTTTCATTTTCCATATCACTTTCAATATTTTTTAATAATTCTTAAGTCCTGCAGTTTTCACTTTTGGGCCCCTAGCCTAATAATAGTCTGACACTTCCTGTTCTGTAGAGAAAGATTCTCAGTTGTCTGCTCATTATCAGCACAAAGAGGGTCAAACTGAAAGGAGACCCCCATGTGAATAGATAACACAGATCCACCAGTCACAAGAGGAGATAGTCATATTCACCCTTCACCTCCCTGCACAGTGACTTCTTCCCAGGGGACAGAGCATGACTAGAAAACTCTCCTATAAAGTCAATGACTGAGTCAGTCTTAAATCTCCTATGTGCATGAAGCTACTGTAAAGCATCTCTCAACTGCTGTTAAAGCATTTCAAACAAGGCTAGTGCCAAAGTGAAAACTGCAAGACTTAAAAATTTTTTAAAAAATATTTAAAGTGATATGAAAAATAAAAAAAAACAGCCAAAAATTCCTAAAAAATGTGTTTAACATAAAAATGGGACTTAAACATTGACTCATTTTTTGATGATACATTCCCTTGAAGTTGAATTTATGTGCAAGTTGGAACAGGTACATTTATTAAATGTAACTTCAGGTAAAAAATAAATAAAATAGTTTTGGAAAGTACAGGGAAGGGTTAACATCCTTTTGCATTTGTTTTGCGGTCTGTGCCACTGTTTAGAAGACTTCATCTTACTTTCTGTCTCTCATCTGCTGCTGTGACATGCTGGTACTTGTAGATCCACAGCTAGTAACTGCTGTGGAACATGAAACCACAAGTGCCAGCATGCCACAGCAGCACATGTAAAACACATGTACTTATCAGCACCCATACAATTAGTACAGTTTGGTGTGGAATGCTGGCACTTTTAATTTCACAACTACAAATGCCAGCATACAACACATGTACTAATTGTATGGGTGCTGATACATTACTGTATTTTACAATAGAGCTGGCTGGGGTGAGGGGGACCAGGAGCAGTAAGAACAGACCTGCCATGCCAGGGTCAACAGCACTAGACCAGAGCTTTTAGAGGGAGAGCTGTTGTGCCAACCTGAAGGAGTTTCCCAGCGTAAGGCCGGTGGAAGGTAAAAAAGAGCTGCTGTGCCAGTCAGAAGACGGAGTGGGCAGAGAAAGACTTGCAATGTTCCAACGTTATTATGGGGCATGATTCGGAGTGTGATGACAACATGCCGAGCCATGCCCCATAAGTCTCCGTTTGTAACTAGGGGACGGATGTAAGTGGGAACCTTGTAAGTTGGGGACTGCCTGTATAGTACAAGTGATCAAGTGATGTTCAAGTCCCCTAACTGTTACTATAAAAAAGTAAAAAAAATTACACATATAAAAATCACTAAAAATTCCAAACACCCCCTTTTCCTATTTGTTATATAAAAAAATGCAAAACCTTAACATAATTGGTATTGCCACATCTGTAAATGTTTGATGTAAGATAATATCATGTTATTTATCCCGTGAACAACATGAAAAAAAAATACAATGCCAGAATTGTGTTTTTCTTGGTAATCCTGCCTTGCATAAAAAAGTTGCATACATGCGAAACTGGTACCAATAAAAACTAAATCATATTGTGCAATTTATTTTGCTTATTGAACTCCATAATGACAAGCCCTCTTTTTTACTCTAGTTATGAGATAAGAGCGTTTTTTATGTGCTCTGAAGTGCACACAGGTTTCTATGGTTGCCTGCATACCAGACGGAGGTCTGTTATCTAATTAGCTGAGATCAGGGAGTGATGTCACCCCACTGATGGACTGAGATGGAATTAAACTAATTATATCTAATAAGATTAGCTTCACTAAACAAAAGGTACATGCCCATAATCAGCTCCAAATACAGAAAAATAAAAAAGTTATGGCTGTCAGAATAGGACAACATAAAAACACATTTTTTATAGATATATTTCTAGTGTGTAGAAGTAGTAAAACATCAAAAACTATATAAAATTTATATCACTGCAATTGTACTGACCCGCATACTAAAGTTATCCTGTCACTTACACTGCATGGCGAACGCTGTAAAATTGAAGCCCAAAAAACAATGACGGAACTGCGACCCCCCCCCCCCTCCCCATTTTCATGACCCAATGCTAAAAAAAGCTATGGAACACCTGTGCGCCCAAACTACACGATACAGCCCTATATGAGATCCATGAGGGGTGTTGAGGACAAAACGGGGGGACTTCTGGAAGGTTTCATCTGTCCTGGTACTTTGGGGGCTTTGCAAATGTGATATGGCCCCACCAAAATCTGCCTTCCAAAAGCCAAATAGTGCTCCCTACCTTGTACACCCTGCCATGTGCAAAAACAGCAGTTTACACTCACATGTAGGGTACTGCTGAACTAGTCCCTAAAAAAAATTAATATTGCAAATGATCTTGAAAATGTGAAAATTACTACTAAATTTCTAAGCCCCTTAATGTCGTAAAAAAGAAAAAACATTTAAAAATGATGCCAACTTACAGTAGACATATGGTAGATGCTAGTTCTAAGCTATTTTGAGTGGAATAACTATCTGTCTTACACGCAGAAATTTTTTACGTTTGAAAATGGTAAATTTTTTAAATTTTCCACGATACTTTGATATTTTTCACAAATAAACAAGGACTTTTTGGACCAACATTTCTTAACTTAAAGCACAATGTGTCACGAGAAAACAATCTCTGAATCACATGGATAGGTAAAAATGTCAAAAAGTTATTCTCACATAAAGTGACACATGACAGATTTCATAAATGGGGCTCTGTCGGAAAGGCCAAAACTGGCTGCGGTGGTAAGAGGTTAAGTAAGGCATCTATACAACTCTTGAACTTGTTCTGTGAATCAATCATCAAATATCCTGTGGTAGAAATCTTCATAGTCTCATTGCTCTTGGCAATGTTCACATGCCGGATTTTTTCATTGGAAAAATCCCTGCCTTAAGATCTATAATGAAAATAAAGCATTTTCCCTACTAGATCAAATTATTGCCTCTTATTATAGCTACAGTTCCTTGTATAAAAAATCCTTAAACAGATCTTTATTTTATCAATTAATTTATTTGTCGACAGTAATTAGGTCATCTCTAAATCTTTTCTTTCCAAATTGAAATTCTCCTGGTTTGATAATGCGTCTGGGTACTGCAGTCCCCCCATCCCCTTCCTTACTTTGGTTGCCCATCTATGCATCTGCTGGAGATCTTTTATGTTCTTCTTATACAGAATACCTGGAAGTGTACACACATGGGCAGAGTTATTAAAAGTAGTTTAACCCCTTCCTGACAGCCGGTCATAATAATATGGCTTTGATTTTTCTTCTCCGCCTAACTTTTTTCAATTTTTCCAGCTACATAGAGATATGAGGGCTTTAATTTTGTGGGACAAGATGTACTTTCTAATGGTGTCATAAACTGTACCATAGAATATAAAACAAAAAAATTTGGTGCAGTGAAATGTGACAAAAGTTACTTGCTCCCTGTTTCTGGAGATTTGGGCAAATTACAAATTCGGGCGCTGTTTAGACCAGTTTAAATCGTTTTTAAGGTGTATAACTGCGCCAGAATGTAAAAAGTGTTTTCTGGGTCTAATACGGGGGCAGTCTAGTCCCAAAAACGACAACTCGGCTCAGGCACCCCTTTACTCGGTTTGGGTGTTCAAAATTTTCCCGCGCCAAATTTTTGCCGTCAAAGAATCAAAAAATGTGTCTACTTTATAATGGGGTCAACCCCCCCCAGAACCCAAAACTTTGGCGCACTAAAAAGTTTCTTTGGCGCGCTACCGTGCCACATTTTTGGAGTACCCCGGGCTAATTTATAGAACTGGTCTACTACAGCTTTTTGAAGCCAGAATTCTGGCGCAGCCCCATTCATACATGTCGCCATTAGTTTCTACGCCGTTCACTCTTCTGCATAAATGATGTGTTCTCTGTATTCTGCAGGTTGATGCGATTCTGGCAACACCAAACATGTAGGATTGTCGTTATATTTTAGTACCGTAAAAAAATCTAAACATTTTCTATTTTTTAAACTTGCGCTGCAGCGCTATTTCCTCCGACCAATAACTTTTTAGTACTTACACCTATGGACCTGGGTAAAGGGTCATTTTTGGCGAGCTGCAGTGATACTTTTTATTGGTACCATTTTTGGGCAGATGCGACTTCTTGATCACTTTTTATTCCAATTTTAGAGGACGTTAAATGAGCAAAAAAACCCGCAATTTTTGCGTTTGGAATTTTTTTTCTTTTACAGTGTTCAGCGTATCAGATAAATGATGTTATATTTTTATAGATTGTTATGGACGCGACGATACCAACAATGTGTATTGTTTTTAGATTTTTTTTTCTACTTTTAAAATGGCATAACATTTTTTTTTACACAATACAGTAAGCCCTCATAGGGTATTGCCCACGGGGGGCAAAATCATTAATACCCCTTCACATTGTAAAAAAATGAAAGGGTGTTCAAAGATGGCGGGGGCAGGAAGTGTTAGAATTGCATACATGACAGCAATGGAAGCCTTCGTAAAGCTTCCAGCCGCCATTGTGACAGATCTCACTGCGGGGATGCCGATCGCTCGCTCATTTAGACAACATGTGGCCACAGTCGCCGTGGTGTCTAAAGGGTTAAACAGCAGGGAATGGAGCAGTAAAGACAGTTAAAACACACACACAAAAATACAACAGGAGCACAAACTCTCTTCTCATTACAAATTCCCAATTACCTCAAAAAAGATCAAAAGTAAAAAAGTAGACATATTTGCTATGCCCATGGAAAAAACCAACCTTTTAATCTTCCGTTATTTAACCCACAGAAACTTGTAAAATACCCCCAAAAAAACAATGGAGTTTGCAATTTTTGTTCATCCTGCTGCACATAAAATGGAATAAAAAGTGATTAAAAAGTATTGCCAAAGTGGTACCAATGAAAATGTCACTTTATCCCTAAATAAAATCTCTTAACACAGTTTCGCATACAGAAAAATAAAAAAGTTATGGCTATCAGAAAATAGTGATGCAAAAATCTTGTTACACAGTAAAAACTTTTTTATTAATTGCTACAACATATAAACATATCACTCAACCGGCCACTTTTTAGGTCACCTGCCAACTGCTCGAAACATTAATTTCAATCCCAACAAGGGCGGCAACTCAGTGCATTTGGGGCATGGAATGGTCAAGACAATCCCCTCATTAAAACCCGGAGCTCAGTAGGGGGAAGAAAGGTGATTTGAGTGCCTTTGAACGTCATGGTTTTTGGTCCCAAAAGGGGGCTGGTTCTGGTATTTCAGAAACTGCTGTTTCCCGGGTTTTTCCGCACAACCACTCTGGGGTTTACTGAATGGTCCGAAAAAAAAAAAAGCCATGGCGGCAGTCCTGTGGGGGGAAAAGCCTTTTTGTGCCAGAGGTCAAAGGGAGAAGGGGAGAGGGTTTCGAGCTGATAGAAGGAAACAGTGATCAAATAGCCCCCTTACACCAAGGTAGGCAAAAAGAGCATCTCTAAAACGCCTTTCGGCAAACTTTGAGGCAGATGGGCTCCGCAGCAAAGACCACCCCGGGGTGCCACTCCTTTCAGTAAGAACAGGAAAACTGAGGCCCCAATTTCCCCAATCTCATCGAAAGGGGCGTAGAAGATTGGAAAAAAAGTTGCCGGGTCTGAGTCCATTTCGCTGCGACATTCGGATGGTGGGTCAGAATTTGGTCAAAAACATAAAAGCATGGATCCTCCTACCTTGTATCAACGGTTCAGGTGGTGGGGGTGGTGTCTGGTGTGGGGAATATTTTTTGGACTTTTGGGCCCCTTGGTCCCAAATTTGAGCATTTGCAACACCTTTGGAATCTTGCCACGAAGAATTTGAGGCATTTTAAAGGCAAAAGGGGTTTAACCGTTACTACATGGTGACTAATTTGGCCGGTGAGTGTAAATTGGGTAATGCCGGAATCGTATCAGCCCGCAGAGTAAAACTAACTTGTCACGTATACTACAGCGTGAATGCTGTAAAAAAATGTAATAAAAAACATACCGATTTTTTTTTTTTTTTTTTTTTTTCATCCGCTCAGCTCCCTATACGAAAAAAAAAAAAAGTTATACACAATTTTTTACAAAACTCTTTCCATTGTGTAACAGAAGTAAAACATAAAAAACTATATAAAATTAGTATCATTGTAATTGTACTGACCCGCGTAGTAAAGTTGTCATGTTTTTTATACTGCATGGTGAATGCTGTAAAAATAAAGCAGAAAAAATAATGATATAATTGCAGTTTTTTTTTTTCCATTTTCATGGCCTAATGCAAAAAAAAAAATTATGAAATACTTGTCGGCCTACAATGCACAATACACTATTAGATGAATTCCCCAAAAGGTGTTGGACCAAGTAGGGTGAATTCTGGAAGGTTCCACTTGTTTGATTTTTGGGGTTTGCAAATGCATTTGGAAACCCACCCAAAAACGCGTTCCAAAAAGCCAAAAAGCGCTCCCCCCCTTATATGCCCTCCCCTGCGCCCCAAAAAGCAATTTACACCTCAATAGAGATTGCTGGCTTTTTTTGGGCTTTTTTCCAGTTTTCCCTTTTGAAAATGAAACTTTTTTTTGTTTTTAAAGGCATATTGTTGGAAACATTTTTTTATTTTCACAGCCTCACACAAAAAAAAAGGGGAAACACCTGTGTAGTCAATATGCTCATTACACTCCTGGATATATTCCTTAATGGGTGTAGTTTTAGGGGTGTTTATTAAGTTCTAGCACCTTAAGGTGTCCGGAAGCTTGAGATGGTGCCTAATAAAAATCATAATGAAAATGAGACCCCAAAATGAAGTAAGTACTCCTCCTATTCTGAGGCTTGGGATTGAGTCAAATAGCATACTGGGGTCACATATTGGATATTCAGGCAGTCCCCGACTTACACCGTTCCGACTTACATCTGTCCCCTAGTTACAAATGGAGACTTATGGGGAATGTAGCCCCCCTCGTTTCCATGTTCCACAGCAATAGTAGTTGGAACGTTAAGTTCCGCATGCCACGCAGCACATGAGGGTGAAAATTAGGTGAAATCTTCTTAACAAAGGGACAGACAGCAAAACAAAGTTAAAAACCCTTCTCGCACTATCCAAAAATAAAAAAAAACTTTTGGCTGGATAAAAATTTAATAAAAATTATTTGTTCGATTGCATACAAATTCAACTTAAAAAAAAACCCCACAGTCCCTATCCCGTTCGTAACCTGGGGACTGCCTATATCTAAAAACTGCAGAATCAGGGGAATCAATAGTGAGTTGTGTGTTACTGGTAATATCTACTATGTTCTAGTGAATAATGGATAAAAATTGAAAAGCAACAAATAAAGAGAAATTTTGAAAATTCTTATCCACTTTTTCTTGTAAAAAAACACCAAGAGGGTTAAAAAAATCTTCCTAAATGTGGTTTTGAATGCTTGAAGAGGTGTATCTTCTTAGATAAAGTAATTTATGGGGGTGTCTAACATACAGACCCCTCAAAGTCACATCAAAACTGGACTAGTTCCTAAAAAAATCTATGTTGCAAATTTTCTTGAAAATGTTAATAAGTGCTACTAAATTTATATTTATCGGTCTCCCTATCTGTAAACTCTCACTGCACTGGTTGCCCATCCAGTACAAAATACAGCATAAACTCCTCACTCTACCCTAAAGCTCTCACAGTGCTGCACCCCCTAATATCCTCCCTCTCTTGTCACCACCTACCTGCTCTCCCGCTCTGTGGTGATATAGATTTTCAATCTCAATATCCGAAAATCCCCCTGCCTCTTAAGATTTCACATGTGTGACCCGTTCTTGGAACTTACCGCGGCCTTTGGCACATCACAACCCTCTATTGTAAAAGTGCCTTGAAACAATTTTCTCAGTTGGCCTCACAAGATCCCCAATTGTACCCCCCATGTATCACCATCTACACTCCCTGCATTGGGCACCCCAAAAGGACTTATCTGTATTTAAAAATGTACTGTAGGGTGGCAAGTTTACAAAATTTTAAGTAAACCACCCTTTTTTGTAAATGGCTGGACCCTTGCAAACCCAGCACTTTTTACCCTTATTCACCATAACCCTTTAGATTTCAAGCAGGGGGCCCCCACACCCTTGTGTCTATCTGTAAGTAGATTTTTCTGTATTATGTTTCTTTTTGTTTGTACTTTTACCCTCTAAATTGTAAAGTGCTGCTCAATATTTTGGCGCTATATAAATAAAGATTATTATTATTTTAAGCCCCCTAATGTCGTAAAAAATAAAAAGACATTTAAAAAAGATGCCAACCTGCAGTAGACATTAAGTAGGGCTTGTTATAAACATTTTTGTGGGATAACTATCTGTCTTACACAAAAAACTTTTTTAAAATTGAAAATTTTTTACATTTTTTGATATTTTGATATTTTTCACAAAAAAACAAAAAAATTTTTAAGCCCAAAAATTTTTTTACTAACTCAAAGCCCAATGTGTCATGAGAAAACAGTCTCTGAATCACAGAGAAACAGTAAAAGTTTCAAAAAGTTATTCCCACATAAAGTGACACATCAGCAGTGTTGGAAAGGGTGCCTAGGGCCCCCTAAAGAGTTATTTTTTTGGGGGCCCCCCCAAAGAATGTATGTGACTCTCTGCCTCGCCCCTGTTTGGGGCCCCCGCTCAAATTTTTCTTCAAAATTTTACTTTTAGTTTTGACATGATCACCCTAACCTGTAATCAAGATGGGGTGCAGGGGCTTCACCTAATCGCAGCATGACACAGGGGAGTAAACATAAAAGGTCTAAAGATATATGTCCCTAAATGATACTTTTTGTGTAAATAAAAATATACAAAAAGCTATAACACAAAGTACTAAGTATTAAAACAACTAAAAAATGGTCACACATTTACCAAATAACCGCTAAATAAAACCAGAATCCCAAGACCAATATTACCAATTATTCCACTAAGACCAAATACCGCCACACCATGACCAAATGTCACCACCACATAATGACTGAATAACACCACCACATACAGTATCACAACTACATAGTTACACTATACCATTACTGAATATAAACAATTACTCTACAACCAATATTACTGCCAAACAGTGACCATATAATGGTAGATATCCAGTTGTACGTACCCACCAATATCCTTTTTTACCATTTTATCTTTTCTTTTTTATGTATACATCATACATTTTTTACCCACTAGTGTATACTATCAGCTCTCTTGACAATTTACAAATATTGTCTGCCATTTTATATCCTTTTGTACGACTTGGAAGCATCACTATTATATAACCATTATTTTCCCTATTGCTCTATCTTTATCCTTTTTAACACATATGGTCATTCTCACTCATCTTGAGGTCTCTTTTACATTTTCTTCGTGTTCCTCCCTCACTCCTACTCTTCTCTCTTAGGCTATGTTCACACGGCTTATTCACGGCGTAATTGCGGGATGGATTTTTTTCTCTATGAGAACTGTGGATTACCGTACTGACTGGGACGGATTTCACCCATATTTCGCGCAGTACGGCGTGACTTACGGACTGAAATCTGTCCTAAAATAAGCCGTGTGAACATTGCCTTACAGTATATGCAATTCTGTTTTATATACAGCTCTTTAATTTTCCATAAATTTCTTTTTTTGGTCTTCTTTCTCTCTTTATCTAATTTGCCCCTTCTTTTACTGTGTCCCCCACTTTTTTCTGTTCTATTCCCTACTCCTCAGTTGACAACCTCTCTCTCCTATTCTCTCCTCCTTTCCCTTACTACTCCTCATTTTTTTCATTTTTTCGTTTGTTTCATGACAAGCATGGCTAAGGTTTAACCATAAATGAAACGTCACAAAAAAGTCAAAAATCTGAACCTCTACAGAATTTTGCATTTATATTGCACGTTTTTTATTGTAAATCTGTCATAATTTGGAGTTTTTTGTTGCTGAATACAAATTTACGTTGACATATCTGTTATGGATTTTCTTTCTTATATTGTCTGTTATTGGAATATCCCCTCCACTTGCACCAACTCAGCCTTCTCGAGCGCTGGACATTTATTTGTTGACACCAGTTGTACACAGGCTCTACAGACTGAATATTACCTCCATACAGTTACCATATAGTGGCAGATACCAGTGTATACAGGTTCTGCAGACTGAATATTACCTCCATACAGAGGCCATATTGTGGTAGATACCCGTGTACACAGGCTCTGCAGACTGAATATTACCTCCATACAGATGCCATATAGTGGTAGATACCAGTGTACACAGGCTCTGCAGACTGAATATTACCTCCATACAGTTACCATATAGTGGTAGCTACTAGTGTACACAGGCTCTACAGACTGAATATTACCTCCATACAGTTATTATATAGTGGCAGATACCAGTGTATACAGGCTCTGAAGACTGTATATTACCTCCATATAGTGACCATATAGTGGTAGATACCAGTGTACATAATCTCTGCAGATTGAATATTACCTCCATACATAGGCCATATAGTGGTAGATACCAGTGTACACAGGCTCTGCAGACTGAATATTACCTCCATACAGTGACCATATATTGGTAGATACCAGTTGTCTACAGGGGACTGCAGACTGAATATTACCTCCATACAGGGACCATATAGTAGTAGCTACTAGTGTACACAGGCTCCACAGACTGTATAGTACATCCATTTAGTAGCAGATGCCAGTTGTATACAGGCACTCTGCACACATATAAGTGATTACAGTTAAGTTACATCCCAAGACTCACAGGTGACGTCTTCTCTAATGAGTTGCTCCCTTTTTTGATGAGTTATAGCTCGCTTTTCTTTTTCATCCAGTTCCAGACCACTATGACGTCTTCTTCCGGCTACATCTCATCTCTGCAGAATTTTGTACACAAACATTTTAGACTTCTCACTTTTCCAACACTTCCAAAAAAACATAAAGAAAACAGCAATCCAGCTTCACATGATAGGAAGATGCACGAACCGCGGGGACCTCCATCTTACAAGAACACAAATCCAAAGAGCAAAGAGGTTCAGCGTCCTCCATAAAAGTAAATCACATATTTTATTGAACTCCACGGTAAAAGCAAAAACAGAGCAAAATCTGACGCATTTCAGGTCATGAAGTATAGACCCTTAGTTGTAGCCTTTTTAAAAACGTTCAAGCAGTGTTCGCTAATTGCTGAAACACCACCACTTGTGAATGCATTTGTGGATAACAGACTAGTAACGAAGGAAAAAAACTTAAACAAAAAATACACAACATAACCATTAATAATGTAATATCAGATTTTGTCTGCTACTTAGTCCATGAGGCATTCTCGTTTTAAGAGAAAAAATCCAATAGAATTCTCTATTTAAGAATTTTCTCTCATGATCACCTCCAAAGACAGGAGGATTAACCCTCTTTATGCCTTGCACTACAAGAGAATCTGTTTTACCTGCATGATGTTTGAGACAATGTTGGGAAACCGCAGAAATATTACGTACGTCAGAATGTACACTATCCGATATGTGTATCTTAATTCTTTCATGTAATCTACATGTTGTATATCCAACATACTGGATACTACAAATCAGGAAATCAAATAAACTACATAACGGGTGTTACAGTTAATATACTGTTTGATGTTATATGTAGTATTATTAGAAAAAGAAGAGAAGGAGGAAGATGGTAAAAAGACCCCGCAACATATACATCTACTACGACTAAGGCTAAGTTCACACGGCTTAAATTGGGACGTATTTCGGCGCTCAATACGGGGCAAAATGCACCCCAGTCATTACGGTAATACACAGTTCTCATAGAGAACTATGGATTACGCCTCCTCTCCCCGCTCGTACAATACGCCGCGGGGGGAAATAAGTGACATGACAACTATTCACGCTGTTTACGCGCCGCGAGTAGTGCATTTCTACGGGGCCGGCGGGCCGCTCCCCTCCCCCCCCCCCTCGGGAGCTCGAGCCGATCAGCGCGGGCTCCCGAACACATGGTGTAATTGCGGGGTGTAATTACACCCCGCAATTATGCAACTTAGCCTAAGGGCCTATACTTCATGACCTGAAATGCATCAGATTTTACTCTGTATGTTTTTGCTTTTACCGTGGAGTTCAATAACATATGTGATTTACTTTTATGGAGGATGCTTAACCTTTTTGCTCTTTGGATTTGTTTCCAACACTTCCATACCAATTCCCACCTCTGTATGAACTCCCCATCTATAGCACCCCAATGGTAATAATCACCCTCTTGTACCCCAAACAGTAAAAGTGCCCCTAAATGGTTATGGAGCTTCTGTTTGTGTATCAAGTTTTTGTCTTCTTTTGTGTAAACCCCCAATATAGTAGGTAGGCACTCCCCCTAAAATTAGGTAGGCATATAGGCAAACCCCCTTCTCGGTAAGAATATAGGCTCCCTGTAGGTAGGTATAAAGATTCCCTCTGGGTAGTTATATAGATCCCCTGTGTATAGTTAGATTCCCTGTAGATAAATACATTGGTCTCCTGCAGATATAAAGGCCCCCTTTAGGTAGGTACTTAGACTCCTGAAGGGAGAGTTATAGGCCTCCTGTAGGTAGACATGCATAGCCCCTGTAGGCATAGAGGCCACCTGTAGGTAGATATATAAGCCCCCTGCAGGTAGGTATATAAACCCCCCTGTAGATAGGTATATAGAGAACATGTTGGTAGGTAGACCCCCTTGTGGAAATATAGACCCTTTGAAAACAGATAGCTCCCATGTAGGTATGTATGCCCACTGTAGGCATGTAGACCCTCTGTAGATAGGTAAACACCCTATAGGTAGGTATGCAGACTCCTTGTAGATAGGTATATAGAGCACCTGTAGATAAACATGTCCCCTGTAGGTAAATAGACCCTCTTTATGTAAGTAGAACCCCCTGTAGGTAGATATATAGACCCCCTGTAGGTAGGTAAATATATAGAGCACCGGTAGGTAGGTAAACCCCCTGTAGGTATATATGCCCTCTGTAGGTATATATTCACCCTAATGGTATACAAAGTACCTTTAATTAGGCAGATCCCCTGTAGGTATACCTTCCTCCTGTAGGTATATAGAGACCCTGTAGGTATACATGCCCCCTGTAAGCATATAGAGCCCGTGTAGTTATACATGCCCCCTGTAGGTAGGTAGAACCCTTGAGGCTATAGATGCCTCCTGCAGGCATACAATACACCCTGTAGGTATACTTGTCCCCTGTAGGTAACACATGCCTCCTGTAAGTAGGTAGACCCCCTGTAGGTATACATGCCCCCTGTAGGTTGGTAGATCCCCAATGGGTATATATGCCCCTTGTAGGGATATATGCCCCATATAGATATACAATCTACCCTATAGGTATACATGCTCCCTGTATGTATACAATCCCCCTGGTATACATCCCCCTATAGATATACATCCCCCTATAGGTAAACATGTCCCCTGTAGGTTTACATATCCCCTTTAGGTATACATGCTCCCTGTAGGTATACAATCTCCCCTGTAGGTATATAGCCCTCTTTAGGTATGCATGTCACCTGCATGTCAGATATAAAAAATGGGGCTCTGTCATAGAGGTCAAAATGGCTGCAGTGGTAAGGGTTTAACAGCAAGTTCCTTTGAATTTCCTAAATTGTTTAGAAAGGTGTTGCAAGTAAGTGATCAATTATTGTACAATGGCTGGGTTCACACTTTGCAGTTTTGCTGGGTTTCTCAACTGTATCAAAAGCACATGAAAAAAACAAAGCTTTTTTTTAATGAAAGTGGTATTGTAATGGACATTAATTCTGGATTCTGGGGTCAACTATTGCATGCATTTTTTAATTGCTTGCGTTTTTGTTGCGTTCATGTTGTCTTTTTTAACTGCAACTTGTGGACCCTCCCTTATAGATCACAAGAGTTTTAGGCTGTGTTTACATATTGCATTTTGTTTTAATTTTCAACTGCATCAAAAACGTAAGCAATGAAAAAGGCATGCTTTTTTTTTTAAATGCGTGCTTCTTTCAATTAAACCACATTTCACTTAAATTAGTTAACTACAAAACCACCTCCAATTAAAAAAAATGCATGCAGTAATGCAACGTGTGACACCAGCATAAGCAAAATGATTAATTATTCACTTGCAACACTCTTCTAAAAAAATTGGCAAATTGAAAGATGCTTACAGGTAATATAGGCAGTTTCAGTAGTGCAGTTCCACAACAGCAAAAAATGCAACAAACCCGCACCAAGGGAAAGCACCCTAAAGTTAGAAGGGCCTGACTGAAGAGGCACATAGATTCAGGCAGATTTGGCAAGTTAGATGCTTTACTATTCTTTATACCACCTTCTCAATAGTATATTTTAAATCAGTTTTATGCTTCTAAAATCCTAGTAAATCTCACACATTTTCTGAGCCAAAAAAGCCACTTCTCTTCTCTAGACACATTTGAAAAGTGCCTAATATGTGCATTTACACTGATTTTGTGCTCATTACAAGCCAGAATTTTAGCACACTAGGCTTAATAAATCGGCTCCACTAGGGCATCTAATACTATCTAAAACTTAGGGCAACATGTATGAACGGGGCTGCGGCAGAATTCTGGCCTCAAAAAGCGTAGTAGACCAGTTCTATAGATGTATGAACAGGCGTACTCCAAACTTTGGCGCAATAAATGCCTCGGTACTGCGGCAAAGACACTTTTTAGTGCGTCAAAGTTTTGGGGCGTTTTGGGGGCGTTGCACCACATTAGTAGAAATAGACACATTTATGATTCTTTGACGCCAAAACTTTGTTGCAGAACAGTTAGAACAGCCAGACCAAGTTAAAGGTGGTGCCTCAGCCTGACTTGTCGTATTGGCACTAGACTGCGCCTCTATGTATGACCTGCAGAAGAACAGCTTCATACATTCTGGTGCATACTATACTACATTAAAGTGACTTAGATCTGGTCTATCAGCCACAGAATTCATACATGTCGCCCTTAGTGTATGGTTGGTTTTATGCTACGTTAATGAGTATGTTTGAGGTATTCGTCTGGGTACCGTGAAAAAAGTACCTTGGTGGATACCACGACGCAGCCATGGTAGCCCCATAGAGAATAACAGAGCAAACATATCCCTATATGGGCTACATTTGCTCTATTTCCTGGTGGCATATGCTTTTCTTGCGGCACTCAGTAGCGTGGTAGACTTATTTTTCACTGTACCCCAATAGACACTTCGAATGTAGTCATTAACTTAGTGTGAACCTACACTAACTTTAGACTAGGCAATCTAAAAATAGTCAAATTTATCACAGCGGCTCATGCAATATGATAAATTTGTTTTATAAATATATAATGTTGTCTAACTTAATACCACCTATTGGTTGGCTTGGTGTATACCAATAAGTGTGAATGAAGTTTTGTACATTTTTTCACACACAGTATTGAATTTTATGCCACCTACTTCTATAATAAATCAAACTCCTTTGTCAGATGCAGCATAAAAAGTGTGTCAATATGGTACAAGACATGTACACCCATTTTTGTTGCAAATTTTCAGTAAATCTACCCTACCTTAATATTTCCTTGTACTATATATACAACCGATCTGATTAATCGCTTTTTTTCATGTGGACTGCAGGGTGCATGTGCTTCACTTACCTGAGAAAGAGATGGCACCAAGATGCGTTATGGAAAGAAGGCAAGCTGATGGAACCAGTGTGATGCTCTTAGCAATGTTCTGCTGAAACCTTGGGTCCTGACATTAAGGTGGGTATGACTTTGACGAACATCACCAGGCACGAACTGGCAATCTTCCCTACTGGACAGATTCATTGTGGGTTGGAAGATCCTGAGCTACTCTCATCAGAGCCAAAGCCATTTCTTTGTTGGAGGGGAGGGAGGTGAACACATTCAGGGGCGCTGTCAAGGCAATACTGCCAGTACTACTATACAGAGCCAAGGTGAAATGTAAAACAAAGGGGGGTCTGCTGCAGCTACTGCCTTCTTGTTGCACAGATTTGGTGCCAGCGAAGGAGTGGATAGAGGTGCATTCTATTCTTATACAGTATTTATATGTATGGTATCATTATTAGTTGGTTCCATATATTGTTGTTATTGGTAATATTGGTCTTGGTATGCTGGTTTGGTCAGTAACAGTATGGTATATATGTAGCGCTACTATAATACTATATTTAGCGGTATTATTTGGTATTATTTGGTTTTGGTATATTTTGGCCTGTAGCATTATAGTGGTAATATAGTAAGTGGTAAATATTTTTGAATATTTTATTCAACTTTTTTTTTTTTCCACTAGGAGACTTGACTATGCAATAGCTTGGTCGCTAGTATACTACACTACAATACTTCTGTAATATAATGTACACTCACCGGCCACTTTATTAGGTACACCTGTCCAACTGCCTTTTGCACTTAAATTTTTAATGCCAACACATGGGGAAACTCCCCGTGCAATTTTGGCAGTAGACATGGTCAAGACAAACTCCGCGTTTAAAACCCAGATCAGTATGGGAAGAAAGGGATTTGAGTGCCTTTGAACGTGGCATGGTTTTTGGGGGCCGAAGGGCTGGTCTGAGATTTCAGAAAATGTGACTCCTGGATTTTTTACCAAAACCATCTCTAGGGTTTTCAGAGAAGGGGCCCAAAAAGAAAAAACATCCAGTGAGCGGATCCGTGGGCGGAAATGCCCTTTTTGATGCAGAGGGCAAAAGGAGAATGGGCGATGGTTTGAGCTGAAAAAAGGCAACAGTGACCCCAAAAACCCCCCTTACAACCAAGGTAGGGAGAAAAAGCATCTCTGAACGCACAGTACGGGAACTTTGGGCAATGGGCTCGCAGCAGAAGACCACACCGGGTGCCACCCTTTAGTAAGAAAGGGAAAATGAGGTCCAAATTTGCCAAGCCCACGAAATTTGGACAGTAGAAAAATTTGGGAAAAACGTTGCCTGGTCTGATGAGTTCCCCATTTCTGCTGCCACATTCGGGTGGTAGGGGCAGAAAAATTGGCGTCAAAACCCCTAAAAACTGGATCCACCCGCCTTGTATCAACGGTTCCCCGGCGGTGGGGTGGTGTCAGGTGGGGAATTTTTTTTTGGCACTCTTTTTGGGCCCCTTGGTACCAATTTAAACATCGTTTAAAAACTTGTGGAAACTAGACAAAATTGAGGCAGTTCTGAAGGCAAAAGGGGGTCCAACCCGTTACTAGCATGGTGTACCTAATAAAGTGGCCGGTGAGTGTATATTATGCAGTCAGCTCAACACTGACCGACATCCTTTTAGGCTTAAGAGTTGTACCAAGATGATCTAGGATCGTTTATTAGACTCCCTGCTACCATCGCAACCCATCAGCATCTGTTTTTGTAAAGAGTGGTGAATTGTGTGGCTAAGAAATGCAAAAAAACCTTGTTTCAACAGCATTTTTTTTCAAATCGGGAAAATAGAAGCGTGGAAATGTTTACACTAGAGCTGCTATTTATTACCAGTCCAACTGTTCATACCACTTACCTTAATTTTTAGCAGACAAAGTATAACCCTTGATAAGAAGAGAATAGAAAAGTCTGCACTGGTCTTGAAGTGTAAAAATGGAAAAACTTTATTCCAAGCGAGATGAAATAATAACAAAAGTAAAATCCATCAAAAAGGTGGCCACAGCACATAAGGTATATGAAGAAGAGAACAACCTAGCCTATGTGTTTCGAACAAACGTTCTTACTCATGGCTTTCGTAAGAACATTTGTTTGAAACGCGTAGACTAGGTTGCTCTCTTCTTCACGTACCTTATTATTTTATCTCACTTGGAATAAAGTTTTTCTATATTTACACTACAATACCAGTGCAGACTTTCCTATTTTCTTCTTATCAAGTGGCTGTTTCGTCCTACACGGCGACGGTGAGCTGTTCATTTTTTGTTTTTGTTCAAAGTATACCTCTTCATGGCAATGGTATGCCTTAGTGTTATTGGCCTCTTTAAGCAGGGTAACACACTCTGTCACACTACAAAAATAGTGTAGAAATAGTTTTGAGGAACATAACAGTGATTTTGAAGGTGTTGATTGGGACTTCAAATTCCCCAGTTATTAATAGGGCAATAATCTTTGGGATGTGCTAAAAAAAAGCAATCCAATCCATGGTGATCCCACAACATACAGGACTAGACACCGTTCAAGGTTTTGTGGAGTCATGGAAAGTGGAAACACTTCAAAATTACAAGGCCTTACTTATTGTACACAGACAGATTAAAAAATCCATTCCCAGTAGGAAGCAATAAAAGTCCCAAGTACTAAATGGGAGAAATAGCACAGATGGGTGCAGATTACTGATGAACAATCGCTCACACAAGATGCACAAATTTACATAGCCAGTCTGGGGTTAAAGGTTTACAGCCATTGGCTGTTTCTTTAACTGTATTTTTATTAAAGAATTTTACCGAATAGAAAAAATATAACTCATTTTCAATATGTGGTCCATTACAGAGAGAAGTGCACAACATAAGTGTACAGTAATCATAATGTACCAAATATGAGTACTAACATATAAACTTTGGGCACTAATCACTGTTAAACATGGTGCGGGAGAGCATTAAATCTCTCATTAATAGTGAGAACATTAAGCATTTTTAAAGATTGTATCGCGGAGCAGGAGTGTTACTTCGTGCGAGAAAGAACAGAGGCAAACGTCGAAGTTGCATGAAGTCATACCTCTTATTGTCCACACCTCCCATCTAAATTAGGCATAACAGTAATATTCCCAAGCAGATAGAACCTTTACATTAGTTAATATATAGCCAATGTCAAAACTAACAGACAAACAGACACGATCGGGAAGGGGTGGACACAAAGGATAGCTGAATATGTGGTCCTAGAATCCCTGCTATTGTCCATGACTATCTCACACACCGTTGGATGTAACATACATATACATCCAGGGTGAAACCAGGTTTGTGAAAAAAAATCGATTTTGTTAATGTATAGACGCTGTAAGGTACTCCAGTTCCTTATGTCTCATCATGTCGACCATATAGCTCGGAAAGGCCTGGTGCCCTTCTACTCCTTCCAATGGGCTGGTTCTACTTCAAGGCATCGAGCAGCTGTAAGAAAACTGCAGCCAATCAATTTGATGTACATTTTTTGAGAGCTGAGTTGGAAATATATTAAAGAGACACATTTTGGATCCATCGCAGAAGTATCCCAACAAGTCATTGTACAAACTCTTGAACAACTGGCCAAAACTTTTGAATCGCATTACATTCCCAGAAGATGTGGTAGATATTCCCCCCTTATATGTCACATTCGCCAGCAATCTATCGATATAGCCGGTTAATTTTGTAGCAAGAGGAGTATGGTACCAGCACATTATAATTTTAATATGTTTTCTTTATTTATATGTTGTGCATAGGGAAGTCTGTGAGGCCCGTCTCCAGACAGATCCCATTTCCTCAATTGAGAACTCTCTATCCAGCATAGCTTCCCAATATATGACATATAAGCATGTCGTGGTGTCTCATCCGGAAGGCCAGCAGAATTAGCATAAATACTTGATATTAACCGCCCTAGTGGCCGTGTGTACACCTGCACACAAACCTTTCAAATTGGGTTAGGGAGGAGACCGTCTTAGAACGCAAAATATAAGACAATAAATGCCCAGATTTGCATGTAAATGTGAAGTAGCAGTTGGTAGGCAGTTCGTGGTCTTCTGTAAAGTTTGGAAGGGCTAATAGCGTTTAGTGCTATGTCTACATGTCCGCAAAAGCGAAGAGACCTTTGTTAAGCCACCACTATCAATAGCCTGACCTCGCATTCGCTCAAGAATGACGGATTGAACAGAAGTTGGTCATGGCTAAGATGGAGAACATAATCCAAATTTACTCGCACACCTATGCATACTTCTCTCGTGGGGTCATTGGGCCTAATAAAGCCCTTTCTACAGTAAATGGGAGAGTGGCCCACAGAGAAGTTAGGGTGTGCAAGGTGCCAGCCACAACTTTTCGATTTCAGACCATATCGAATAGTTCAGATAGGGATTGACCAGCGGGATTCGGTCCTTAGTTGGATGCCCAATAGTACTTAGATAAGTCCGGCACTTGATACCACCGTTTTTCCTTTCCATTATTAATACACTCTGTCTAATTCATGTCGTTATTAGCCCAGATAAACCGGAGCAATCCGCCAGAAGGATTTTAAATCTTAATTGTCACCTCGCACAGGCATAGTCACAAAGATAAAATAGTTTTAGGCAGCATAGACTTAAACGCCGAGATGGCGCCTAACAGTGACAACGGTACCCCAACCACTTAGTCGAATAGTTTTCGTCTAATTTCTAGGAAAACCTCAGGGAAGTTAACTTATCTAAGGATGCATAGGTCGATGATATGTGTATTCCTAAAATATTTAATAGTGTGAAGTTTTCCAAGATAAGGGAAGTTATCCATTAGAGATCTCACCTCCTGCTGAGACAAGTTTCTTGCAGTGCATCTGTTTACAATCTTGTTATTTTATAGCCCGAGATGTTGCCGAACTCATTGAGCAAACTAGCCATTGGCTGTTTCATGTGTCAAGCACTCTTTCTCAGGGCCCTGTGAAGTTTGGATTGTTGGATTGTGTACAGTTCCAGTAAATCCCTCACATACCTACTATTTACGACTGGAATGATTGCTTAATACATAGCTGCACATAAATTAGAGACCAATTCACACCAGCATGCAAAGGACTACAGTACTAGAGTGTACAAGTATAAACATACTGTCATAAGTGGGACCTACAGAATGTTAGATTTTTCTGTTACGACTGATTGGTGTAGATTTTTTGCCCATGGTTCTGCTACTGTACTTAAATACTTAATTATTGAGCTTAGCTTTGTTCTGATACCTGGTTTATTTTTTTAGCTTTTTTAATGACTATACTGGAATATCATATAGGATTTTTATGGAGCTTGCGTTTATTGTCACACTTATATACTGTGCTTAGTTTGTTAACATATTGAGCTTGATTGTGGTACTGTATTCATGTAAACAGCTTGATTCTGGTACTATACTGTATGTATTTACTGTGCTTATTTCAGTGTACGTTCTAATAGACTGTGCATGCCTATGATCCTGAATATGAACATATATTCTGTAATGGATGAGTTTAATACAGTGAGAGTTAGTCCTCTGTCATTTATCTGCATGTAGGTAATACATTGTAGATTTGACATAAAATGTAATCATGATTTTTACAAATCCTATAACCTTGTATTGAACAAATTTTCAAAACCTATCAGTGTAAATGTATATCATTTTCTTTTCTTTGCTATTTGTGTATATCCTCAGACCTCTACCCCTGCATCCTTTTGGGTAGTTGAAATTGCACTGTTTGTCCTTAGGCAGCAAAACTGCTAGGCGCACCTCTGTGAATGCTACATTACAGAACTGTACAACACTGATCCATAATACTGCAAAGTGCACATAGCCTAAACCTTTGTTCTGACTAATCCTTTTTTCAAAAGAAACTTGAAATCTAGCAACAGTAAACCAACAATTCTGGTAAAATGTATCCATTATTTCTACAAAATATATAACCAGAAATAGAAAAAAAACCGTATCAATTACATTTGTGCTTTGTACTTTGAATGTCCACGATTACAAGAGAAAATAAATCATATAACATAATAAACCATAATAAATCTGTTTTAACATCAGATAATTCTTTAAATGGATAAACTTAATTAAAAAATATGATTTGTAGAGGAGACAGGGGTGTCATTCGAGACCATTCACACAGGGAAGGAAGAAAAAAAGGAAAGGGATACTAGCATGGAAAAAAATTGAGACAAGGAAGAAATTATAAGATGCACAGATAGCCCTATGTGGCCAAAAGAGAAAATTTGAGTTGTAAATCTTTATTTTATGTATATTTAAAATGTGTAAATACGGTATTCAAAAGTGGCGCTTTTCTTTTAAGTACAGATGTAGCTGGTGATGTGGAATTTCCAATGAGAGAAACAGCGCTCCAATTCAATTCCTCCAATCAGGTTTATAGCAGAAGAAGAAGGTAAAGCCTCCTCTTGCCATTTTGTCTATTTTCTCATAATTACAACTAGAGATGGGCGAATTTCTCAAAAATTCGATTCGGTCACTTCGCCGAATTTTCCGACAAAAATAAATTCGGTCCGAATCTAATTTCGTCACGAAACGCGTTAAAAAGCAGCTATTTTCCAGGCTGCACAATAGCTGCAGGGTGCTGTAGAACGGTTGTGCCATGCTAAATATGCAGAGGAGCTTGGTTGGGTCTTCATACAATGTTTGTGTTTTTAGTATGACAAGCGCAGATGACTTCCGCCGCTCTAAATCGCTTTCACTATAAAAATTTCCCTGGCACTTAAGAGGGCAAAACTGACCAAAAAACTCAAGCGGGAATGTAGCCTGCTAAAGTCATGCCAACCGAAAGCTGGAAAAAAACAACTGAAGCACAGTGGCAACATTAGTGACAGAGTTGTGGAGTGACAGCGAGGCAGCCACAGCAGCATGAGGCAGGCAGTGCACAATGACATTCCTTAGGAGGCAAAACAGTGAGGAAGTCACAGAATGGCACTATGATACAGTTGGAGGTCACGACAGCACAGCATAATCAGCAGTTGGCACAATGACATTCTGGAGGTGGCACAACACGAAGAAGCCACAGAGAGGCACAAATACTGAGAGCGGAGGTCACGGCGCAGCAGTATGAGTCCAGAGCAGTGGCACAATGACACAGTGTGGAGGGCACGGCAGGAGTCACATAGCAGAATGAGGTCAGAGATGGCACTATGACATCTGGATGTGGCAAAACAGGAGGAAGCCACAAGTGGCACAATGACTGAGAGCGTAGTCAGCTGTTGGCAGCAGCATGAGTCAGGCAGTGGCACAATGACACAGTGTGGAGGTCACGGCGGCAGCAGTAGGAGATCCTGCAAGTGCACAAGGACATCTGGATGCGGCAAAACAGTATTGGGCAGCAGATGGCACAATCATACAGTGTGAGGTAAACGGCGGCAGCAGTAAGAGACAGGCAGTGGGCACACAATGACATTCGCTTGGAGGTGGCAAAACAGTATTAGGCCACGAGTGGGCACTATCACACAGTGTGGAGGTCAACAGTGAACAGCAGCAGCATGAGATCAGGCATTGGCACAATACATTCATGGAGCGGCAAACAGTATTAGGCCACAGAGTGGCACAATGATACAGTGTGAGGTCACGACAGCAGCAGTATGAGATCAGGCAGTGCACAAAGACATTCTGGAAGTCGGCAAAACAGTATTTAGGCCACAGAGTTTCACAATCACACAGTGTGGAGGTCATGAAGCAGCAGCATGAGAACAGCAGTGGCACAATGACTTCTGGAGCGGTCAAAAACAGTATTAGGACCACAGAGTGGCACAATCACACAGTGTGAGGTCACGGGCGGCAGCAGTAATTTGAGGTCAGGCAGTGGCACAATGACATTCAGGAGTGCGGCAAAACAGTATTAGGCCACAGAGTGCTACAATGATACAGTGTGGAGGTCACGACAGCAGCAGCATGATATCAGGCAGTGGCACAAAATGACATTCTGGAGGTGGCAAAACAGAGAAGCCACAGAATGGCAGCAAGACTGGAGAGTGGAGTCACGCCGGCAGCAGCATGAGGTCAGGCTTGCAACAATGACACTGTGTGGAAGGGCACGGCAGGATTCCACAAGCAGCAGCATGAGGTCAGAAGTGGCCACAATGACATTCTGGAGGTGGAAAAACAGGAGAAGCGACAGAGTGCACAATTGACGTGAGAGCGGATGTTCCACGGCGGCCAGCAGCATGAGGTCAGGTCATTGGCCATCAATGACATTCTGGAGGCTGCAAAACAGATTAGGCCACAGAGTGGCACAATCACACAGTGTGAGTCACGGCGGCAGCAGTATGAGTCAGCAGTGGCACAATGACAATTCTGGAGGCGGCAAAACAGTATGAGGTCACAGGAGTGGCACAAACACACCAGTGTGGAGGTCAACGGCGCAGCAGTATGAGATCCGCAGTGGCCAATGACATTCTGGAGGTGCAAAACAGAATAAGGCCACAGAGTGCACAATCACACAGAGTGTGGAGGTCTTACTACACAGCAGCGCAATAGATCAGGCATGTCACAATGACATTCTGGAGGCGGCAAAACCAGTATTAGCCACAGAGTGGCACAATCACACAGTGTGAGTCACGGCAGCAGCAGTATGAGGTTCAGGCAATTGGCAACAATGACGATTCTTAGGCGGCAAAACGTTAATTAGCCACAGAGTGGCACATCACACAGTGGTGAGGTCACACAGCAGCAGCATGAGATCAGCAGTGGCACAATGACATACTGAGGGCGGTAAAACAGTATTAAGGCCACAAGTGGCACAACACCACAGTGTGGATGTTCACGGCGGCAGCAATATGAGGCTCAGGCAAGTGGCACAATGACATTCTGGAGGCGGCAAAACAGTATTAGGCCACAGAGTGGCACAATGATACAGTGTGGAGGTCACGACAGCAACATTATGAGATCAGGCATTTGCACAATGACATTCTGGAGGCGGCAAAACCGTATTATGCCACAGAGTTGCACAATCACACAGTGTGGAGTCATGACAGCAGCAGATGAGATCAGGCAGTGGCACATGACATTCTGGAAGGCGGCAAAACAGTTTAGGCCCAGAGTGGCACAAACACACAGAGTGGAGGTCACGGCGCAGCATAGAGGTCAAGCAGTGGGCACAATGACCATTCTGAGGTCGGCAAAACATAATAGCCACAGAGTGGCACAATGATACAGTGTGGATGGTCCACGACAGCACAGCATGAATCATGGCAGTGGCACAATTGACATTCTGGAGGTGGGCAAAACAGGAGGAAGCCACAGAATGGCACAATTACTGAGAGTGGAGAGTCACAGGTCGCAGCAGCATGAGGTCAGGCATTGGCACAATGACTAGTGTGGAGGGCACAGCAGGAGTCACAGCACAGCATGATGTCAGAGAGTGCACAATGACCATTTTTCTGGCGAGGTGCAAAACATTATTAAGGCCACAGAGTGGCACAATCACACAGTGTTGAGGTCCGGGCGGCAGCAAGTATGAGGTCAGGCAGTGGCAACCAATGACATTCTGAGGCGTCAAACAGTCTTGGCACAGATTGGCGACATCACACAGAGTTGAGGTCACCGCGCAGTCAGTATGAGGTCAGGGCAGTGGCACAAGTGAACATTCTGGATGCTGCAAAACAGTATTAGGCATAGAGTGGCACAATCACACAGTGTGAGGTCACGGGCGGCAGCAGTATGAGGTCAGTCAGTGCAACAATACAGAGTGTTGAGGTGGGTGGCAATACCAGTCCCTGGTAAATGATGGTGGTAGGCATGAGTAACTGTCAGCAGATGTGTGGCAACAGGGCGGGTGGCGGCATCAAATAGTGGGGCTGAGGCAGGTAGTTTGAACCCAACTGAGGCCTAAGGCATTGGTGTGTGGAAATCCTGCCAACCCACCGCCTGATTCAATCTTGCCAAAGTTCATCGTCCTCCAATTTCCCGTGGTAACAAGCTGTTCTCCTGGGGTAACGAAGCCCCCGCTCGCACTGGAATACCCGCTCTGATGCCACACTACTGGCCGGCAGGACAGCTTCTCACTGCAAACTCCGGCAAGTTGGCAGCCACACATCCATTTTGGCTGCCAGTAGTCCAGCGGATCTTCTTAACTGAGGTGGCAGAGTGCTGTCCAAGTAGGCCACAACCTGTTGGTTCAGGGACTGCTCCAGGTCCTGCTGCAGCTGCTGCTGCTGGCGACTACCCTCCTCACTAGGGACTAGGCTGGTGAAGGAAGCTGCGCCTCAGGGACTCCAGACTTAGTTTACTATATTGATGGAGCTGGTACTCGCTCCTACCCCCCACCTTCCCAAGCAGCCATGGCATTAGTACGTGAGCCGCTGAAGAACCCCCCGGTCAACCTGTCAGAGGAGGGACGATGCCGCACATAGCATCAGTCCAACTGATTACGGAGATTTCCCTATAGTAAATTTGAATTTGTATTCCCTCAACCAATAGCTCGGGAAAAAGGCTCCCATTTGGACCGGTATGAGGTCCAAAAGGGTGAGATCCAGAAGTCTCCCTCTGCCGATATCTGACTATTCGGCTGTCACTGACCAGGCAACATCAAGCATGCTGCGGGCCCATCTGCACAAGTGACTACGAGGTGGCTTCCCGCCTCCATTTCCACTTGTATACTGCCATGGTGCTTGGTGTGTCATCTGCCTCGTCTTCCTCATCTCCATCCACCTCCTCCACTGCGCTCCTTCTCCTCCTCTCTTGTTCACCTGGGTAGAAAATCCACCTCATTTCACCAACAATAGCTTCTGCTCCTCCACCTCCTCTCCATTCAGTCCCCACCGGACTCTGTGGCCACAGATGTAGTCGCCACTCTCCAGTCCCTGCCCAGACAATTTTTCAAGCATCTGTTCCAGGACATGAAGCATTGGAATGATTTATTCATCTCTAGTCCTGGCTACTGAACAAATAACGTCGCTCCTCGAATGGACACAACAAACGCAGGTGTCACGCATGAGCTCTGCCACTGCTGACATCAAAGTTACACGGGGAGTACTTCTGTCTGCCTGGATCATCAATAAAAATCGTGTAATATATGGCCTTTCTCTGCTTCATTACAGTCGGTCCAACATGTTCAGGCTGGAATCCAGCGGGTGGAAACATCTCATATCAGAGTGTGTGGGAGGCCGTTCTGCCGCTGCAACCGAGGAGGGTGTTCCTGGCCTTGTACGTAATGGATAAAGTGCATGCACAGTTTCCTGGCCATTTCAGAATGTAAGAAGATCAGTGGAAGACTTCAGGAACCTTTTCAACAACCAGATTGAACACGTGCGCCATGCAGGGCGCATGAACCATCCCTCCTCGGTGGCATAGCACGACACCATGTTCCTCCCATTGTCCGTCACCATGGTACCGATTTGGCAGTTGCCGGAGAAAGCCACACATCGAATTCTTGCTGCATGACGCGGACATTCCTCCCTGTGTGACTTTGTTTCGCGAGGCAACCGGTGTAGAACTGCCGTGACACCGCTGTGTCCCTACACATTGGTATGAAGGAGCATACTTTTGAGGCTAGATGGTTGGTGGTGGTGGAGGAGGAGGAGGCGGACAATGCGCAGGAAGCAGCCAGTTTGACAACGTGGAGGAGAAAAGCGGCGTCTCCTGTCCAGTTGTTGGTGTGCCTGGGCTGGAATGCACATTCACCCGTTGGGCCGTAAAGGACAATTACTGGCCCTGACCGTAGTTTTACAGTCTCCAGACGTCCGCATCTGCCGTGACCTTGAACAAAACCGATAAGCTCAAGGACTGACCCACCTTCTGTTTCACATATTAAGGAAGTCTGTTACTCCCGCTTTTTGGAAAAGAATTACGGCTTGGGACTCTCCATCTGGCTCGGCGACAGAGCCATTAGTTACTCTGAATGGTGCAGAGTCCACGATTGAAAGGGAGGGACAGCAATAACAACAACATTGACAGGAGCACGGTCAGCTGCTGCACCTTATATGGTTTTGGAACGCATACTGTTGTCTCTTTGCAATCGCCTCGCTGAACGATGCTGGCGCCATGAGTAGCGAGAGCAGGCGGCATCTGGACCGAATATGAGGTCCAAAGAGAAACAGCTCCTTCTGCAGAGGGTGGTGGAGCCTTGACTGCTGCAAGGGCATGCGTGCAACTGGGCGCTGCTGTCGCTGCGGATGGCAGGATGACTCACCACATCTGAGCCACGTTTCCCCAGGCCACCGGATGGTGACGCTGCATTGTTGACGCAGGGCCGTGGTGGCAACGTTAGCTCCCTGGCCACTCTTCACTTTCTGCCTCAGATTCTACAATATACCCATAGTCGGCTTCCTCCGGTGTCTTAGCAAAGAACTGCCACACCGCCGAGTAATCGATTTTACCACCAACGCTCCGCACTGAGTGACACTGCCGGCGCTTCCGATCTATCTCTGAGCCCCTGGCCGCTACTTCTTTGGACCTGCGAAGCGGGTTTTTACCCCGTGCAGCTTGGCTCCCGACCTTCACACTGCTGCTATCTACTGACTGACTCACGGCCACAAACCCACTTGCTGGCTGCGCTGCTGCTGACCGCAAGCTGACGCCCTCTTCTCATGACGATGATGAAGCCCTGACTCACCCAGGCTCGCAAGTGCGGTCGGTGACCTCCTCACAAATGACCTCCCATGCCACTCCTCCACATCTTATACTTGCCGCCTACTCAAGAAGCAGGCCGATAATTGGCCCCATTCTTCGCTGCCAAGTGAGCTGCTGACTGCCCTCCTCAAATTGTTCATCCTCGCTATATAGTGGCGGCTGACTCAGACCACATAGTAGATCTCTGCTGAGGAACCGATGGGACAAGGCGGGCTGAGGACAGGTGAGTGACGCTGACCACTCCCGGGCCATGCCAACTATTGTTGTGTCTGAGGTTTCCCACCGACTCTTGGCTGGGGTTTCAGATGTCATCTGGGAGGAAGAGGATGGACCTAGTCAACCAATCAAGAACCCTTTGGGTTGCTGAACAACACACGCCGCTAGATGACAGCGTCATTGTGGCCTCACCGAGTGACCCATGCTTCGACGACCCCTTGCTGTGGCAGCGACCTGGGCCTGTTCCAGGAATGTTTTGCCAGCTGCCACTCGCAAGGTGTCAGATCCTTCCACCATTCTCTTGTCTGACATACAAGTTTGTTCTAAATGTACAGACACTTTTTGATGATGGATATCTGTATATGAAAAATATACACCCTGTTTTGACTCCAAATGAACCCAGTAACAAGCTTGGGTAAACCTTGGATATAAATTGCGCTCCACAAATGTCCATAGAAAAATATACTTGTATGTGTCGTTAAAAACACTGTGTGTTTAACTAAATGTAACAGCACAAACAGGCTTAAATTAACCTTCTGGACATGAATTAGGCTACATTAAAATGAATATATTTTCGGCGTGAAAAAACGTTTATTTTTGTCAGCACACCAGCAAAAACAAAAACGCTTATTGAACCCCTGGATGTAAATTGCGCCAAAGAATTGAGCCGCACAAACTTAGCTTTGTAGCGTGTTACAATTGGCCGTGTTTTTCTTTTCTACGCCAAAACAACAAGAGATACAGTTTGTAAGTAACCTTTGCTTGTGAATTAAGGCTACAGGACAGGAAAAATTTATATATTTTGGCGTTGAAAAAAGACGTTTATTTCTGTTTGTCAGCACACCAGCAAACAACCTCATAATTAACCCCTGCTTGTAGAATTGTGCCAAAAATTGAGCCGCACAAATAGTAGCTTGTAGCGTGTTACAATTGCGGTTTTCTACGCCACAACACACAAAATACAATTGTAATTTAACCTTTGCTTGTGAATTAGGCTACAGGAAAAATTTAATATATTTGGCCTATGAAAAAGAACGTTTTCTTGGGGTCAGCACACCAGCAAAACAAGTCTTAATTAACCCCTGGATGGTAAATGCGCAATAGAATTGAGCACCAAAAATGAAGTTGGTATTTGTATTGTAAAAACGCTGTTTCTTTAAATGAATACAACAGAACTGCTTAGATCCCACTTGGATATTGAATGTATATGCAGCTGCAAGTGGACGCCACACTGGATTTCAGATCCCAAATACCCAAATTAAATTAGAAATAGAACATTAAGAGAACATCTCTGAGACAGAAGCTGAAGACACCCCACAAAATCCTATATAAAAATCAATTCCTTCAGTAAGAGCTATCAGCCATGGCAGCACCTTCCTGATGCGGCACAGTGAGAGGAGTGTGAGCTCCCGGCGTCGCGCCCTACTTATATAGTGCCGGTGACGTCACAGAATCCCGCCGTCTCTGTGTTGCTCACTCTGCACATGTCATGCAGGCTAATGCGCTTCTTCCTCCCAAATGCTTTGCCCATGTAGCGCCATGTGCTCGCAGCCTTTATCAATCAAAAGCACACTTCGTATCACTTACCAAGTACCCCCCCAAAGTTCGACTTCGTTCCGAACCGAAGTTTTCCTGAAATTCTAAACGAATTCCACTTCGTTAGAATCAATTCGCCCATCTCTAATTACAACCCCAAAATATCAGCAGAATTTCTTATGTTTCAAAAAGAATACTACCATTTACAGCCCACATATAGTGCCTAACTAATGTCATATTCTCAAATGACTGACTTTAAAAAGCATGTGCGATACTGCTATACAGTTCATATATAATACCACTGTTAAAAATTCTTAGGTGGTTTTAGTTAGTTTCTCTTGTTCTATCTTCTGTGGCCTCAAGATTGCCACTCTATAAACATATTCAATGTACTAAGAAATGAATCCATGTCTTGAGTAAAATACAATATAGTGGTCTCTTAAGTTACAATGGTCTCAGAACACAATATTTTCAACATAATACCAATATACAAATACTACCAACAATCAAAAATATAATACAAAAACTTTATTATCAATCAAGATATCCCATTATTAAAAAAAAAAAAATACATAGACAAAATACATAAAGCTAAAAATGGTGGTGCCACATAGACACAGCCTTACACTAGGTGGTACACATAAAGTGCAATATCATATCAAATAAATGGCATACCGTGTTTCCCCGATAGTAAGACAGCGTCTTACCTTCTTTTTACCCCCAAAAGTCCCACTATGTCTTACTTTCGGGGTATGTCTTATATAGGGCAGGTATAGGGCCAGCTGTAGACAGGTATAGGGTCGGCTGTAGGCAGGTATAAGGGCCAGCTGTAGACAGGTATAGGGCATGTAGCAGTATAGGGCCAGCTGTAGACAGGTATAGGGCCAGCTGTAGGCAGGTATAGGGCCAGCTGTAGACAGGTATAGGGCCAGCTGTAGGCAGGTATAGGGCCAGCTGTAGGCAGGTATAGGGCCAGCTGTAGGCAGGTATAGGGTCAGCTGTAGACAGGTATAGGGCCAGCTGTAGGCAGGTATAGGGCCGGCTGTAAGCAGAAAAACACTTACCTGGCTCCCCGCTGCTCCGTCTCCCGCGCCGCGCTGCCTCCTCGCTGCTCCGGCCTCCCGCGCGCTCATCCCGGCACAGGCAGTGACGTCATCAGGCCGCGCTACGTCTTACTTTCGGGGTACGTCTTACATTAGGCGACCTCCCTAAGACACCGCTACGTCTTACTATCGGGGGTGTCTTACTATCGGGGAAACACGGTAGTATATAACATAACAAGCATGTAAATACATAGCAATCAATGATATATCCACATAAAATCACCCATAAATAGAGCGCATACACGCCCAGAGGAAGCAGAGGATTGTTGGTAGTATTTGTATATTAGTATTGGTATTGTTTTCTGGTTTACTACCATTTATTACTATCTTTGATATATTGGCGTTGAATATTTTCAACATACAATATTCTTTCCTGGGACGCTGTATGTTGAGTATGATTTTAAGATACAGTGTTTGAGACAATGATCCAACCAACTATCATGAACATTTTACTTGTAAAACGTCTGTATTAATGAGGTACATGCAATGATTTTCGACTAGTGATACCACTCTACTGTACAGTGCGGTACTACATGTTCTGTACTGCTCTGCACTGTGTCAGGATGAACGGCTCCTTTGGGCACCAGGTGAGGACGTCATTTTCTTTTTTCTAGTACACTGTCTATAAAGTACATGATCCAAAAAAGCTCCTGCTTTCAACATAGATAGTGATTTCCAGATTCCGGCAGCTCTTTCTGGTTGTTATTTGTAAGGACTTGCTTTATCTAGATTAGTTATCGGCTTCATTTTCATTGATTTTCATTTTGCATTATGCTTGGTGACATTTTGGGGCCTCAGAACCAATTACCAATTTTCCATAGAGTTATGGTCTCACCATAAAATGGTCTTCCCGGAACTAATTAATATTTTATGTTGAGGGACCAGTGTAATCAGATATAAGTGATAGCAGAAGTTACTAGTTCATTCACTTCTAAGAAGACAAAGTAGTAGTAGATACAAATAAAACTACTGACAGCGATCAGCATTCAATTCACAGTATTTTAAAGTGTGAGAAGGAATATCAGTCTAATCTGGTAGGGTGTAAGTAGTTACCTTTATGCCACAATAAAGCTTTGAAGCAGGAGAATAGTTAAAGTGGTGGCATGGTGACATATAATGGCCATGAAACCATTTAGACTAGGGCTACCCTGAGACTTTTTGCAGTGCCACTGATTGATTTTATCTCATGTTGTATACCTCTGAGGCCAATAACTGGCTGCAGCTGTGATGTGAGTATACAAATACACCATTAATATAGCCTGTTAAGCAAGCCTGATGGGGAGGACTAAAGTAGTGACACTGAAGCATCGGGAGATTATACTGATGTAAGCCATGGCCACATTTTTTAATCAATTTAGACAACCCCCTTGGGGAAAGTGTCAGAGGAGAAACAATGCAAAATCTGTAGCCACTGACTATATGACCATAATACTGGTGTGCTCTTACATGGCAGAGGGGCTTTGGGGCCTCAGGTGTGACTGTTACCACTGCAAATGGGCATGACTAAAGTTATAGTAGACATAGCAACTACTATAGGGTCCAGAGGTGCAAGAACATTCTACATTCTTTTACTGAATAACAAGTTGGTGCCTTCTGCTATCTGGCTACTAGCGTATGGTTTCTCTGATATATGGTGCTATTATTTATGTTTTTAATTATTGTTACTTTTACTGCTTTAGCAGTTTCTAGTCAAAAGGTGGCGAGAGCTCATCTAATTTTGCTATGGGGTCCTACTTATGTCCCTGCCTCTGCACCCTCTAAAACTATGCTCAGACAAAGAATTTACTTGACCCTAGGCAACGCCTATACTCTGCTGTTTCTAGCCAACCCTCCAATCCCCCACCCCGATTATCTAATAATAAAGACACGGAGTCACGGATTGGATAATTTGGCCACCGCAGCCATTTTCTTAAACATACAAATAAATAAAAGATAAATAACAATAATCAACAATTAAAGCAAATGAGCATCACATTCCCTTTTCCCCCAAAAACCCTTTTTCCCCCCAAAAAACCTTCCCGCCCCTTTTTTATGCCACCCTTTAAAACCCCCAAAATTTTGGGGTGGGGCCCCTTTGGGAGTTAAATCAATAACCCAAACCACCGGGCACTGGCGAAATCCTCCTTCTTCAACCACTTTTTTGGGGCCCCCACCCCGCCCCCCCCCCGGCTTCAGGGCCCCAAAAAAAGCCCCCCAAAGCTAGAAAAACCCGTGAACCTCACGATAGCGACCCCCCCACACCCCCAAAAAGGGCCCTCCTCTAGGCCCCTTTCCCGAATATCAAGGACCATAAATCAAACCCCTAAACCCGCTTTCAGATGCACTCCGCCCCCTCCCCCAAAAAATTTCCCCGTCCCCCGGGTTTCAAGCTCCCTATGCCAAAACCCAAATCCCCCATTTCTCACCAAAAAATGGGAAAAAAACAGCCCTATTCACCCTTTTTTTCCCTTTCCCCCTTTTTATTTCCCGCCACTGAATCCGCATTCCTCCATGGCAACCTAGGCAAAGATGTCAACCCAAACCCTCAAACCCAAACTAGGGTAAAATAGAAACCCAAACCAAAACAAGTCAAAGCGCCAAAATCCCTTATTAGCTTTTTCCCCCTTTTTTTATAGGCCGCAGGCCCCAAAACAATTTTTCCCCCCCCATGTAATACCCCAAACCCGGGGAAACCCATCCCCCGGACGCAAAAAACGAGAAACTCTGGAAAAAACCTTTATCCCGACCATTCCTCCCTTCCCGATCCAACCCAACCCACCCCCCGTTTTTCCCCAGGGATTCCCCCCCTGCCCGGGGAACTCGCACGAAGGGGCCCCTCGTTTTGACCCCAAAAGCAGAACGAGTGGCCCCCAAAAAACCAAATCAAACGTTGTCCCGTAAGAATAAAAAAAATAACCCCCAAAAACGGGTCATAACAATAAAAAACCCCAAACCCCCCTACCCCCACCCCTTTTTACAAAACCTTAAAAAGATTAGGCGGTGTATAGCCGTTAAAAAGTCCCAAAACCCACCGGCCCCAACCCTTCGGGACCCAGTCAGCATCCAGGGCCCCATCCCGCAGCTTCTGTCACCCCCCCTATTTTTAAAAGATGAGGCCAAAAAATGGTCAGGTCCAGACCCAATCCCTCCAAACACCGCAGTAAAACTGCCGTAAATTGAAACCGCGACAAAAAGCTGCCATCGGCGTGAATGAGCAGGGGGCCAGGAGACTCCCCCCCGCCGCCTACGATATTCGTTAAAGCTACGAACTGGGCCCATCAGGGCTCCTTCCACTGCTCCCAATCGCACCAGCTTGCCTCTTCCCACCTGACAGCCCTTGGCCCTTTTTTAATAACACCGCTAGACCTTCCTGCGTGCTCTGCACATCCACCCATTTTAAACCCCCTTTCCACCAGCCCTGCTCGGACAAACCACTCCCCGATGCGCAATGCACCGAAAAAGGCCAACGAGAAGGCAAGACAGAAAAGATTAACCTCAAAATCCGAGGTACAAAATTCTACCAATTTAGCGCCCAATCGCTCCAGCAAATTAAACACCACCAGGCGCCGCCTATCCACCCTGTTTGCACCACGCCTCATCCCTTTTAAAGCCTGAACCACCCCAAACGTCTTGGTCACATCTACTAACCCTCGTGCCTTAAATCCAAAGGCCAAAGCCGACACAAAACGCGACACTCTAGAAATTGACCATCCCTCATCAGCCACATGACCGATAAAGCTGAACAATGCCGCTGCGCGCTCCCCATCCGAAGATAGCGGCCCGATACCTTCCAGCCACCTTTCCCATAGGGCCCAAGACGCTTGGTATGCGTCCCAAGTCCCTGGAGCTAACGATAACCTGAACAGCCGGTTTGCGGACTCAAACCCCATGTCCACAGGTCCTCGGGGCACTCCACTCCCCCTGCCGCTGCCTCTGGCACCAGCTCCCGAGACCGCTCCAACTGGAAACGAGATAAAGCGTCAGCCACATCCTTCTTCACTCCCGGGACGTGAGTCACCGTTACCCAAGCGTTTAGCCCCAGACAAAGCAACACCAAGCGACGCAACAGACACAAAACAGGTGGGGACGAGGCCATTAGTGAGTTAATCACCTGGACCACTCCCATATTATTGCAATTAAAGCGAACCTTCTTGTTCCGAAAACGATCACCCCAGATTTCCACTGCTAAAACAATGGGAAACAATTCCAGCAGGGCCAAGTTCTTGACCAGCCCAGCCCTCACCCACTCCGCTGGCCAGCGCCCTGCACACTAGTCCCCCTGGCAATATGCCCCAAACCACACGCTTCCCGCCGCATCAGTGAACACCTCGATCTCCACATTACTCAAAGCTTTGTCCAAAATAATAGAACGCCCATTATACTGTGCCAAAAAAAGACTACCTTTCCTTTAAATATTCCTTCATCCCTTTGTAAACCTCAAAAAAAAATGATGCGGGAGCCGCACCCCGGGCGGTTCCCCCCTCCCAAGTTTGCCGCGAGAACCCCGCCCCTTTTGGCATAATCCGGAAGGCAAAGTCCCAGCTTGCCCAAAAGAGATTGTAATCCTAAGCGTCCCCTTTTGAAAACCCAAAATTTTAAGATATCTCTCCCCTTCTTTGTCCCCCAAACCCCTATACTCCGGAAACCCAGAATCCATGAGCATCAAATAAATGCGAATGCCCCAAGAAATTAATCAAAAAAGTGGTAGGCCCCTCTTGTCCTGGGGAAAAAGGGAAAACCCCAAAGTGTCCCGCCCCCATTGAATCATTCCCCAACGGGCGCCCCGAAAACCCTCTGAGCCCGCGGGCCAATAAAAAGGAAAGCCCTTTAAAAATAATGAAAAACCCAGGGGAAAAAAACCCCGAAACACCCCTACCCCCCTTTCCCAAAAAAATAACTAAATGCTTAAAAATTAAAGAATCAAAATTAAAAACCCCCCATCCGGCAAACCCCGATTTATAAAAAACGACCCATCTAAAAAAACACCCCAACAGCCGTGCACTTTTGGGGGGTGCTTCGGAAAAAACCCGAAATGCGGATTCGATATCCGTTTTGGCCATCGGGCCCCCCCCCGGGGACTGTAAACCCAAAACCCCCAAAACGAAGCGCTGGGGGTAAGGACGTTTGTACCCCCGAAAAATAATTTCGGGGCCCAATACCATCGTTGCCCCGACAAACCCCCTCGGAAAGGACAATGAGGGAAATTCAACCGAAATTTATTGGGTTTCCTTTTTTTGGCCCCACCCCAAAGGGGGGGGAAACCCCACTTAAGGCGGGAACCAAGGGCAAGAAAACCGGGCCCCGCCATCCTGCCCAATGCCCCCCCAATCCCTTCCCCAGTTTTTTTCCGAAAACCCCCCCGGGGGGTTTGAAACAGCGCTGAACAAAAATTTTCTAAAAAAAAGGAACCTCATGGGGGGGGGAAAAATGGGTTTACAAACCCCCTGAAAACCTCGCCCAGTAAGCGCCCCCGCCCGACCAATCCGGATACCTATTTGGGTTTAGGGGCCCCCCATTCGGAATGTTCATGGCTCATTCCCTTGCGAAGAAAAAAAGGCCCCTTTTCCCCTCCTTTTCCCGCGCCCCGGGTTTAAACCATGGGGGGCCCGCACTGCACCACCCGCAAACGTGTTTTAAAAGCGGCAGGTTTCCCCAAAAACTACATTGATTGCGTTAAATTCCCACGACCCCACCCTTGAAATCCCCCTGGGACCCCGCCCCCAAAAGCCCAAACCCCCCCCTGCTGCTGGACCCCCGGGTCCCCTAAAAAGGGCTGGCCGTTTAACCGTGTAGGGGGGCCACACACTCACCCCATACCCCGATTCCTTAGGGTTCCCACCTTTATTGATGGCCTCAGCTTTGTTGACGAAATTGTATCTTATAACGTAACCATCCCTGCCCCCCTTTAAAACCTTGCCCTTCCTTAGGGAGTCCAAATAACAAAATGGGCCCGAGCAACCCGGGGGATTTTTCCCCCCTAAGCTCGCAAAAATAGCAAACCCCCTGTAGCCATTTTGGAAAAGTCTGCTTTATTAACCGCCACCTACACTTCTCCTCTTCCCCCTTTTTTTACTTTTATCCCCCTTTTTCCCCCTTGTTTAAATTGAACTTTTCTAATGGAAGAAGGGAAAAAATTTCGACTTATTCGGCGTTCCAGATTTTCTCTTTTACCTAGTTCTTTAAGTGAGCGCCCAACGGGCCCTCAAAGCAAACATATACCTCGCCTTTTGCCCTATCGTCAAGGCGTACCCTATCTACTGAATCCTGCTCTGTTTGCACCGACACTGTTACCACAGCCCCCTTTGCTGCTAACCCACTCCCTACACCCAAATCCCCCACCCCCATCGGAGGAGGAATGGGCCCCCGATGACCCTACCGCTGACCCCCCAGGCCGAACGGGGAGCCAGTGGGCCCCCTGGCACACACGGAATCGCGCTAACAACTCGCGCAAACTAACCGCTAACTCCTGTAACGCCGTCAAGCTCACAACCACAGGAGCTAACCCCGCCCCTAACCTTTCACCACCTGCGCCAAGACAAAACATGGATGAGGATCACCAGACTGCACGGGAGCTGTGGGTCCCGCCAGCCACGCTGCCCGATCCTCGACGCCCGTCTACACGCTCCGGAACACTGTCATGTCTTCCACGACTTCCCGACTCCGATCGCCACTGATCAGGAACGCGATGAACCTCCGACCGTACACTTCCTTCAACGTCCCTCCCCAGATGGATCTCCACGCCACATGTCAGGCACCAGCCCACTCGGCCCGGCCATCCACCAACCGTCACCGTCGCGCCCGGAACCGGTGCTGCTCCTTGCTCCGAACTCTGGTGGCTCCCCACTCCTCCGACGTTCCCTGGCGGGCCCCCCGACCGGTTCTTCGCCAGGGGAACCTGCCGCAGCCGCGAGACTTCCGGATGCAGGAACCGGAGCAGGCGCCACCACAGACCCTGAGCGACGCCTGTCGCGTTCCGTCAGGCCCGCCCGCCTAGTACGAGTCCTCCCGGACAAAACCGCATGCGACCATCTGGAGGGCCGTGCCGTCCGGCCCGGAGGGTCCCCCGAGGGGCTCTGACGGCGAATGCGGGCCCGGGGGTAACCTCAGGGCTTAAGTGTTCAGGGGGGCGAGTCCGCTGCAGAGACTGAGGAGCAGTACTAGGGACTTCACTATGGGAGACAGAGGCCGCAGCCGCAGCCCCTCCCCCTAATGCACCCCGAACTTGCTCCTTTAGCCAGCACGGACCGCGCTCTCCTGCCGCCCGGCGGAGCTGCGCCAGCAGCTCCTCCACCCCAGTAACACTGGCCATGACCCCAAACAACAAGGTAAAGACCTCAGATCAGCGCTGAAGAATAATGCCTGTCAGGGCCAGAGCGTGTCCGTTACTTCAATTTGCTGCCAACACGTGTCTGCTCCTGCACCGCGCGGGGCACGGCTTTATATGCCGGCCCCGCCCCGTGCGATGCGTGCCCGACTGCGCCCCCTGACCTCCCGCGGCACACGGCGCACCGGATCATGAGGGGCCTCCCACCAGGGCTGCGCCCCCATGTCCGGCCCCGTACTAATCATGCATTTGGGGAAGGAGCAGAAGAGGAGACTTTTAGTCTATCCTTATGCAGACATCCCAAGGGTCCCTTTTTTTTACCCAAATCACCCTGTCCCTTTTTTATTTCTTAAATGTCCCTCTTTTTGACTTGATAAATAAAGTTGCATTAATAAACGTATTCTTTGCCCTTTACAGAAAATCTTCTGCCTCGGCTATTGGGCTACCATTTATATATTATTATATAAAATTATTATAATTATTATTATATTGTTATATAAAATATTAAAATTTCTATATTTAGATACATTTTGTGCAAATTTTCAAATGAAAACCTACCAAAATGAGTAAACATTCTCAATGAACCATAAGTGTCCCACTTTCACCATCCAAAATGTTGGAGGTATGCCTTATGTTTTTGTGCAGCTGTTAATTAAGCATAATACTAATAGCACTAATGGTTGATGAGATATCATTCTACCTGTGGTCCACATTCTAATGAGAAGCTACTCTGAGCTGTAAAAATTCCACAACAATATGTTTATGTGACATATATGAAGCATATGAATCACACATGAACGGAGTCCAATCATTGTTATGTATGATAAGCGTTAAAGTGGCTATCTGGCAAACAAAAAACTTTAATTGCTTGAGTCTTTATTCATCTTCCTATAATGTTTTCTGCGCTTCTTTGTGGTTTTCCTGCACTGTATGTAGCTTCCCTTCTCTATAGATGAGCAGCAGCATTTCCTATTCAGAAGTTTTTTCTGTTTGAAATGTAAAACTATGAACCCTTTGCTGCCCTTTTCTATATTCCTTTCTTCAACCCTCAATCTCAAGACTTGCCCCCTGTTTCCTCCCTTATTTTAAAAGCCTCGGAGATAGGACCAAACAATGTGGCTTCAAAGGCTCTCCTGAAAAAAAGCAACACCCTTTTGAACAGCTGATCTCCTGGGCTCCACATAGTGGTCTTCTGTGTGTTAAGACATACGAAATTACTAAGCATCAAACTGCATCAAACTTGTAATGTGAAACTGCAGAAGCCAACAGAAAATGTAATGAAAGTACAATGCAAAAGGACCTAACTTTGGAAGAGATATTATTTACAAATATTTTTGTAATATTCCCTTTATCCATAACTTGTAGACCTCAATGCATAATTTGTAACTGTGTCCTCATCCACCATGTGCCATTCAGGACTGGGGCAAGGTATTCTGGTGCCCTAGGTAAATAAGGCATAAAGTGCCCCCTAGGGAAAATCCAGCCCACTCAATACTTCCTTGCGCCCCCTTTCCTGCCTGGGATGAAGCAGTACCCTGGGCGGTCGCCTACTTTTGCCTACCCGTCGCTCCTGGTGTCATTTATAACATTCATGTCTCTTTACGTGCCCCTTCGGAGTTCATATGCATCCCCTTTAGCTCTACTCTTTGTATTAACTAGAAATAGCAGTCGAGTATCGGTGGAAATAAGTCTTTGTAAACCGTGTTTATTTAATTACACCCTAAAAGCTATTTATATGATTTAATTAGCTAAGCACATTAAATCCGATCACAGTTGTGCCACAAGATAGCACCGATTCCTCACATCACAACGCTATTTACTTTAATGGACCCTGCTTCGCCTATATATTAAGTCTGTCAGTCTGAGGTTATGCTGATATTCCCCAGTCTCTTTTTAAAGGAATAACAATTTTATTGCTGGGAGCTATGTAGGTAAAGAGGATGTAGGTGGGCTGTAAATTATATAACAGAATAATTATATTGATTATATTAGGGGTGTCAGCTGCGGTATGTGTCTGTGGATTAGCTGTAGGTGTACATCCCGTGTATGAGCAATGATTGCAATGTAATTGACCCCCTGGAGGTTGCTCCCAATGCACTTAGAAATAAACACTTGTATATTAATCCATCTATGCTGCCAGATTGGCTTTTTGGCAGATGTTGTAAAACAAGCACGATTTGCAGAGAACATTCCTAAAATGTGTTGGAGTCTACGAGCTGGGTCTGAATGGGGAGCAGGTCCTGACATTATCTCTTCTAATTAAAGCCCAGCAACACTGCCAAGGAGACCTGCTAAATCATGGCCATTATGAAGATGCCGTTTAACATCAGGGGAATTCTGCATTAGTTCCTCTGCAAACAGACTTTGCAAGGACTGCAGAGCATTCGAGAGGGAAAGGCTTTTAGCTTAATTGAACTGCAAGAATTGAAAAAGGCATCTCATTTGTCAACTTTCACTGGCTTTCCTTCAGTCTGGGTTAATTGTATCCTCTCCCTTCCTTAAACCCAATAAGAACTAAAGCTAGGGGTGGATGACACAAGCAGAAAGCCATTTTATTGAGAGACCCTTGGAGGAAGACATAGACCTGAAGACACGTTAGGTCATTGCTGTCAATGATTTTGTTATTTTTGGTAATGTTCCCTGTCTTAAATGTAAGACTAAAATGCAATTGTAGAACACAGGCAGATATAAATAGTAACATAAGGTGGGTACATTGGATAAATTAAGAAGAAGCTTTAGTTTAAAGCTATACCTCCTGACACTAAAATGGTTTTGTGGTGAGGCAACACTGGAATGACCCTCACCCAAGAACTTATTTTATCATTTCAAATTGATGGCTGCAATGTGTAGGTACTATCCCCTTCCCCTTACCCAACCATCATTCCCAAATTTGAAGGGTACTATAGCATGCATGAAAACATAGGAGCAGAATAGATCCACAATTCTGTAAGCAGAACTATGCAGCCATTAGGCACAACTACCCAAATAAAATACTTATTAATATACAAGATAATATCACTTAAGGTGAGTTCACACTACTTTTTTAACATACAGTATGGTAAAAATTTTTATTCAAAATGTATGAGTAAAAAAAGTATCAAAACATATATAACATTGTGCACATCTATGGCTTTTTAACATACAGTGGGGAGGGAATGTTTCGGCCCTTTTTTTATTTCCTTTTTGGGCCTTTTTATAAAAGGGGTTTTTGGCCTAAAAATTTTTTCCCCAGGAAACCTATTGGGGGAAAAAATTTGAAGTTTTAGCCCCCCAAACCATTTTCTTACAGGGTGGCCCTTATTTTCCTTTTGCGGGGGTTTTTGGGGTTTTAAGACCAAAAGTTTTTTTTTTTTTTTTTTTTTTTTTGGGGTTTTTTTTATTTGGGGTACCCCATCTTGAAAGGAAAAAACGAAATGGGGGATATTTTTTGAAATTTTTTAAACCCAAAGAAAAACGGGGGATCTTCCCCAAGGGGGGTTCCTAAAAGTTTTTCTAAAACCTTGCCCCCTGACCTCTTTTTTTCCCCAAAAGGGGAAAATTTTCCCTTCCCTGTCCCCCTTGAAGGTGGTTCAAATTTCAATTCATTGGGGGGACCGCCGGGGTTTAAATTTTTGGGGGTTTTTTTTGTTTTGGGGAAAGGAAAGCCCCTTTTCTATATAAGACCTCCGCCCCACGTGCATGTCAGGCACAGGGGAAAATCATGGGGTTTCAAAGGAACGGGTCCAAGTAGCTCAGAAAAAGATTTGTGGAAGGAAACAGTCTGGCCAAGGTTATCTTTCCCATTTTTAAAATTTTTTTTGCAGGACAAAAAGGGCAAAATTTACACTGCTTTTATTCTGAACCTGAAAAAAAACATTTTATAAAAATGCAAACGGAGTCAAAACTATGCTCCTTTGACTTTGCTTTTTTGAACATTATGTCTTTTTGGATACTTTCAAACTTTAAAAACTCCAGTGCTGTATTTTTTTTATCAAAATGCTGTTTTGAAAGCCATTAAATGTATTTTTTAATTTTAACCGGGTTTTACTTGACTGGGAACCTCTTTTGATCATCCCCAAATTATTTAGATTTTTTTAATAAAACTGCCCATCCGGGGACGGGATAATATTGTATAGACATTTTTTGTAAGCAATTTTAAAAAAATTTACTGTTTAAAAGGAGTTATCGAAGATTATAGCAAAATCTTCTATAGGTTGGGACTGTTGTAAAATGAAAAAAAAAAAAACCCTAAAATCATTTCCTAACATGGTTTCCCCCTTTAAATTGAAAAGTGCAACGAGGTTTTCCTCCGGGGTTTTTCTCCAGCAGTGATGTCCGGAACATCTTTCCCACTATCCATAAAAGTCCGGGCCCTTTCAGGAAGTCTTGTTTATGTACCCCCGAAAGACCATGGGGCCCCAGTTTTTGGCCTCACTTTTCCCCAAAGTAATTTGATGAAAATTTTGGGGGTGGTGGAAAGGGAACCCCAGACCCAAATGGGGGGTCCGGGAAAACCATTGGCAGATTGACGGTTGAATTCAAGTTATTTTTTTATTTATTTTACATAATTTATTTTTGATCCTAAAGTGTGCATGGAGTATTTTTCACATATTTCGGTTTTCATTCCTGTAGATTTTGGAGTCTATCCCAAATTGTTTTTTTTTGGTAAATGATCCCCTTTCCCTAGGAGGTAGGGAAACGGTTTTATGCATGTGTTTTTTGACAATACCCCTTTGGAAAGAAAAATAAAGGAAAAAAAATGGGAAATTGAATCGGGAAAGGAAACCCTTAAACTATTAATTCCCCTTTTAATGATCTATTTAAACCCCCTGTAGTAACAGGCAATTGTTATTTTCATCATTAGAGTAGTTTGTTGAAAGGGGGTACTTTTTTTGCATAAAGGGTTTTATATTTTTTAATGGAAAATTTTTTTTTTTAAACCCATTTTATGGTAATGTACTGAGAAAATGAAAAAATATTTACTTGTGGACTCCCAATTTTAAACCCTTTTTTTGGGTGGGTTTCAGTTTTTATTTTAAATAAAAAGGTTTTCTCACCCCCATAGATTAGTTTTAAAAAATGTAGGAAAAAGGGAAAATTAAAAGAAAATTTAGTTTTGCTGTTGTGATTTTGTTCTCTTGTGGTTAAGACCCCAGATTTTTTTCCCCCAGCTCTTAAAGGCTGCAGCAGTGGTGGGCGATTACTCACTCCCTCCCTTTTGCTTTTACCCTTAAAAATTAAAAGACCCCTCATTTTAATTTATTTTTACTGACAAGTTTTACAGTTTTGAAAGCCTTTTTGCACCCTGTTTAAAAAACCTTGGCATTAATATCCCTGAGTATGTTCACATGGCGTTTAAAAAAAAAGGGGTTTGTGTTCTGTGCTTTACTGTTAGGGAATGGTGTTTTAAAGTATTTTTGGGTGGCCAAGTTTTACATCTGCCTCGGGCCCCGGGCCCCCCATTACTCTCGTTTTTTTTTTTTTCCCCGGCAAAGAAGGGACATTTAGTTTTTTTTCCCCCAGCAGCCCATTACGCACTGGGGAAAAATATGTTTCAAAAAAAAACATCAATGATTTTACGAAATTTAACAGGGTGTATTTTCCGGGCGTATTGCAGCGTTTTTAAAGCCCCGAAGAAATGCCCCAAAAATTACGTTGTGTGAAAAATTCTCAAAACAGCCTTACGGGGGAAACTAAAAATTTAATAATTGTAATCTTTATTTATATAGCCCCCAAACATTTTCCCGCGCATTTTAACAATTTGGAGGGTGTAGGTACAGAAAAAAGAAAAAACATTGCAAAATTTAAAAAGTACTTCCCAGATGAGAAAACAAGGTGGGGGGCCCCGTTTGGCAAGAGCTTACAAAATCTTTTGGGGTTTTAAGGGAGAGGGGAAGGGTAAGAAGTGCTAGATTTACAATGGCCCCAGCCAAGGGAAAACAAAATATGGGGGTTGTATATTTGTAAAATTCGGATGTAACCTGCCCCCAAACAGAAACATATTAAACATTTTAAGGGGCCAAAAAATGGATGAGTGCGCTAGGGGTGGGGGGGGGAGGGGTTTTAGCATTAGGGTTTCTGGAGGCCAGAGGGGAAAAGATGTATTTCTCAGGGCCCCTTTTTTAAAGTATGAGAGTTCTGAGTGTGCCCAGATTCGCCCCCCGGTAGAATTTTCCCAAAAAAAACGGGTCCCGGGCCCGTGTGAAGTCTTGGAGAGGGGGGGGGGAGGTTCGGTTGAAAACCGGGTTTCGGGAAGCAGAGTGGAGGAGAGCGGGTAGGGTGGTTTGGACAGAGATGGGGAGGAAATGTGGGGGAGGAGGGGGCCGTTGGGGGAGAGTTTTATGAGTGAGGTGATGATTTTTATGTTGTATCTGAAATGGATAGGAAACCCAGGCAGTGAAAAAACAGGGTAGGGAACCCAGTATAGCGGTGGAAAAAAGACAAGCCGGCCGGGGTCCCAATTTCAGGGACAAAATTGGATGGGGGAGAGTTTGCCACAGAGGGGAAGTTTAAGAAAAAGGAAAATTTACAGTAGTCGAAGGGACGAAAATGAATAAGGCAACAATGAGAGTTTGAGTTGTTTCCACAGTGAAAAAAGGGGACGGAATTCTGGAGATGTTCTTGGGGTTTGGGCTGGTGACAGGGGGGAAAGGGGCCCTGGATATAGGGGATGAATGAAGATCGGAATTTAGTTAAACCCCAAGGAACGGGGGCCTGGCTAGGTTTTTATGGTGGTGCCACCCAACTGTGACAAAAAGGGGCCGGGTTTAAAGGTCTGTTAGTAGAGGGTGGGATGACTAGAAGTTCAGTTTTATTGGGGTTTTAAAGTTTAAGTTTTAACTGGGAGGGAAATGATTTTTCAGAGACGCAGGCCCCAGGCGCCCGGGTTTGTTTTTTTTAGAGTGCAGGAGGTGAGTCTCGGGAGGAGGTGTATAATTGGGTGTCATCTCCCCTTGGGAGATGGTACTGGAACCCAAAATTTTGCGGGTTGGTTTGTCCAAAGGGGGGCCCTGTATAGATTGAAAAAAGAGGAGAGGCCCAAGAAGGACCCCTGGGAAACCCCCGACAGCAAGGGAAGAGGAGGGGAAAATATTGAACCTGTAAAATGAGACACTAAAGGGGAGTGGTTAAAAAGGGGAAAGGGATGGAACAAGAGAGAGCGTGTCCTGGGGGCCCAAAATTTGGTACTGAGCATGTTTGAGGGGGAATTTGGGGTGTTCAACAGTGAAAAAGGGCCTGCAGAGAGACCCAAAGGAAAAAGCGGCAACGATTTGGGTTCCCATGAGTTTTTTTTTGTTTGTTAGGAGGATCTTTGGGACTTTAGTTAGGCGGGTTTCCGGGAGTGTAGGGTCCCGGAAACCTGATTGCAAAGGGTCAAGAAGAGATTTAAGTAGGAGGGGAAAATTAGCGGATTTAGGCAGAGTGACCAAGCTTTTCCAGGGGGTTTAGAGATGAAGGGCAGGTTAGGGGATGGTGATAGTTATCGGCCCCAGGATGGGTTCCAGAGTGGGTTTTTTCCCAAGAAACCCTAATATGCCTCACGGGTTGTAGAACCACACACGTTGTTCAGGAAGTGGGAAACCCTAAAGCTGCCTGTGGGCTGTTTTAAAAAACAGCATGGTGGGGGACAAACTGCTTTAATTTTTGGGTTTCATTTGGTTTTACAATGATACCCAAAATTTTCCCAAGTTTTATTTTGTTTTTCCTATTTTTTTAAATTTTGCTTTTACTTTCCCCAGTTTCTGAAAACCCTTTAGTTTATTTTTATTTTCAGTGAAACCTCTGTGAGGACTTGGTTTTTTTTTTGCTTTTTTTATTTTGGCTGTGTTCACAGGGACGCTTTGGATCCTTTTTCCCGGACCCAATTTTTTTTAGCAGTAAAAAAACTCCCACAAAACGGGAACCCCAAAAAGGGCGGACCCCAAAAAAGGCAAAGCGGGATGCTTTTTTTTTTTCCGTTTTGTATGTTCTTAACTTTGGTTTTACGGATCTTTTTTGGAATCCCTTTTTTTTTCCTGAATGTGTTGCCTGGGAAAAGGGTCCTCTCTTTTCTTTTCTGGGCAGGACACACACAGCTCGGCTGTCCCGAGCAGGAGCACCACGTTTGGTGTCCCGACCCGGGGAGCAGGGGGCACCACATTTCCCGGCTGCCCCGTGAGGGAGCACAAAACAGCCGGGCTTTTTCCCGAGCAGGAGCAGGAGCACACACAGTTGGTGTCCCGAGAAGGAGCACAACACCCTAAGCTGTCCTAAAGCAGGGGCCGGGGGAAGCAACACCAGTTCGGCTGCCCCGAGCAGGAGAAACACCCCAGTTCGGCTGTCCCGAGCGGGGAGCAAAAAAGCTCGGTTCCCGGCAGGAGCCACACACATTTCGGCGGGGCCCCAAAGCAGTGAGGAGCCCCCACACAGTTCGGTTTCCCCCGGCGGAGCACACACCCCAAAGCTGTCCCGAGCGGGAAACCCAAAAAACAGCTAAGCTGTCTCCGGCGGGAGCACAACAGCCCCGGCTTTTTTCCCGGGGCAGGAGCACACACACCGGGGGGGTTTGGTCCCGAGCAGGAAGAGGGAGCCCCAAAAAAGTTCGGCATTTCCCAAAGGCAGGGAGCACAAAACAAGTTCGGCTGTCCCAAAGCAGGAGCACACACAGTTCGGCCCCCCAAAGCAGGAGCAAAAACAGCTGGCGGGCCCGAGCAGGAGCCCCAACCCAATGCTGTCCTGAGAAAGGGGCGGGAAACAAAAACCCCCAAGCTGCCCTGAGCAAGGAAGCAGGAGCACAAACAGTTCGGCTGTCTCCGGGACCCAGGACCCACACACAGTTTAAGTGTCCCGGAAGGGAGAAACACACATTTCGGTGTCCCGAGCGGGGAGCAGGAGCCAAACAGTTCGGAAATTCCCGGGAAGCAGGGCAACACAAGTTGGCTCCCCCGAGCGGGAGCGGGAAAGCCCACACATTTTCGGCTGTCCCGAGAGGGGGCAAAACAGTTCGGCTGTCCCGAGCAGGAGCACACAAGGTTTCGGCTTGCCCCCGAGCAGGAGCAAACCCCGTTCGGTTTCCCCAAAAAAGGAGCAAAACACAGTTGGGCCCTTCCCGAGCGGAAAGCACACAAAGTTCGGTTGTCCCGAGAGGAGCACACACGTAACCCGGGCCCGAGCAGGAGAACCCCACGGGCCTCGGTTTTTCCCGAGCGGGGGCCCACACACAGCTCGGTGTCCCGACCAAAACCACACACACCCCTTCAGTTTGGTTCCCGGCGGGAAGCAAAACCCCGCTCGGCTGTCCCGAGAAAGGACCCGGGGAGCAACACACCCTCGCTGTCCCGGGGCAGGAGCAGGAGCCCCACACACCCGGGGATTTTTTCCCGAGCAAAAGCAGGAGCAAAACCACAGTCAGCTGTCCAAGCAGGGGGCCAGGAGCACACACAGCTCGGTTTTGTCCCGTGCAAAAGCAGGGGGCACACAAAACCCCCGGAGGTTTGTCCCGGGGCAGAAGCAAAAGCACACACAGCTCGGGCTGCCCCGAGAGGAGACCCAATCCTCCCCAGCCCCAATTTTCATTTTTCCTGATGCGCTTTTCAGCATGAAAAGCAGATCGAAAACTTATAAAAAATCTCTGCTGAAAATTTGGGACCCCGGCTTTCCGAAATCGAAAAAAGCGGATCCCATTGTTTCCTATGGGAACTTCTGTTGCATAAAATGCAACAGGAAATGACATGTCATTTCTAAAGACGGATCCACAAAACGCAGCAGAGGAAAGCTCTCAAAAGCGCATCGGCGTTCTCTCGTGAGAACAGCTATGCGCTTTTGTCATTGAAACCAACGGAAATCACACTGACCATTGTTGGATCCGTTTTACGGATCCATTTTACGGATCCGTTTTACAGATCACAAAAACGTCATGTGAACACAGCCTTACTGGTTCTATTTTGTGGTATGTGTCTTTTTGATCATTTTTTATTCAGTTCTTTTTCTGGGGATATGATGACGAAAAAGACTTAGATTTTTGGCATTAAACATTTTTTTCCCACAGCTTTCACCATACAAAATAAATAAGGTTATATCTTAAAAGGACAAACTTTTTAGACATGTGGTGATAATAGTTATGTTTAAAGGGTTTTTTCCATCTTGTATTTTGATGGCTTATTGATACATATTAAGTACACCCGAACACGTTGCTCAATTGTACTTGGAACTCCCATAGAACGGAATGGGCACTACCTATTGTTCATTCTGTACCAGAATTTTTTGGGGCCCTTACTTTGATTGCATATCCTAGGGACATCCCATCAAAGTGCAAGATGGGAACACCCCATTTTATGTTTTTATTGTCCATTTTGTTTATATCATGAATGAGTTATTTTTTTTTTTTAGATTTTATAATTGGAAACTTTTTTCTACTTTTTCAATTTTAATGGACTTAAACATGTAATCACTTGAATACTTGTTCAGTATGGGCGCATCCCCACGGCATAGGACAAATACCGGCCGGTTTTTCCTGTTTTGCGCCCGTCCCCAAGGCCGCAGGGGGGGAAGGCTTTTCTCCGCGATAAGCGGAGAAAAGCCCTCCCATTGAGAAGCACAGATTCCGCCATAGAGCACAATTGTGCTCATTTTCGGCCGTTTTTTCAGGCAGTCTGAAAAACCGCAAACCGGCTGAAAAAACGTCCGAAAACCCGTGCTGTGGGGACATCCCCTATATTGCTATATTTATATCAAATTCCCATTCTCTTGTTACACCCTGCTTCTGGTGGTCTATTTACCCTGAACTGAAGTAATCTCTTATCCTGGCAGGTGTCAGTTATGTAACACAGACAGCACCCACTGAATATGAAGCAGGCTTATCTCATGAGCCTATGCAATGTTTTTTAGTGCACATCTGGTGTACATATAGAGGGGTTAATCACACTGGGTAAATACACATGCTCCATCAAGGTACAGTGTCCCCAGGATACAATATTTTCAATATATAGTAGTCTTTCCTATGACAATGTAAAGCCACACTCCCCATACAATGTCCTAGACACTGCTGATCTGTGGCTCATGTGATTTATGGAAGATCCAGGGGTGTAGCTATAGGGGGTGCAGAGGCAGCAGCCGCTACTGGGCCCTGCAGCCTGAGGGGGCCCAAAAACCCTTCTACCACATAGAGAGACACCAGCATTGTAAGTGGCACGTGGTAGCTGGGGGGCCCATTTCACTTTTTGCACTAGGGCCCCAGAGCTTCAAGTTACGCCTCTGGGAAGATCCAACCAATTATCATGAACATTTTACTTGTAAAACCTCTATTAGTTCATGCAGTGATTGGTGGTCTAGTAGCACCTCTCTAAAGTACAGTGCATTACTACATGTCCTGTACTGCTCTTACATGTTATAGTGCAGTGCATGCAGGGACTGGCGGTCTAGTAGGGCTTCTCTACAGTACAGTGCGGTACTACATGTCCTGTACTGCTCTTACATGTATTAGTCCAGTACAGGCAGTGACTGGTGGTCTAGTAGTGCCTCTCTACAGTACAGTGTGGTACTACATGTTCTGTACTGCTCTTACATGTATTTGTGCAGTACATGAAGTAATTGGTGGTTAAGTAGGGCCTCTCTACAGTACAGTGTGGTTCTACATATCATGTACTGCTCTTACATATATTACTGCAGTGCATGAAGGAATTGGTGGTCTAGTAGCGCCTCTCTACAGTTCAGTGTGGTGCTACATGTCCTCTACTGCTCTTTACATGTGCCAGGATGAGCGGCTCCTTTGGGCACAAGGTGAGGACGGCCACATTTCCTTTCATTCTGGTACATTATGTATAAAGTAATGGCTCAAAGAAGCTCCCGTACTCAAACAGAAAGTGATTTCCAGCTTCCAGCAGCTCATTTTGACTGTTATATGTAAGGACTTGCTTTATTTGTATTAGTTATCTGTGTAATTTCCTTTAATCTCCATTCTACATTATGCTGGTGACATCTTGGGCTTTGGAACCAGTTTTTCATAGTTATGGTTTCAACTTACAATGGTAGTCCTGTAGCCAACTGATATTGTTTGGTGTGGGACCACTGTACAAAGCCAATCGTTCGTGGATTACAGGACAAGCAAAATTGTATGGCACAAGGATGTGACATCTACCAAGGCCTTCACATAGCAAGAAAAAAAGAGGAACTGGTGATCCCAGACCTCAGTTAAAGGGGTTTTATTGTGTCACCATTTGGCAGCCGTTTGTACTGGTTGCTAAGGAGAGCTTATGAAATGGAGTGGAGTGTTTCACCTCCCAGCAGGGAGTATCTTCTCTCTGCAGACACGCCCCAAAGTGTGCACGTGAGAATTCATTCTGTGTGAGGGGGGGTGAAGGGAGAGATTCTCAGCTGCCGGAGACTAAGGAATCACTGGAAGTGAAAAGCTAAGTGTAACGCCATAGTGTATGTCTACATTTCTCACTCTCTCTACATACCTTGTAATTAGAATGGGAAAGATGGGTGATTTTTTTTCTCTCTCTCACAGTGATTTATCCTGCAGATTATTACACCTCTGACCTCTACAGATCTGCAGAACAAAACTATACGCTTTATCTGTTTGTGTTTACATGGGACTACACAAGAACTCTCTCTCTGCTGCAGGACCTCCGATTGCTGTCAGTGAACAGAGCAAACCCAGCACGCATCATATGTCGTACCTACCACTGATTCCTGTCAGTGAACAGAGCAAACCCCGCACGCATATATGTGGCATCTACCACTGATTCCTCCCGTCAATACCACCTGGGGCCGGACACAATGTAAATTAGTAGAGCCGACAGCCAATCACATGAGAGGAGGCGGAATCCAACCGGCATCGGGGAACAGTGTTTACACAATACGCAGATAAGGACAGAAAAAAAGACGCTTGTTTTTCACTGTCCCTTTTTTGAAGACATTCAAATGTAATGAGAAAACCCCTATAAGGATGGTTAAGATACCCCTCTTTTTAGGATTGGATCCAGAAATGGATATACAAGGAAGGGGTGAATGTACAAGATAAAGAATGGAATAACCAGTTTTCAGAAAACTTCAAAATTGACTTGACATAAAAACCCCCTTGGTATAACTACTAATAGTCATTAGTGGAATTCTAGGCTCCAATAAAGAAGGGAAATGTATATATTTTGTTTTTTTACATTAGAAACATGGAAAAATGAATAAAAATGTAGCGGTCCTACTCATTTTTGTACTATTTATTTATGTCAGGTCTTGAATTTTATTGCGTCATCTTAATATGTTTTTTTGTTTTATTTTATTTTAGACCATTATCAGGTTGATTTTCGGGTTTCGTCCCCTTATGGCAGACTCAAAGGCAATTTTTTTTCGCGAATTTTTAGTGTCCGCTAAGTTTTTTTCAATTGGTGAACTCTGAAGCGTCATGTAGAACTATTTGGCATGTGAAGGTATCATTGCATGTTTATGTTTTTTTTTTTTTCCCCAAGGCCACATTATCTTTTAAAAGGGGGCAAACATTTCCTTGGGGAGACTGCTTATTTCATTGTCTTGTTTTAGTCTTACAAACAGGTTAGTTGCCCGAGAGACTGCTCAGCTGTATAACATAAACCCTTCATTGCTTTATTGTTATTGCCTGTTACAGGCAATGTAAATGTAATGTATATATGTTATGCAGTGATGTACTATCTAGACTGCAATTTTAAAATCCTGTTTGTTGGGTTTTACCGAGCACCGCCATGTCCTTTCATGGAAACTGACGCGTAATGATCAGATCTTTGCATCCGCCTGATGGACCAGTCTTTATTATATCTCCAGTGCAAGGAAAACAGCACTGAAAGGTCATGTCCTGTGGCAATGGTGAACCTGAGCTTTCATATCACTTGATAGAGACATTTAGAGATGGGCGAATTTCTCAAAAATTCGGTTCGCCGAATTTTCCACAAAATTTGTTTCGGCCCGAATTACTTGGGGAAAATGTTTTAAAAAAACAGCTTTTTCCAGGCTGCCAGACCCTGCAGGGTGCTTTTTAGAACGTTGGCCCATGTTTTTAAAAATATGCAAGGGGTTTTTTTGGGTCTTCTTTCAAATGCTGTTTTTTAGATGACACGCAGAGACTGCCCCCGCTCTTAGAATCGCTTCACTAAAAAATTCCCCTGGGCATTTTGGGGGACAAAACTGAAAAAAAAAAGAAAAGGGAATGAAGTGATAAAGTCATGGCGCGCCAGCGGGAAAAAAAAACAAGCTGAAGGCTAAAATTTTACCATAGCGTCAAAGAACACAGTAGTAGGTACTAGAGCCGCCAAGGCCCAGCCAGAAAGGGGGAATCACAGCGGGGGTCATCCATGAGGCAACTTTAAACCGTACAAATATGACAGAACCTGTTCTGTTAAACGTGAACATGTGAAGCCCCCCCCGAATGAGTGGAGAGGGGGGGCAGTAATTTTGCATTGATGTTTCTGTTCATTTTGCGTTTTTTTTCATCTTCATGTCCCTTTAAAATTGGGTCAAAATCCTCATATTGCTAAGGCCAAAAAAAAACGGGAATTGACCCAAAACAGAGATGACCAGTAAATGAGCTTTGCGCCTTCTGTGTTCTTATCAAACTTCTTTGGCTTTTGGCTAACAACCAGAGCGGGGCCGGAGGGGGGGGAGCGACCCCTGGGGGGACCCCCACAGGGACACGGCGCGCCGTCCGGCAGGGTAAAGGGGAGGGGCGGCGCCGGGGTGTGACGGCGACGGTACCGCGGGGGGGGGGCAGCTATATAACCGCCTCCCCTTTTGCGCGGGGAACGTTCAGGGCGAGAAAATCAGAGTGAGTCTCTGTGTTGTGCGGCGCGGTTTCTGTTAGGATTATGGCGGCGTGATGTTCATTGGAGCAGCTCGGAGATGCGGGGGGAAAGGGGCGGGATTTGGTGGGAAGCGGGTGCAGGTGCGTTGGGGGGGGGGGGCCCTTCCCCCACTGCTCTTTGGGTATTTCGGGGGGCCTCTGGCCCCAGGCACCCGGGCCCCCAACGCGACTGGCCGGACTTCCCCCCCGGGGCCCCCACGTCCCGTCAGACCCCCCCAGGGGCCCCCTTCGGGCCCAAGGGGAGCGGGCAGTGGCTCGTGCACCCCCGGGGGTTTGGAAGGAATCAGAGAAGGGGGGCAGGCCCCCCGGGAGAGGGGCAGCGGCCTCCCGGAACTTGGGGGCAGTTGGGGGGCTCTGTCGCGTAAACGCTGGGACGGGAGTGGTTCTGGCGGGGTTTCCCCGGTCGGGCCCGGGTCACCGAAATCGCAAGGGAGTGGGCGTTCGGCGGTTTCGGTTGGAGGGGCGTCAGGACAGCGGCGTGAGTCGGTCTGGCGCCGGGTCGGGGAGGACAGGGCCTTGATGTTCCGGGAAGAAGAGAGAAAAACATTGGGGATCCCGGCGTTCCAGAGCGGTAAAAAGCCCGCGTGTGGGGGGCCACGCGCAAGGGGAGGCGGTAGAGCGGGGAGAAGCGCAGATCGGAGGACAACTGGTTTTTCGCTTCAGGGTCGGGGCCGGCTGGCGGGATCACGCCCGGGAGTCATTTTCCCATGTGGGTGTTGTACCCGCCGGGGGGGATGGGGCAAGGTTTTAGGTTGGTCGGCCCATTCCGTAACCCCCGGTTACGGAAATGGCAGGAGTTGGGGGAGTATAGGGGTTTATGGCGCGGTTCCCGGGGCCTAGGGGCAGGGGATCAGGTGTCCCCCGGTATGGTTTGGGGGGTTCTTTGATTCGGGGGGGGGGGGAATTCACCCTCCCTGAGGGAAAGGGGGGGTGGCTCTAGTGGGTTGGGCTCGGGGAGTTGGGGTGTCTGTTCAAGGGTTTGGAAAAGGTTAATAGCGTGGTGGATGATAGGGCGAGGGTGAGTTTTATGTATTTTTTTGGGGGGCCCTTGGGGGGAGCACTTTTAAAAAAAAGGAGGTGAGAGAGAAAAATTTCGGGATGATATGTCGAGATTTTTTTTCTCTGCCCTCTGGAAAAATTAAATTTTAGAAAAGGGAAAAGGGATGTAGGTAAGAAGGGGGAAAGGGGAAAAAAAAAAGAGAGCTGCTTATACCGCAAACGTTTCAGAATTGGTTGCAGCATTTGCAATTTGGCTAGTGTGTTTGGGGGAAAAGGCTCCGCAGAAGTTCGGTTGTTCTGCTATAGGACGCAATCGGAAGCTTATAGATGTAGGGGGGCCAGGTTTGGTTTTCGATACGATGAGCATTTCCGGAGCGGAAGGCAGTTTGCCCTTCCATCGCTGGGACCATAAAGACATAGGACTGGGGCAAAGGGGTTATGGCCCGATGAGGTAGGGCATTCCTTTCAGGGGGGCGGGGGGTTCCGGGCAGTTGGGGACCCGTTCGGGTGGCGGCTCAAATAAACGGGGGAAAGAGGGGTTGGGGATTCAACGCACCCAGTGTAGTTTGGGGGCAGTTGTCGCTCAAGACATTTGTTGGGTCTGCAGCGCGACCTCTCAGGAGCACCCAAATGCGGGGAAGGGAAAAAAAAGAGGTCTGCGCAGGGGGGGAGATCCGGTGAGGGGGCCCACGGGGTACCGTATCTAATGATATCCGGATCAGCGGGCTGCATTGTTTTTGCTGAGGGTTTCACGATGGTTTTTGGATTCCACCCTGGCGCCGTGTCCCGTTCACGTTGAAGATTTGAGATCTCCCAGTTGATCCGGGGTAGTTACAGAGAAGCTGGCCAAGGGGTTCATTTGGGAGGTTGGGCCAGGTCGTTTTGCGGGGGTTTGCCTTTTTGGATTTGGATTTTATAGTCCCCGTTGGGAGTGGTTTCCCAAAAAAGGGAAAACCAAAAAAGTTTTTTTTAAATTTAACCCTTGTTTTTCCCCAAGGGTTCTCAGTTTAATGAGGAATTGCCCGGCTTTTGTGTTGGTTGTACAGTTTTTGCGGGCGGTTCATTGGTGCGGCGATATGGAAGGGGGCCTTGGCTAAACCGATATAGAGTCAGCTTTCGGGTTTATTGCCGGTTATGGGACAGCGTGAGGTTTTTGGGGTGTTATTGGGGGGGAATTTTTTGCGGATGGTTTTTTCCCGATGGGTTGTGCCACTCTTGTTGTATTTCGAGGTTCACCCCTTTTTTGGAATGGGTGGGTGAGGGGATGTCTTGGATTTACCCAATCCATTTTTTTGGGATGATTTTCTGTGTGTTGGCCCAGTGGACTCTGGGGGTGTGCGGGCGCTGCTGGCTAAAAGCAAAGGGTGGCGGGACTTTTGGGCCCGTTTGGCCTGGACAAAAAGGAGGGTCCTCCACCCCTCTGAAATTTTTTGGGGGGTCCCGATAGATCAAAGGGAATGGAATGCCCGGGTTCCGGGAAAAAAGTTGAAGTCATTTAAAAGGAGAGGTTAAAGGTTTTGGGATTGAAGAAGATCACATTGAGGGAGTTGCAACTTTGTTGGGAAAATTGAAATTTGTTGTCGATTATCCCAAAGGCGGGTCTTTTGTCGAGGGTTGGCGGCTGCCACGTCAGGGGTACGGGGGGGCCCCTTTTTTTTATCAGGTTAAAAAGGGTTACCTGAAGGAGGACTTAAGTGTGGCAGTCCTTTTTAGGGCAATACAAGGGGCGGTCCATTATTGGATGTGGCAGTGAGTAACAGGACATTTATATCTTTACGGACGTGGCGGGGGGGGTAGGTAGGGGCATTTTTCCAAAGGGGGTGGGGCGCCCGGGGGTCTGCCCGTAGCTTGGGGGGGCGGGATTGGTGAGGAAACTAGCGCTTTTTAGAAATTTTTTCCAAATTTTACTTGCGTGGAAATTTGGGGGATAGGATGCGAATAGGAAGGCCCGGTTCCTTGCGACAAATTTGGGTGGGGCCCGGCCATTAACACTCGTCGGATTCCTCCTGCCGGGGGGTCGATTTTCTTTGGCTGTAGTACTGCTGTCTGGGTTTTGAACCCTTTGGGTTTTGGTGTGCCGTGCGGGGGTTCAGAACGATTGGCTGACGCTCATCTGTTTACAGGCAGCGGTTTCGGTCCCTGGCCCCGGGTGCAGCGGCCATCGGCGTGGCGCCCCAGGAAATTTTGGGGGGTGGTTACAGTACCGAGGGTCATTGTTCAGGTGTCTGAAAAACCGGGGGGCGTGGGAATGTACTCTGCTGCATCGGTATTTTGGGAGCGTGGTTGGGGGGCTCGGGCCGATTGGTCAGAGGAAGAGGGGATTGCTCTCTTTTGCTTTTTGACCATGCGACCCAAAGAGGGGTGGTCGGGGTCTAAGGTTTCCCGACTGGTTTTGGCCTTGCTTTTTTGGGTTTAAGGCATGGGATTGAGGGGTGTGACAGGTCGTTTTGTGTCACAAAGGATTAAAAAAGGGTTTGAGGGGGGGCGCAGTCGTGGATGGGAGGCGCCCGGGGGTGTTTCGTTGCTGGAGCCCATTGGGCTCTGTTTTGGGGGGTGTTGTTCATCGGTTTGGGGGGAGGGGTGTTTTTGTTGCCTTCCTGTTGGGGTTTTTTGGAGCATTGGTTTTGGGGGAAATTTGTCTTCCCAGTAAAAGGGGTGGCTGGGGGGCTACGCAATGAATTGCAGTTCGGGAAGCGGGGTTAAAAATGTGGTTAGGAAAATTAAAAGGATCAAAGGGGGGGGGGAAGGGAGTTCAGTGGGGTGGGCAAGGGGCGATAAAGTGCCGTGCGGTGTCTGGGTCTTACCCGGGGAGGTGCTCTGGGCACCCCGGCCCTTGTTGTGCTGAGGAAGGGGGATTTCTATCGCAGTTTCCCAAATTTCCCGTTTTGGTTTTCCAACGGTTTGTCGGAATTGGGTTTGGGGCCCGTCCCAATCGTCCCCACTCCTTTCGTATTGGGGCGGCCACGGAGGGGGTAGTCTTGGGTGGTTTAACAACTGTAAAGGGGAAAAAGGTAGGGGGGAGTCGGATCGTTTCCCACTTTAATACGCCGCATTTAGCTCAAAGCCTCCAGGTTTAAAGGTGATATAGGAGGGTGCAGGTCAGGAATGGTCGAAGGAGCTGAAAAAAGGGGGGCAGGTTTGATGCAATTATAGCCCTGATAATGTGGTCATATTGTGGCCTTTTGTTTTGGGATCTTATTGCTTGTACTTTGTTTCGGGGGTCCCATCGGGTTGGGTCTGGTCTTTGGGCCCCTCGTTTGGCTTGGGGGGGCCAGCGAGTGCTTTGCGAGCAAGGGTTTTCCCCTTTGGGGCTCCCGAGGAGGCGGCGACAGTCCGGTGGATGGTAGGCGTGGAATGGGATGGAACCCGGTCTTGCCGGGTTCCGGGGCATGCCCAGTGGGCCTCCTCCGGCGTTGTGGGGCTTTTATGTTGGGGAAATGTTTGGGGATCACCGATCCCGGGGAAATTAAATTAGGAAAGGTAGTTTGTTGCGGTTATGGGGCAGCACCCCGGGGTTTTATAAAGGTTTGGTCCGATATGGTATGGAGGTGGTCGTGGGTCACGGGGTTGGTCATGGGGCTTAAAAGGGCGGGTTAAAAATGAATCGGCTGCCCCCGCGTTTTGTTACAGGAACGGGGGTTTGTGGTGCGTCACGGGAATTTGGGAACCGGGGGGCCGGGGATTCTGGAGGGCGTGGGGTCCACCTGAATGCAGGGGGTTTGGGCGGGGGGCGTTTTAAAATTGAGTGGGTTTGGAGAGAGCGTTGGGGGGTGGGGGGGGGCCGGGGGGTTATAAAGGGGGGTTATGAAGTCGCTTGCCTTTTTGGCGGGGGATGGGGGTCCTTGGTTGTGAATTATTGGTGGGGGATCAAATTCGGTTTGGTTAAATTGTAAGTGACCGGTCTGGCGAAAGGGTTTGGGCTCCGCAGGGTTGGTCCCTTTGGGGGCAGGGGAACAGTGATGAGCCCCTGAGGGGGTTTTTGGTGCCTTGGGGGTTTGGTGTGAGGTGAGGGAAGCTACTGTTGGGAATTTGGGGCCCGGGGTTGGTCGGGGGTTTTGTAACTCAAGGCCCTCAGCCCCAAGTGGGAACTAGGAAGGTCTGTTTGGAAAAAAGGGGGTTATGAGCGGTCGAAAGGTATAGAGGGTTTCTATTTGTTTATAAAGTTTTTGTTAAAGTTATGTTAAAAAAAAGGTGCTGTGGCCCAAAACATCCAATTATGTCTCAGAGTCATTATTGGGGAAATGGGGAGTGAGTGGTCCGGAGAGTAGGACTGCACAGGGTTTATCCTTTCATTCCTTTGACAGGTGAAAAGAAGGGGGAAAAATAAAAATAGTGGGAAGTCATAGATTGGGGAGGGTGGAAACCATTAGGGGAAACCCCAAAGGGGGGTTCCTTTAGACAGCGGTCATTGGCAGCGCATGAGAGGCCACAGAGTGGCACAATGACAAATTCTGGAGGGGGCAGCAAAAATCGGAGCCACAAAGTGGCCAAATTTGATACAGGGGAGAGCGGAAGAGCAGCATGAGGGCGAGAGGGCAAAAATACATTCGGAGGGGTCAAAAACAGGAGAGGTCACAAGTGGCACAATGAAAGAGAGGGAGGTGACCCCAGCCAGGTTTGGCGGGGGTCTGGGGGCCCCCCCGGGGGGTTGTTTGGGGGGGCCCACCCCCATGTCATGAAAAAATTTCCCGGGCCTCTGGATGTAAATGCGCCATTTTTTTCCACTAAAACGTGTGCAAAAACAGAAACGATTGGGAATACAATGCAATTAGTCCCTATTCTTTGTCTCACCATATGCAAATCTAGCAATCATAGACACAGGGGGTAAGTAGGGTCCCTCCATATCCCCCCCCACCCCCAAAACAAAATCCCCCCCCCACATTTCCCTTGGCCCCCACCTCACACCTTTCTAAAAAAAAACCCAGCAAGAAAGTAGTAGTCTAACTCCTATCACAGGGTCAGGTGTTCCCTCACTCTTGAATCGGAACACATGTACGGCCCCCTAAACTGCGCCGTATAAACCTACAACACCGCCATATAGAGACCCCATAGTGGTCGGACCAGCTTTTGGTCACATCACAAAACAGTGAAAACCAAATGATCCCCCTTTGAAGTAAAATCATAAATGCCAACTCTCCCCCTTTTGGCGGGGGGGGTCCCGCTAAATTTGGGGGACCCCCCCGGGGGGGGTTGGTTCCTCCGCCCAGAGGCGGGGGGGCTTTTAAATGGCGGCGGGACAGATGCGCTGCGCCCTACTCTGGCGCCGCCGGGCCCCTTCCTAAGGGGGGTGAAACGGCGCTGCGCCCGCTTCACCCGCCCGGGTCTCACTGTGCGGAAGGGGGCAGGAGGGATCGTCCCTCCTGCCTCCCCCCCCTGTATGTCCCGGCGGGGTGTGTGCGCCCCACATAAGGGCAGCGGCCAGGGAAGTGCGCGCGGCTGCAGGGGGGTGACGGCGGCTGCTCTCACTTCCCCCCGCGCCGCTGAGGGAGGGCTGGAGCGGCCCTGCTGCGGAGCCCGGTGAGGTAATGGATTTTATTATTTTATTTTTATTACTTTATGGGGGGGGCTGCCCGGCAAAAAATGGGGGCATACCTGGGGAACAGAGGGGACTCTACTGGCAACAGAGGGGACATCTACCTGGCAACAATGGGGGCACTACCTGGCAACAATGGGGGCACTACCTGGCAACAGAGGGGACAGCTACTGCCAACAGAGGGGCATCTACCTGGCAACAGAGGGGGCATCTACCTGGCAACAATGGGGCATCTACCTGGCAACGAGAGGGGACTCTACCTGGCAACAATGGGGGCACTACCTGGCAACAGAGGGGACATTTACCTGGCAACAGAGGGGGCACTACCTGGCAAAGAGGGGGCATTACCTGGCAACAGAGGGGGCACTACCTGGCAACAGAAGGGGCATCTACCTGGCACAGAGGGGGCATCTACCTGGCAAAACAATGGGGGCACTTCTACCTGGCAACAGAGGGGACATCTACCTGGCAACAGAGGGGCACTACCTGGCAACAATGGGGGCACTACCTGGCAACAAATGGGGGCACTACCTGGAAACAGAGGGGACATCTACCTGGCAACAATGGGGGCACTACCTGACAACAGAGGGGGCATCCTCTGGCAACAGAGGGGGCATCTACCTGGCAAACAATGGGGGCACTACCTGGCAAACAATGGGGGCACTACCTGGCAAACAATGGGGGCATCTACCTGGCAACAATGGGGGCACCTACCTGGCTAACAAAGGGGGGCACCTACCTGGCTACAGTGGGGGCATCTTCTTGGCTACAAGGGGGCATCTACCTGCCTGTAAGGGGTACTACCTGCTTATGGGGGGTTACTACCTGGCTATAAGGGCATCTACCTGGCTTTCTTCCAAAGCCGTTATGCAGTTAGGTGAGTGGGTGTGGCTTTTTGAAGGGCGTGGCATACCGACAAGATGGGCGTGTCCATGCAAATTTTTGCCGCTAAAATCTCCTGCTTTTTCATTTTCAAAAGTTGGCAACTATGAGTAAAATAACCCCTGACATCAGGGACTCACCGGAGATGTCTTATCTGATGAGTTGTTCTCTTCTCTTCTGAGTCGTTCTTATTCCCTTTTCTTCTGCATCCACACCGCCATGATGACTTGTCCCGGCCACCACTCAACCCTGCAGAAATTACACACAAATATCTTAGAATCCTCACTTTTCCAGCATCTATTTACCTATCCCCACCTCTGTACTAACTACCCAGGGAAGTAGGTACAGAGAGAGCAGGTACAAGCCATAACTTAGGTGACTAGGTAGGTAGGCAAGTGGGCAAGGCCCCAAATAACTAGACCGTATTTAGGTAGGTAGACTCCCTCTGAATAAGTTGGTAGGTTGGTGGGTACTTAGCCACAGGTGGGTAGGTAAATAGCCCCCAGGTAGATAAGCAGGCCCAAGTTGGCTACAGTTAGGTTGGTGGACCCCAGTTAGGTAGGTGTTGGTGAGTCCCAGTTAGTTGGGCTGTAGGTAGGTGGTTGCCCACAGTTAGGTAAGCTGTATGTAGTCAGGGCCCCCTTTAGTGTTTAATCAGGGCCCCCTTTAGTTTTTTGTCAGGGCCCCCTTTAGTGTTTAGTCAGGGCCCCCTTTAGTGTTTAGTCAGGGCCCCCTTTACTGTTTAGTCAGGGCCCCCTTTAGTACTTAATCAGGGCCCCCTTTAGTACATATTCAGGGCCCCCTTTAGTGTTTAATCAGGGCCCCCTTTACTAGTTAGTCAGGGCCCCCTTTAGTACACAGTCAGGGCCCTCTTTAGTACACAGTCTGGGCCCCCTTTAGTGTTTAGTCAGGGGCCCCTTTAGTACATAGTCAGGGCCCCCTTTACTGTTTAGTCAGGGCCCTCTTTAGTACACAGTCAGGGCCCCCTTTAGTGTTTAATCAGGGCCACCTTTAGTGTTTAGTCAGGGCCCCCTTTAGTACATAGTCAGGGCCCCCTTTACTGTTTAGTCAGGGCCCTCTTTAGTACACAGTCTGGGCCCCCTTTAGTACATAGTCAGGGCCCCCTTTAGTACATAGTCAGGGCCCCCTTTAGTACATAGTCAGGGCCCCCTTTAGTACATAGTCAGCGCCCCCTTTAGTACATAGTCGGGGCCCCCTTGAGTACTTAGTCAGGGCCCCCTTTACTGTTTAGTCAGGGCCCCCTTTAGTACAGGTGGTCTGAAAAACCGCAAACCGGCTGAAAAACCGGCCGAAAACCCGTGCCGTGGGGACATGCCCTAAGGCACTGGTGTGTGGAAATCCTTGCCGATCCACGCCTGATTCATCTTGACAAAGGTCAGTCGTTCCACATTTCCCGTGGACAAGCGGGTTCTCCTTGGGGTAACGATGGCCCCTGCTGCACTGAACGCCCGCTCTGATGCCACACTACTGGCCGGGCAGGACAGCTTCTCCACTGCAAACTCAGCAAATTGCGGCCACACATCCAGTTTGGCTGCCCAGTAGTCTAGCGGATCTTCTAACTGGGGTGGTAGAGTGCTGTCCAAGTAGGCCACCACCTGTTGGTTTGTAGTGACCCAGCACTGAAGATTTCTTTGTTCCATATTTTGCTGTATTCTGTCACAATGTTTCAGTGCAGAAAAGAAATCATAATATTGCAGTCTATAGTATTCTCTAGGTCGCCCTCTACTGTTTGGTTCCTTGTTATAAGATTTGCCTATGTATAACATGTATATCTTGCTGATTGGCTGCATAACCTGTCGTTCAAAATGATGCAATAGCTCTCTGACATCTGACCCCTCTGCTACCATGCCAACACCAACGGCTGGCCAGAGGCAGTTAGGCAGTTAGGCAGTTAGGCAGTTGGTTAGTAAGTCTCTGCTCCTCCATCGGGAGGTGTACGAGGTCTCCGGCAAGTCAAGGTGTGTGGCTCCCTGGCTCACCTCAGCCATTCTGCTAGGCCCCTAGCCTACCTCAAACCTGTCCTTAATTCTCCTACCACCTAAGGGACTCACACAGGATCTCCAGTGCTACTCAGGAGGGTGCAAGTCCAGTCAGAAAACCTTCTGTCCGACCGTCTGGGAATAGAGGGTCTCCCACCAGCGGTCATAGTCTTCTCCTGGCTTCCAAGTCAGAGTCCACGCACTTCTCATGCTGTTCAACGCATGCGGAAGTAGCTTCAGTCTGTCTCAAATCCGAGTATTCAAGAATCAGGAGGTCCTCAAACCAGGTCTTTTTCTCAAAGCCTGTGCCCTTGGTGTAAGAATCCACTCTTCAGGATAAGGTCTGTAATCAGTTATCTTTCTAAAAGTAATACTACTCCAGCATCTCAAGTTACCAGAGTCTGACACATACTCAGAGACTGTTGCATCATTATCAAAGCTGCCGCTATTACATCATACTCAAGTCAAGTCATTGTTACTGCATCACAGTTATTGTATTCCTGGTTGCATCCAGAGACAAGGGCTCAACTAGTTATTGCTGCAAATAAATGCAACTACCGTTGTTTCCGAACCCTGGCATTGGTCGTCTAGTGATTGGTGTCTTGACTAGGGACAACGAAGAATTTTTGGGTGCTCAGGTCCCTGGGGAAGTTAGCCACCATATTACCCTCGTGCCATACATCGTTACCCGTGACAACAACCATCTTAAAGGGGCCACCCCAGGGTTCCGAGTATGCCAGGTTCAGGGTCTGCTCCAGGTCCTGCTGCTGCTGGCAAGTGCCCTCCTCACTAGACAGGTGAAGGAAGCTGCTCACCAGCGACTCCAGACTTAGGTTGCTGCTGATGGAGCTGTTACTGCTCCTACCCCCCCGTTCCCCCAGCAGCCGCGGCAGTGGTACGTGAGCGCTGATGAACCCCCCGGTCAGACGTGTCAGAGGATGGACAATGCCGCACGTAGGTAGTGGCCAACTGACTACGGAGGATTTCTCTATAGTATTTGAGTTTGTCCTCCCTCTCAGCAGCTGGGAAAAAGGCTCCCATTTTGGACCGGTAGCGAGGGTCCAATAGGGTGGAGAGCCAGAAGTTATCCCTCTGCTGGATGGTGACTATTCGGCTGTCACTAGCCAGGCAAATCAGCATGCTGCGGGCTATCTGCACAAGTGACTCTGAGGGACTCCCTGCCTCCATTTCCCGTGTATACTGCCACAGTGCTTGCGGGTCATCTGCCTCGTATTCTTCATCTCCATCTACCTCCTCCAGCTGCTCCTGCTCCTCAGCTCCTGTCACCTGGGTAGAAAAACCACTCATTTTACCAGACAATGCTTGTGCTCCAATGTCCTCCTCCTCCAGTTCAGTCCCCACCGGACTCATGTGGCCGTGAGATGTAGTCGCCACGTCTCCAGTCCCTGCCCAGACAGATTTTTCCGCTATCTGTTCGAGGACATGAAGCAGTGGAATGACGTTATTCATCCTGTAGTCCTGGCGACTGACAAATAACGTGGCCTCCTCAAATGGCCTCAGCAAACGGCAGGTGTCACGCATGAGCTGCCACTGGCTGACATCAAAGTTACATAGGGGAGTACTCCTGTCCGCCTGGATCATCAAAAAATCATTAATGGTCTTTCTCTGTTCATACCGTCGGTCCAACATGTGCAGGCTGAAATTCCAAATGGTGGAAACATCGCATATCAGGGTGTGTTGGGGGAGGCCGTTCTGCCGCTGCAACTCGAGGAGGGTGTGCCTGGCTTTGTAGGAATGGATGAAGTGCATGCACAGTTTCCTGGCCATTTTCAGAATCTTCTGAAGATCGGTGGAAGACTTCAGGAAACTTTTCACAACCAGATTGAACACATGTGCAATGCAGGGCGCATGGACCATCCCTCCTTGGTGCAGCGCGGACACCATGTTCCTCCCGTTGTCCGTCACTATGGTTCCGATTTGCAGTTGGCGCAGAGAAAGCCACACATCGACTTCTTGCTGCATGAGCAGTTCCTCCCCTGTGTGACTTTGTTCGCCGAGGCAAGCCAGGTGTAGAAATGCGTGACACTGCTGTGCCCTACACATGTGGTATGATGGAGCAGCACTTGTGGAGGCTGAGATGGTGGTGGTGGTGGTGGAGGAGGAGGCGGACATTGGCGCAGGAGCAGCAGTTTGACAACGTGGAGGAGAAAGCGGCGTCTCCTGTCCAAGTTGTTGGTGTGGCTGTGCAGGAAGTACATTCACCCAGTGGGCCGTAAAGGACATGTACTGGCCCTGACCGTAGTTACAGCTCCACACTTCCGCACTGCCGTGCACCTTGGAAAAAAACCGATAAGCTCAAGGACTGGCCCACCTTCTGTTCTACATATTTGTGAAGGGCTGGTACTGCCTTTTTGGAAAAGAAATTACGGCTGGAACTCTCCACCTCGGCTCGGCACAGGCCATTAATTCTCTGAATGGTGCAGAGTCCACCATTTGGAAAGGAAGGGACTGCAGTACCAACAACTTGGACAGGAGCACGGTCAGTTTCTGCACCTTAGGATGGTTGGACGCATACTGTTGTCTCTTTGCAATATCCTCGTTGAACGACTGCTGGCGCCATGAGTAGCGAGGAACAGGAGCGTCTGGACCGGGAGATGATGGCAAAGAGAAACAGCTCCCTTCTGCAGAGGTGGTGGAGCCTTGACTGGCTGCAATGGCATGCGTTCCACTGGGCGCTGATGCTGTTGCTGCGGCGGCAGGAAGGACCACCACATCTGAGCCACGTTTCTCCCAGACCACCGGATGGTGATGCTGCATGTGTTGACGCAGGGCCATGGTGCCAACGTTAGCTCCCTGGCCACGCTTCACTTTCTGCCCACAGATTCTACATATACCCATATTCGGCTCCTCCGGTGTCTTAGCAAAGAACTGCCACACTGCAGAGTAGCTGATTTTACCGCCAACGCTCCGCACTTAGTGACTACTACCGCCGCTGCCTCGCTGAGCCCCTGTGCTGCTACTTTCTTGGACTTGCGAAGCGGGTTTTCTACCCCGTGGCCGCTTGGTTCCCGACCTCGCACTGCTGTTTCCCTGCTGACTCACAGCCACACTACCCACTTGCTGGCTGCGCCGCTGCCTGAGGTGCAAGCTGATGCCCTCTTCTCCTGACGATGATGAAGCCCTTGCTTCGCCTGGCTCCCAAGTGCGGTCGGCTACATCATCATCTATTTGTGTTTCATCATCACTTCGTCACTGCTGTCCTCATCACCGGTCTTGGTATGCAGAGGCTGAACCCTCACAACATGACCTCCCATGCCACTCTCCACATCTATACTTTGCCGCCTACTGCAAAAAGCAGGCGATATTGGCCCCATTTCTTCGCTGCCAAGCAGCTGCTGACTGTCCTCCTCAAATTGTTCATCCTCGCTGTATAGTGGCGCTGAGCCCAGACCACGTAGTAGATCTCTGGCTGAGGGAACCGGATGGGACAGAGGCGGGTTGAGGACAGGTGAGGGCCGCTGACCCCCTCCCAGGCCTTCGGATATGAATTATGCTACAGGCAAAATTTCTTTTTTGGCGTTGAAAAATACCGTTTCTTTTACTGACTACAACAGCAGAAAAATGCTTAATTAACCCATGGATCTAAATTGGGCAAAAGAAAAGAGGTGCCAAAAATTAACAGCTATGTGGCGTGTTAAAACTACGTGTATTTTACTGACTACAACAGCAGAAAAACGCTTAATTAACCCTTGGATCTAAATTGCGCAAAAGAAAAGAGGTGCCAAAAATTAACAGCTATGTGGCGTGTTAAAACTACGTGTATTTTACTGACTATAACAGCAGAAAAACACTTAATTAACCTTTGGATATGAATTATGCTACAGGCAAAATTTCTTCTTTGGCATTGAACAACACAGTTTCTTTTACTGACTACAACAGCAGAAAAACTCTTTATTAACCCTTGGATATATATTGCGCAAAAGAAATGAGCTGCCAATAATTAAATGGTATTTTCATTGAAAAAACGCTGTTTCTTTAACTGAATACAACTTCAAAAATAGGCTTAGATAACCCTTGGATATTCAATGTGCTCCAGAACTGACCAGATAGCATTAAAATGTATATGCAGCTGAATTGGACGCACACTGTACTTCAATTCCAATAACCCACAAAATCAAAATTAGAACGTAAGAGAAGCAGTCTCTGAGAAAAGCTGTGACACCCCCCAAAAAATCGCTGTATAAAAGTGAGTTCTTTTGTGTGATATCTCAGCTACAGGAGCTGCAGCAGCTACAACACGGCACAACGAGAGCAGTGTGAAGAGCGAGCATGGCGTTTGGACTTATATAGTGCGGTGACATCACAGAATCCCGCCGGTCTCTGATTGGCTTCATCTCTACACATGTCATTTAGGGTCCTCCTTTCTTCCCCCCAGAGTTCTTTGCCCCATGTAACGCCATGTGCTCGCAGACATTTTATCAATTAACCCCTTAAGGATCAGGTGTTTTTTTTGGGTGACACGTTCGTTTTTCCCTCCTCGCCTTCTGAAAGCCATAACTTTTTTATTTTTCCACCTACATAGACACATGAGGGCTTTATTATTTGCGGGGACAAGATGTACTTTCAATGGTGTTATTCACTATACTATAGAATATACTGGGAAACCGCAAAAAAAAATTCCAAGTGGGACAAATTGTGAAAAAAAAGTATTTTTGCCATTGTTTGCGGGCTTTTGCTTTTACGGGCGTTCAATCTTCGGTAAATTATAATGTATTATCTGTATTCTACAGGTTGTTACGCATCCAGAAATACCAAACTGTAGGGTTTCCGTTATGTTTTGGGTACCGTAAAAATTCTAACATATTCTATTTTTTGAAATTTGCGCCACGGCGCCATTTTGTGTGACAATAACTTTTTTGTACTGACACCTACAGACGTGAGTGAGGGGCATTGTTTGCGGCTGAAGTGCACTTTTTATTGCTACGAGTTTGGAATGCATGCGACTCTTTTGATCAGTTTTATTCCATTTTTTGAGTGACGTAAAATGACCAAAGAAACGCAATTTTGGCGTTTGGATTTTTTTTTTCTTCAAACGGTGTTCAGCGTCCGGGATATATGATGTTATAATTTTATAGATCTGACTTTTTTCGGAGTGGCGATCCCAAATATGTGTAACTTTTTATTATTTTAATGATTTTATTTGTAAATAGTGGAAAAGGGGTGATTTGAACTTTTAATACTTTTTTTTGTCTTTAAAACTTTTTTTTTTTTTTACTGTAACATTGAGGCCACCTTATTTTTTTTTTTACTGTAACATTGAGGCCACCTGTGGTGCTTGACCACTAGGGGGCCCACGATTGTTTAATACAACCAAATTGCATTGCATAGGCAATGCATTAGGGTGTAACAAAGATGGCGGTTTCCCAATTTCCCCTGTCTGCGGACGGAAGTGGGGCAAACCGGCCAGGGTAAGGAGGGAGCCTTCACAAGGCTCCCCACACATGCCTGGTCATTGGATCGGTGCGCATAGCTGCGCTGATGCCGATCACCGCACCGATCGGTGCGCGGAAACCGATTCGGCGTTAATTCAGACGCCGCGGCCATCTTTGCCGCGTGTTGATGGGTTTAAAACTGTTGCTGCCGGGTGTTAGCGGCGATTGCCGCTAACACCTGGTGGCTGTGCGGGGGGGGGGGGGGGTCGCGCAAAAGCCCTTAGCGGCCCTGGGACGTACTCATACGCCCAAGGTCGTTAAGGGGTTAAAAACATGCTTCGTTCCCGTGAATCACCCCAAACTTCGACTTCGTTCAGAATCAAAGTTTTCCGTAAATTCTTTTTTTTGTAACTGTATATTCAAAAATTTTTTCAATAAACAAGTATACAATGGCAGTATGCATCTCGACCATATGTTATACAAAACTATCGTATACAGCGCCGTTCAACACATCCAGCATGCCTTGCATCACATATAGCATATAACAGGGTATTATAGTGCATAGTGTCGATTACAACCTGAAAGGAATTGACCGAGACAACATAAGCCAAAATAAGATGTAGGTTTACATAACCATATTGTGAGGATACATCTGTCCCAAAAATACCTAATAATATTGCAAGGAGACATGCATTCCAATGCAATGTAACACTAATGTGAGGAGAGGCGTGCACCAGTACTGCCTCCACGCAGGGAAGGCATCGTGCCGGAGGCCCACCGGCGCGTAGGCCTGAGAAGAGCAGATGGCCTCAAAGCGCACACCCTAATCAGGATGAACCAAAATTACTCAAACCAATCACATAAGAACATGAACAATCAAGACAAAGTTTCCTGAAATTCTAAATGAATTCCACTTCATTAGAATCGATTCGCCCATCTCTAGAGACATTCCTTGATCCAACCGGCTGCATCTCATTTGGATACACCCCAACATATGCTCAAATCTGTATGGTACATATTGGTTTACCGCTAGCGGTTCAAGTTTTTATGTGTTTATACTTGTGGTGCTTTAGCAAATTTTACTTATATGTAACCTCATAGTTCTAATTATTCTCATCCAACTCCAGTCACTTTCTTTAATATTATTAAAACAATGTGGGGCCATAACTACGAAAGTATAGATATTTTCCCTACATCAGTGGCAGCTTTAGTCTGCTTTACTTATCCATGAAGGTGCTTTCCTGGGAGCAATGTATGGAGTGCTAAAGTGGCTGGTTAGGTTTAGCTTTCCTCATCCAAGATGGCAGTGAGGAAGTTGTATAATGATTCTATGCTGTTTCATTGATTAGAGCTACCGGGAAGGTAGAATAAGGGTAAGAGGAGATTGATTTTGCCTGGATCCCTTTAAATATGAATTATTTAGTTTATGGGAATTTTGTAATTAGTTAATATTGTCTGTAAACTGACTTATACTGATGGTGGACACAACCATTGATTTTCAACACATTATTTTGTCACTATGCTTGTTTGGCAGCAGGGTAGTCTCATCTCAGATATTTATGGAGAATGCTATTGATGTCCTATAGATTCCCTATTCCTTATCTTCTGGACTATCTGGAAAACAGGGTTCGTTTTACTCCTTGCTCTTATTTGTGTCATGACCCCAGTGAACAGAGAGGGGACCTTGAATGCGCTGCTTCCTCTATTCACTTCCATGGAAGTTGTGAGTACACTTACTTGGCTATACTCAGAGCCCTCATAGAAGTAAGTAGAAAGAGCTATATATTTGCCCTTGTACTGTACACTATGACTGTATGATTGCCCGATGTTTTAGAGAACCATAATGCAGCACCCCTAATACTGCACCTTTAAATATCCCCCCTTTTATATCTTTGCGTCTTTTCATAGAATCCAAAAGAAAAGAAAAAAATACTAGAATGGGCTAAAGTATTCTTTATTGTGCAGGTACTTTAAAGAGAAATGCTAGCACCATCTCTTCAAATAAAAAATCCAACTTTATCCCACAAAATATTAAAAACATGTAACATGCCTGTAATAGTATTCAAAGTTATGGACCATCAACAGAGTAGGGCAAGAAAACAAATTATGCAGGTACTCTCTTACATGCACACTACAGTAGAAGTCTGTATTACAAGTCCATATTACACAGTTATGCAATATACATGAGCCCTAGAAGGGCCATATAAATTATTACTTAATTTTTATCTATATCTGACAGTCTCCGAATTTCCACTCCAACCTGTGCTTTTCTGGCTCTCAGCAGCTCTTAGCTCTTTCCCACTGCTCCTGGCTGGAGTGTTGCACTTTTCAGCAGGTTAATTCTGTCTCTCAATTAAATTTGGAAAAGTTGATGAGTTTATAGGAAAAAGAACCTAGCAAGTCAGAGGCAGGTGGAAAATTCTTTGGATCAACACATTTTCTGGTGAATTAAAAAGGTCAGTAACCTGTACTTGAAGCTACCCGCTGTGTGAGCCAGCGCTAGCTATTTAGGAAATGTATTTCACTGTTTCATCGCTTTGATTTTAAAGAAATGTTCTTCTATATATGAAAATTAACATAAATGTACATAGTGATGATGTAATCTCTTATAACGTTTTCTAAAGGTTGGATAGCTCTTGAACTCAACGACCCCTTCTTGCAATGATCCCTACTTCTGTATGCACAGGGCTTTATCCACTAGTTGAAACAGGGGATGCATTTATACAGCTTTACAGCACACTGCGCTATTGGACACAGCAAAAAACAAACCCTGGCATGTACCACCTGAATGGGCAATAAAATGGCCCTCTTTTTGTCTTCGTTAAGTAATAGTGGTCTATGGTTAAAGAGCTTTACTAGTGAATGTGTAAAAAATGGGTAAAAAAATGGGTAAAAAAAGACAATGTGAGAAGAGTCTAAGAGTGCTTTCACCTGAGCTTTTTTGGATGCGTTTTTATGCAGAAATGTACAGCATTAATTGCTGTGCCTTTCTGCACAAAAAACACATCCAAAAACGCACCCCAAAAACACAGCTGCATTTGTGATGCGTTTTTGTGCAGGAAGGCACAGCAGTTAGTGCTATACATTTCTGCACAAAAAAGTCACATCCAAAAACACATAAAAAATGCACCAAAAACGCGCTCCGTATGAAAGCACCCTAAGACTTGGGCTGCACACTGACATTTGTAGCAAGATTTTCCAACCTGAACCAGTAAGTGACAGCTGCAGTCCACAGGAGTGCACCTAGTTGCATACAACTGTATGGGATAGATTTATTGCTACTGTCTTAAACAGCTGGAAAAGTAGATGAGATAGACAGAAGACATGCCAAATTTATCACAGTGGCACACACTGCGTGATAGATTTGGAAAGTCTTGCTAGACACATTAGACACATTTACTCCTGTTAACTCTGGGGATCGAGGGAGCTTTCTTTATACCAACATTTTGTGCCAAATTTTACTGCAATGAGGCATGTTTGAAAAGTCTTATATCTGAGCTACAGTCCTTTCTTTACATATTTTTCACAATATGCTTCTGAGGTGCAAAAACTGTCTATTTCACATGATAAATTTTGCACATGACATCTTCGCTAGTTTGTTATGGCTCAAATTGAATGAAAATGCTGGCACACGTATCTAAGTTACTTGTGTTCCCAATGGGCAGAAGTTGTACCTCAATACTTAAAGGGGTTTTGCCACGATCTCATTTCATATCACCTGTATCCAGCTCTTCAGCTCTGTGTGCTCAGACGTGGCGATTGTGATGATTTGTTTTAATTGCATATCATGTGACCCGCAGGATGACTTCACCAGTCTTTCCTCTCTGTAGTCAAAGAAAGGGTCATTTTATGTATAGAAACTGTAAATCGCTACAGTTAAAGCTCAGAGTAAAAACTTTTGCCTCCAGGCACAAAGGCCTCGTCAAATCCCTGCAGGAACCAAACCTGTGGATTTTATTTCTCTTTATCAATGCACAAACCTGATTGCGGTTTCATTTTTGTATTTATTTGCACTGTTTGATTAATTACTAAGAAGTACAGAGGACAAGAATAGATGGACAGAACCTGGGGTTTGAACACTCAGTACTGCCTGAGAGGAGAATGATGTCCTGACCAAGACCTGAGAACCTCTCATCCCTGGTCTTATCCCCTGAGACGAGCTGTAAACAAAGGAATCACTAAAGGACAGGCTAAAACAAAAAACGTTGCAGAATTTTTAATATGATGAATGGTGAAAATGTTTATTATTTAATCTACTAACTTCCCACGTCAATTTTACTTTGCGGCAAAACCCCTTTAAACTGGAAAATCTTGCTATAAAAAGTCTGCAAACGGGAAGCACATTTAGCCAGTTTTGCCTTGCCACAGCAGTTGATCATACCAAGTTTCCAAAAAGCTACAGATTTCTGACAAGTACAAGCTGGGTCTGGTTGTGATGTATGTACCCCCATTTCCTTGTTTAGAAGAACAGTTACAATAATAAGAGGAAATAAGTTTGTAGTTCCAGATATAGCCGAAACTCAAAAAAGGTCAAAAGGTGACCCCAGGAACCAGTAAGTAAGACTATAAATGTACCCTTTATTTTTGGGTAAAATATTGAGCATCAACATAGGTTTATGAGAGAAACTTATCTAAACAGTTTCTATGAGAAGGTTAGTTTCACACTGGATTTGAATAAGTGGATGTTACAGTATATAAGTTTTTTTAAATGTATTTAATAATGTGCCATATACAGTATAAGGCAGGTACCCAAAACGAGAATGGAGGGAAATAAGTGTACGTACATTATCAGTTGGCTCACTGGTAGTAAACAGAGAGTAGCTGTAACTGGAATGTACTCTGACTGGGATACCACAGGGGTCAGTATTGGACAGCCTTCTTTTTATTTTTTTTAACTTAGCTGTATGTGGCTTACAGAATATAATTTCAGTATCTGCAGATGACACTAAGCTCTGAAAGGCAATCAACAGAGAATATGGTAATATAGTATTTCAAAGGGATTTAGGTAACTTGGATGTTTGAGTGGAAAAATGGCAAATTAAATTGAATGTTGATATATGAAAAGTCATGTACTTGGGCCGAGAAAACGAAATGTACAATTATGTACTTAATAGTATAACAATGGATAAAAATGCTACTGAAAAAGACTTGGGGATTTTGGTGGACAGTAAGCTTCAAGCTAGCAACCAATGCCAGGTAGCTTCTGCCAAGGCCATTAAAATCATGGGAAGCATCAAAAGAGGCACAGATGCTCATATCACAAACATAGATTTTTCTCTATACAAATCAGTGGTGAGGCTACACATAGAATATTATGTTCAGTTTTAGGCACTTGTGTATAAAAAGGACAAGGCTGAGCTAAAGGGGGTGCAAAGGAAGGTGGCAAGTATAATTAAGGACATAGGTGCATTTCAGCATCAATACAGGCTATCAAACTTGGATTTATTTCATTTGGAAATTTAAATAAAATGTACAGATATGTGAATAGACAGTACAGATTGTCAAGGTTCATGCCACGGTACCTGCTTTGCACGGTCGCCGTGTCCGTGCCTGCCATGTCTCTGCTGGGACTCCCTGTGCAGGGGTCTCGGCACCCTGTGTTCTGCCTGGACACTTGCCTATCCTGTTGCTCTTGCTTCCTGGAGCATGTATGTTTGCTCTGCTCCTCCAAGGTTCACTGTCTGTTCACCTTCCTCTTAACCTGTGACCCTGGCTATAAAGGAAGTTCCTGTCATTGCATCTGGGACAGTCCATTGTTGGTTTGTACCTCTTTCTGAGATGTTGACATGTCTGAAGTCTCCTGCCAGCTTCTCAGGAGGTGCTATTCTGGACTTAACCCCTGAATGCCTGGTTCAGTTTTCCTGCAGTCCATCAGAGCTCCTGACTACCTGGTCTTCTGTTTGTCCGTGTACCCCGTCCAGTACTCTGTATCCTGCTCGTTATACCCAGAACTAGTTACCTGCTTTAATCCTGCCAATATACCTTCGTATTTACCTGCTGTATCCTGCCGTTATACCAGTCCAGTTACCTGCTATATCTGACCGTTATACCATTCCATGTTTCCTGCTGTGTCCTGCTGCATTTGTTTTCCCGCTGTAACCTGTCTACCACTGCTTCTGTGCCTGGAGTTCCTGTACTTCACCTCGGCTGTCACCACAGGTAGCCATGTCAGGGGTAGCGACCTGGAGGTTTCCCGCAGCAAAGTTCATCCTGCTTTGCGGCGGGCTCTGGTGAAGACCGGGGTCCCTTTGACCTACGCTCCCCAGGCGTGGATCACCATTTACCACATCTCGCCCTTCGTGATCACAGTGGATCCACACCCAGATACCAGCAAATGGTACCTCAGCGCATGCTGTTACCCTCGGATCGTTACACAGATATCTTTTTTTACCTAGGTTTGTAACCAGGACAATGAGTCATCCTCTATATCTAGAGAAAAGAAGGTTTTACCATCATCAAAGATGGGAATTCTTTGTTGATAATGATGGTGGAACAAGTCAGCCACCAATTGTGCAAGTTCTCCCATTTAAAAAGATGAGAGAGGCCTGTTATTGACATCTTAGGTAGACCTTGACTATGATAGACAAAATGAGAAAACAAATCCCGCAAATCCCATGTCTGATTTTGAAAGAATTTATTTGCAAATTATGATGGAAAATAAGTATTTGGTCAATAACAAAAGTTCATCTCAATACTTTGTTACATATCCTTTGTTGGCAATGACAGAGGTCAAATGTTTTCTGTAAGTCTTCACAAGGTAGGCACCCGACTGTTGCATGGTATTTGCCCATCCTTCATGCATCCCTAGGGCAGTGATGTTGTTGGGGCAGGCACTGTCACGGACTTTCAACTCCTCCCAAGGTTTTCTATGGGGATTGAGATCTGGATACTGGCTAGGCCACTCCAGGACCTTGAAATGCTTCTTACCAAGCCACTCTTTCATTGCCCTAGCGGTGTGCATGGGATAATTTTCATGCTGAAAGACCCAGCCACGTTTCATCCTTCAATGCCCTTGCTGATGGAAGGAGGTTTGCACTCAAAATCTCACATATTACATGGCCCCATTCAAGTTCATTCATGTACACGGATCAGTTTGTCCTGGGACCCTTTTCAAGAAACAAGCCCCAAAACATGATGTTTGCTATCTCCCCATGCTTCAGCAGTAGATATGGTGTTCTTTGGATGCAACTCAGCACTAGCTCTCTCCTCCAAAGCACGAATGAGTTTGTGTCTCTATCCAAACAGTTCTACTTTGATTTCATTTGACCCTATGACATTCTCCCACTACTACGTTTTCTGGATTATCCAAATGCTCTTAGCAAAATCAGACGGCAGCCCGGACATGTTACTGGCTTAAAGCAGGGGGACCACATCTGGCACTCGCAGGATCTGAGTCCACTGGCGCATAGTGTGTTAGTCTGAATGATACGCCTTTGTTACGTTGGTCCCACTCTCTGCAGGTCATTCTCTAATCGCCCCGTGTGGTTCTGGGATTTTTTTACTCACCGGTTCTTGTTATCATTTTAAAACCCACGGGATGAGTGTTGGTGGAAGCCCCCCCAGATCAAGGAGATTATCAGTGTCCTTGTATGCCTTCCATTTTCTAATTATAGCTCCCACAGTTGATTTCTTCATTTCTTCACACAAATCTTGCTTGCCGATTGCAGATTCAGTCTTCCCCACCTGGTGCAGGCCACAATTGTGTTTCTGTGCCCTTTACAGCTCTTTGGTCTTCACCATAGTGGATTTGGAGTGTCAACTGATTGAGGTTTTGGACAGTGTCTTTTAATAATGATTAACAAGTTCAAACAGGAGCCATACTACAGTAACGAGAGGAGGACAGAGAGCCTGTTAAAGAAGAAAGTTTCAGGTCTATGAGACCAGAAATCTTGCTTGTTTGTAGGTACCAAAGACTTATTTTCCACCATAATTGCAAATAAATTCTTTCATATCAGACAATTGATTTTCTGGATTTGTTTTGTCATTTTTTTCTCTCATAGTTGAGGTCTAACCTAAGATGTCAATTACAGGCCACTTCATAGATTTTAAGTGGGAGAACTTGGACAATCGGTGGCTGACTAAATACTTTTTTTCCCCACTGTAAATATAAAAAATATATACTTTACTATAGATAAAAGAATAAATAAATGACCTCAGTATCAATTTACAAGCTAAAAAAATTATAAATAGAACTGAATGATATACGTCCTTTTGCCTGCCAGAAAAAGGACCGGTCTACACGGTAAGGATTTATAGTCTGTTTTTTACACGTTTTCGGATTTTGAAACCATTGAAAACCTGACTGTAAACCATCCCCATAGAGCTGAATAGAAAATCCGAACTGTAGTCTACACAGCTCGAATTTTCTGATGGTCGGATTTCAAATTTCCTTTTTAAAAAACTTGGAACATATACATTCTACTGCCATATTTTGACAGAATTTGTACTAATCAATGTCAATGAGCTGGCCAAATCCGTAAACCGCTCTAAAAAAACTGCAAAATAATGTGCTGAAAAACAAACATCGACTGTAAAATACTGGTTGGATTCTAATTTAGGATATGACCAGTATTTGTGCTTTGCTGTGTGGACGCAGCCAAAGGCTGAAGATTCCTCACAGGATTTAGTCGGATCAGAAACAGGTCCAACTAAACCAGCCTGACCTGAATCTGAAGTTCAACATTACTTTTAATTTTACTTTTATGCTTATCTGCCAGTTTTTCATTCCAGTTTCACCTAAGCCAAACGTTTGACACGTGATGTAGGGCATGCTAGACCAGGGGTCGCCAACTGCCAGGCTGCAGGCCAGCACAGGGCTGTGCAGTATCCTCTGCTGGTCTGTGGCCGTGGCAGCAAATGATGCGGCCCGATGCAGTGAGGACCTGCTGCACGACCCGGTAGTTCTCAGGGCCCGCCACGACCCGTTAGTACTCATGGCCCGCCGCATAGGCTGTGCGGCCCCCGAAACAGCGTCTAGGAGATTCCCCACTCTGTGGCGTTGTATGACATCACACTGCCAGTGTTGGGCAGAAGAGGAAGGCGCTCGCCCGGGGAAGGAGGTAAGGTAAGTATTATTGTTATTGTTTTAATTGGAGTTATATATACCTGCCTAACTGAGGGGACCTATATGTACCTAACTGAGTGGACTTATATATACCTAACTGAGCGGACTTATATATACCTGCCTAACTGAGGGGACCTATATATACCTGCCTGAGGGGACCTATATATAACTGCCTAAATGAGGGAACCTATAAATACCTGCCTAACTGAGGGGACCTAATATACCTGCCTAACTGAGGGGACCTAATATACCTGCCTAACTGAGGGGACCTAATATACCTGCCTAACTGAGGGGACCTACATATTCCTGCCTAACTGAGGTGTCCTATAAGTACCTGCATAACTGAGGAGACCTATATGTACCTGCCTAACTGAGGAGACCTATATAAACATGCATGAGGGGACATATAAATACCTGAATAACGGAGGGGGCCTATACATACCTGTCTAACTGTGGGGCCTGCATATACCTGCCTAACTGAAGGGAGCTATATATAACTGCCTAACTGAGCGGGGGCTATATATACCTGCCTAACTTAAGGGACCTATATACACCTACCTGAGGGGACCTATTTATACCTGCCTAACTGAGAGGACCTATATATTCCTGCCTAACTGGGGTGACCTATACATACTTGACTAACTGTGGGGGCCTATATGTACCTGCCTAAGTGAGGGAACCTTGAATACCTGCCTGAGGGGACATAAACATACCTGCCTAAGTGAGGGGACCTATACATACCTGCCTAATTCAGGGGACCGATATATACCTGCCTAACTATAGGGGCCTATACATACCAGCCTAACTGAGGGGACCTATATATACCTGACCTGCCTAACTGAGGGGAACTATATAAAACTGCCTAACAGAGGGGGTCTATATATACGTGCCTAACTGAGGAGACCAATATGTACCTGCCTTACTGGGGGAACCTATACATGCCTGCCTAACTGAGGAGAACTCTATGTACCTGCCTTACTGGGAGAACATATACATGCCTACCTGAGGGTCCTATACATGCCTACCTACTTGAGGGGATCTATAGAGCTACCTGAGGGGCCCTATAGAGCTTCCTATCTGAGGAGGGGAGCCATAGTGCTCCCTAGCGGAGGGGACTTATACACCTAGAAGTAAGGAGCTGCTGGAACAGTGAGAATTCTAATATGTGTGTGTGGTAAAGTCTGAGCAATCTGAGCCCAATGGAAAAAACAAGGGGACGACTACTACTTCTTCCTGCGCTGGTAGCTGATCCATGTGCAGTCGGGTGGCACTGGAGCTCCGTTGGTGTCCCTGGAGAGACGTTAACTCTGCTAGCGGCAACATGTCCCGGAGGTCGTCCCAGCCATCTATCTCCCAGGAGCAGGTGAGGGGAACACACCGTTCACTTGTTACACGGTAGTCATGTGAGAGGGGGGGGGCACATAGTTTGCTGCTTTAATTTTTTACTTTCCTGTCTGGTTTGACTCCTGTAGAACTTTCTGTCCAACTTTATACATTTACAGAAAGTTTTGCAGGATGTATGGTTTACTCTTCTGAAGGGCGACCTACCTAAACTAACAACCTACCTACGCTAACAGAGGCAAGGTTTAATAGGGGATTGCTTGAATGACAATATACTGCAATACACAAGTACCACAGTATATTGTACTAGTAATCACTTGTACAAATATCCAGAATTGTGTCTTTGTGTCGGTCATCTCACTTTTGCTATAAAATTGGAATTAAGAGGTGGAAAAGTCATATGCACCCTAAAATGGAAAATGATACAAATAAAAACCCTAACCCCATAACAACTTATCCCTGACACAGCTCAGCTGACAGAAGAGGTTATTGGTCGAAGAAAAAACTAATAAAACACATTAAACACTCTTTATAAATCTGGTATTGACGGAATTCCACTGACCTACAAAATAAAAATAAACTTGTCATTAATATCACATAGTAAGTTTACACAAAAATAAACCACAAAATTTTTTTTTTTTCCCCGTTCACCCTTTTTCTTTTATGGAGGGGCAGACTTTAGACAAATCCAGAAAATCACATTGTCTGATTTGGAAAGAATTTGTTTGCAAATTTTGGTGGAAAATAAGTATTTGGTCACCTACAAACAAGCAAGATTTCTGGCTCTCACCGACCTGTAACTTCTTCTTTAAGAGGCTCCTCTGTCCTCTACTCATTACCTGTTGTAATGGCACCTGTTTGAACTTATCAGTATAAAAGAAACCTGTCCACAACCTCAAACAGTCACACTTCAAACTCCACTATGGTGAAGACCAAAGAGCTGTCGAAGGCCACCAGAAACAAAATTGCAGCCCTGCACCAGACTGGGAAGACTGAATCTGCAATAGGCAAGCAGCTTAACTGTGGGATCAATAATTAGAAAATTGAAGACATACAAGACCACTGATAATCTCCCTCAATCTTGGGCTTCACGCAAAATCTCACCCAGTGGGGTCAAAATGATCACAAGAACGGTGAGCAACAATCCCAGAACCACACGGGGGGACCTAGTGAATGACCTGCAGAGAGCTGGGACCAACGTAACAAAGGCTACCATCAGTAATACACTACGGTGCCAGGGACTCAGATCCTGCAGTGCCAGATGTGTCCCCGTGCTTAAGCCAGTACATGTCCGGGCCCATCTGAAGTTTGCTAGAGAACATTTGGATTATCCAGAAGAGTATTGGGAGAATGTCATATGGTCAGATGAAGCCAAAGTAGAACTGTTTGGTAGAAACACAACTCGGCGTGTTTGGAGGAGAGAGAATGCTGAGTTGCATCCAAAGAACACATGGGAGTGGCAACATTATGCTTTGGGGCTGTTTCTCTACAAAGGGACCAGGACAACTGATCCGTGTACATGAAAGAATGAATGGGGCCATGAATCGTTAGCTTTTGAGTGCAAACCTCCTTCCATCAGTAAGGGCATTGAAGATGAAACGTGGCTGGGTCTTTCAGCATGACAATGATCCCACGCAGGGCCATTCGTAGGCTAAATTTCACTACTCAGGGCGAGGTGAAGAAATTGCATCACCATAAACCAAAGGCAAAATATACAAAAAGCTTTACCACAATCTGCTACATATAAAACTACTAAATAATAGTCATACAGTTACAAAATAACACCGCCTGCTATACCAACCAGAAACCCAAGACCACTAAGGCCACATATCACCAACACCCAGTGACCGAATAATACCACCACACCATGACCACATATCACCACCATATAGTGACTAAATAATACAAACTGACCATTACTGAGTATAAACCATTATATTTCAACCAATATTACCGGCGTACAGTGTCCATACAGTGGTGGATACCAGCTGTACACAGGCTCTGCAGACATATAAATGATTACAGTAAAGTTATATCTAGTGACTCACAGGAGACGTCTGTGAAGACTTGGTCTCTTTCTCTTCTTCTTTTCCATCTGTCCCAGACGCCATGACGACTACTCCGACTCTTCACTGTAAAATTTGCAAAACAAATATCTTAAGACTCCTCAATTTATCAGCACTTCTCTACCAATTCCTATCTCTATACAAACTCCCCATCTATAGCATCTCATATGGTAGCCATGTAATATGCCCCCTGTAGCCACGTAGTAGCCCCCTATAGCCAGGTAGTAGCCCCCTGTAGCCAGTTGGTGCCCCCCTGGAGCCAATAATGCCCCCATAGCCAGGGGATGCCTCCCTGTTGCCAGGTGATGCCCCTGTGGCCAGTGATGCCACCTGTAGCCAGTGATGCCCCCCTGTAGCCAATGATGCCCCCTGTAGCCAATGATGCCCCCTGTAGCCAGTGATGCCCCCCTTGTAGCCAGTGATGCCCCCTTGTAGCCAGTGATGCCCCCATTGTAGCCAGTGCTGCCCCCTTTGTAGCCAGGTGATGCCCCCCTGTAGTCAGGTGATGCCCCTGTAGCTAATTGTAAAATAACCAAAAAAAGTATCACCTCGTGTCTCCCCCTTTTGTACCAGTGATGCCCCTGTAGCAAATTAAAAATAACAAAAAAAGTACTCACCTCGGTCCCCGCGTCCCGGTACGGAGCTGCTGAGCTGTGCAATCAGTGTGACGTCACCAGGCCCCTTACACTGTCACGCAGCTCCCAGGGGTCTCCTCAGCGGCAGAGCGGCCTCTGCTGCCGAGAGGACCCAGCGTTGCAGGGGGCGCGGTGAAAGCTGTGCGCCCCCTGCGCCGCTGATATAGGGGAGGAGTCAGGACGGGAACGATCCGTCCCGCCTCCTCCATGTGACAACAGCTGCTGGCTCTGCGCGACTGTTATAAAACAGCCACACAGAGTCAGGGGCGATCCTCCGGGCGGGCGAGGCAGGTGGCGCCCCCCTCGGATGAGCGGAGCCTCAGCGCCCCGGGCGATCGTTTGCCTCGCCCGCCCCTAGGGACGGCCCTGATCCCACGCACACCATCAGGGCAATGAAAGAGTGGCTTCATAAGAAGCATTTCAAGGTCCTGGAGTGGCCTAGCCAGTTTCCAGATCTCAACCCCATAGAAAACCTTCAGAGGGAGTTGAGAGTCCGTGTTGCCCAGCGACAGCCCCAAAACATCACTGCTCTAGAGGAGATCTGCATGGAGGAATGGGCCAACATACCAGCAACAGTGTGTGCCAACCTTGTGAAGACACAGAAAACATTTCACCTCTGTCATTGCCAACAAAGGATATATAACAAAGTATTGAGATGAACTTTTGTTATTGACCAAATACTTATTTTCCACCATAAATTGCAAATAAATTCTTTCCAAATCAGACAGTGTGATTTTCTGGATTTGTTTTCTCATTTTGTCTCTCATAGTTAAGGTCTACCTATGATATCAATTACACGCCTCTCTCATCTTTTTAAGTGGGAGAATTTGCACAATTGGTGGCTGACTAAATACTTTTTCCCCATTGTACATATAATAATGACCCACAGAGCTGAACACTATTATTACTGCAGACTGATTGTCAGCTCTGTGGGTCAGCATTATATTAAATAATACTGACCCGCAGAGTTGACAATCAGTCTGCAGTTATAGAATACTGGTTACCCTATACTATATCCCTAAATGACACAGTATACACTTTATTGTGTTTTCTATGTGTTGTGCATGTGATTCTAAACCTCTAACCCTCTCCATAGCCCCTGATAACCCCACCCCCATTGGGCCGTGGAAAATTGCCTTGCATAAAACTGGTCCCTGGTGGCAAAAAGCTTTAGGACTGCTGTTCTAGACTCATTATGACATGTGAATGGCACATACATATGTCATTATTATGTGGTTAAACCTGTAGTGTCATGTGAAACTAATCTAATAAAAATATAGAAATAAAATACAGGAAAATACAAAATGCATCAAAATATGTTCAAAGCATTTTTGTTAATGGTGATTTTTTTATGAGATTTTTAGGGTCAGTGGTGCTGTCTCTGGGTATAGCTTTATTTTCTGGTATTTTACTCATAAGTTTCTCTGTTCAAATTCCCTATAAACATGTTACATTAAAATAGGCTGGCATTTTAAAAGGCTTTTTCTTCATGCATTTCAAAATGCCAGAAAAGAACAGTATGAGAAGGAGCCCTAAAAGTTGTTTTAAACTGATGTAAACTCTAGTATTTTCCCATCAACATGTAATCTGTCCCTGCTGCATGGAGACCCCATAGTGCGTTTCCCCAAGCACAGACAATCAATAAAGTTAATTAGTAGTGATTAATGGAGCAGCATTAATTGTTGACTCCTGGAATTACAAAAGAGGATGAACGTTTGGAGAAGAGTTAAACCTTAAACTGCTGATGATTTCATTTGAGGCAAGATAGGTAGATTACTTAACCGTTCATCAGTCCTTAGGGCTCTTATCTGTTATAGCGCACACTGGTGCAGAGTGGCTCTCCAGTTCATGTTGCGTGAACCTGGCCATATTGTGCAAAATGTAGCACAGAGGGCCCGTAACCCGGATCTTTTAGGACCCTAGAAATACCCCTGCCCTCAAGTGTCTTTAACCTCAGACGTATCTTTATAAGGGTCTGTGTATTTGCCTGTATAAAATATGTGTATTAAGTCCCAGCTTCTTTAGAGCAGAGAAATCGTGATGAACCATGTGGTTCTTAAAATGCTGGAGCCACATTTGTAGCTCCACATTTAAAGCACATATACTAAATGCAGGCAAAAATGGCATCTCTATGAAGACTTAATCTCCCCACCACAGAGATGGATTTTCTGTTCCTTTTTTCCCCAGACCTTGTGTGTGTGACAGGAGAGTAAATTCACTCTATCCTGAGAAGTTGCTGAATCAGATAGTCCAGCTAGTGCTGACCCTTGGCACTTGTGACTGCCAGAACCTGTGGCCTCAGCAGCTGTAACCCTAATCTCTGTAATGTCAGGGGAAATTGACATGCTCTGCAGAACAATAATTGCTGATAAACAAGACCCTGTGGACACTTGGGTTGAGGCCTAGTTAGGAATCCTCTGTAGTTCCAGTATCAAAGTGACACAGAGGTAGAAATTATAATGTCATTGGTCTTCACCTAAATTATACAGTGAATAATGAAAGCTACATCTAGGGCGCCATGTATGAACGGGGCTGTGCAAGTTTTCTGCCGTCAAAACGCTGTCGTAGCCCTGTTCTATAGATGTATGAACAGTCACACTCCAAACTTTGGCACTATAAACACAGGAGCGACATTTTGGAATGTGCCAAAGATTTAGTAGCGTTCTGGGGGCGTCACACCACATTCATAGAATTATATAAATTTATGAATCTATGACACGAAACCTAGGCGCAGTACAGTTAGAACAGCGAGACCAAGTTTAAGGTGGTCTGCCTCAGCCTGAGTTGTTGTATTGGCACTAGACTGCACCTGTATTTATACATACAGGTGCAGTCTAGTGCCAATACAACAAGTCAGGCTCAGGCACCACCCTTAACCTGGTCTGGCTGTTCTAACTGTTCTGCGCCTAGGTTTGGTATCAAAGATTCATAAATGTGTCTAATTCTATGAATGTGGTGCTGCAGAAGGTTCAACAGGTTCATACATTCTGGTGCATTTACACTGCCTTAAAGCTATTTAGCGCTAGCTTCTCAGCATCAACATTCATACATGTGATGCTGAAACATAGCTGGACTCCTCACATAATTGGGTTGTCAACCTTCAAGGTTTTAATCTATATAGGAAGAACTGAGCGACCAGGAAGGGAGGAGCAGTGTGTCTGTATGTAAGGAGTGATATAAAGGCAAATGTGAAAAAGGCAATAGAGGATGAAGATGTAAAAACATTGTGGGTGGAAACACAAGGAGGGATTAATGCAGAAAAAAATATTTTTGGTATAATCTATAGACCCCCGAACATCACTGAGGAGATAGAGGATCAGCGGCATAAACAAATGGAGCAGGCATCATAGGTGAGTACAGTGGTAATAATGGGCGGCTTCAATTACCCAGATACTGACTGGGATCACGATTGTGCTTTAACTACAAAGGGGAGGAAGTTCCTCAATCTGTTAGAGCATAATTTTATGAGGCAGTTTGTGGAGGATCCCACTAGAAGTGATGCTCATTTGGGTCTGGTAATTTCTAACCAAGAAGAACTTTTTGGAGCGGTCAGTGTTTCTGAAAATCTTGGTAACAGCAATCACAATATAATTCACTTTCGTGTAAACTGGAAGAAAAAACACAGAGCGGGAGGGCACAAAGATTTAATTTTAGAAAGGCCAATTTCCCCTTAGTGAGGGGCGCAATACAGGACGTAGACTGGGAGCAATTGTTATCAAACAGTGATGTAGAAGCCAAATAGCAGAACTTTAAATATACTCTGGGGAAATTTATAGCAAAATGTATTCCTATAGGTAACAAGTATAGACGATTAAAACTAAATCTAACATGGCTTCTACCATAGCTTCTGCATTAGCCTTTGAAAAGTACAAAGAGCTTAATAAAGTCTGTAAAAAAGTGATCAAAGCAGCTAAAAAAATGAAAGGCAGGTGGCCAAAGACAGCAAGACAAACCGTTAGAAATTCTTTAAACATATAGATGCCAAAAAGCCAAAGTCAGAGCATGTAGGAGGCTTAAATAACAGTAATGGGGAGATGGTCACTGAGGATTAGGAGAAGGCAGAGGTACTAAATAGGTTCTTCAGCTCTGTATATACTAACTAGGATAAAGCAGCTGATGTGGGTGGGCTCAGTGTGGATGCAGATTGTTTAAGTACTAATAGGTGCAGTGCTAGAGCAGATGGGGACAGGCTCAGTGTGGATTTAGGAGGTGTCAGTACAGTTAATACATCATATGATAGAATTAATTGGCTCAGTGTAGAAATGGACCAAGCCTAGTTAAATAAACTGAATGTGAACAAAGCTCCAGGCCCAGATGGCTTACACCCGAGTTCTTAAAGAGCTCAGCTCGGTTATTGTTGTGCCCCTGTACATGATATTTAGAGATTCTCTGGTGACTGGTATAGTGCGAGGAGACTGGCGCAAGGCAAATGTAGTTCACATCTTCTAAAAAGTCTCCAATTCTTGCCCAGGTTCTTATAGACCAGTAAGTTCAAAATATATTGTGGGAATACTTTTTGAATAACTAATAAGGGACTATATACTGGAAAATTTGGCTTTATACAATATTATAAGTGATTGCCAGCATGTTTTTACTAAGGACAGAAGTTGTCAGACCCACCTGATCTGTTTTTATGAAGAGGTGAGTAGAAGTCTAGATTGCGGGGCGGCTGTGGATATAGTGTTTTTAGACTTTGCAAAGGCGTTTGACACTGTGCCTCATAAGCGTTTATTGGGTAAATTAAAATCCATTGGGTTAAAAATAACAGTGTGTAATTGGATTAAAAACTGGCTATCGGATCGTACTCAGAGAATAGTGGTAAATGAGTGGTCCCCGGTTATGAGTGGTGTGCCCCAGGGCTCAGTATTGGGTAATCTTTTATTCAATGTATTTATTAATGATTAAGTGGAGGGAATTAATAGCAAGGTTTGGAAGATGTTCATAAATTGCATGCCGACCTGGACACACTGAGTGTTTGGGCATCCACTTCGCAAATGAGGTTCACTGTTGTGAGGAAAATTGACTCAAAAATGACAAGCCACCCCAGCAGCCTTCATAACTCATGTCACTCAGATTGCGGAAACCACCCCAGCTCCGCCAGAAAGCCTCAATTATCCCCAACTCACACATTGTAAATGCCCTTCCATAGGATGCCACCCCAGCAGGGGAGGCCAACACATCAAAAAAATCCTCATTTAAATTCATTAGCACCTGACTCAGGCAAACACACATGGGCTCTCACAAACAGGGGAGGACAAAGGGCTAGGAGACACAAAGGCACTGATATTTCATAAGGATTTATGAGAGAATTGTGTATCAGAGTTCCACCAAAAGTTTCATATTTTAAAATATGAAACTCCCCACGTGCATAGGTGCCACTCCCATGTTCGTATGATGCAGGGTAAGGGAGAAATCCAAAGCTGGCCTTAGAAACCAAGTAGGATAGGCATGTGTGGTACCAGGCCGTAGCTTAAGCCCATCCAGTTCTGATGGTGCCACTGGTTCACTTTCGTCCCAATGCCCTGCGCTGTATGGCACATTTTGTGTTTCCGCCAAAAAAACTGCATGACCCCCGCGGGAAGGGCGTGCAGGCTGTCCCAGGGGCATGAGGGGGATTGTAGGGGGGCCGTCTCAGTACTGTTATAAGCAGAAGCCCAGGTTTGCCCATTGTTGTTCTTTGCAGGGGGGAGGCTACCCGACAACAGCATTCTAGGAGCACCCACACAGAAGCAAGGCCACATTAACCCCCCCCATGTGGGCCCAGAACCAAGCCAACTTAAGGTAACTAGACACATCTTGCTGCCTCGTTGTTTGTAACCATAGCCATATTTGCACCTCTGACCAATATCTGTATAGTATTGTCCCTATGTATATATTGTCCATCTAGTGCGCCCTCCAAGGCGAATTAAATCTATAAACTTTAATCTGGGCTAGTCTGTTGTCTTGATAATCGACCTCACACACCTTATTCTCAGTCTTTAAAATATATACGGCTGGTTCCTGGCACCAGGGACTGGGACTGGTGACACTTTATTGGGCTAACAGAGCTCGGTTTAACCAGAGTGGGTAAACAGATCTCTCCCAGCCCTTCAGGTCTTGTGGGTGAGTAGGGTGTCCTCTCGCACTCCCTGGGTCTTCCTGTGCCCATGTGGACAGGGGTTAACTGTGAAACTGTATCTGGCTGACCTTGTCACGATACACCTCAAGTCAGGCCGTCGACCCTCAAGTGGACTTAGCGGGGTTTTCCTGACAACGGTGGATAAATGTAAGGTTCTGCATCCTAGTACGAATAATCTGCAGGCATCATATGCCCTAGGAGGAGAAAAACTTGGAGAATCGCTTGTTGAAAAAGATCTGGGCGTTCTTGTATATCATAGACTACAGAACCGCATGCAATGTCAATCAGCTGCCTCTAGGGCAAGTAAGATATTGGCGTGTATTAAAAGGAGGCATGGGCTCGTGGGACAAGGATGTAATTTTACCGCTGTGTAAAGCATTGGTGCGACCTCACTTTGGCTCCAGTTTATAGAAAAGATGTAATGGAGCTAGAGAGAGTGCAAAGACGAGCAACCAAACTTATAAGGGGAATGGAGCATCTTAGTTATGAGGCGAGGTTAAAAGAATTAAACTTATTTAGTCCTGAGAAAAGACGGCTCGGGGGGAAATGATTAATTTATATTAATGGTCCTTACAAAAAGTATGGGGAAAAATTATTTCATGTAAAGCCCCCTCAAGAGACAAGGGGATATTCCCTTCGGCTGGAGGAAAAAGGATTCAATCTCCAGAGGAGAAAAGCGTTATTCACTGTGAAAGCTGTAAATCTGTGGAATAGCTGCCTGAGGAGCTGGTCAAAGCAGGAACAGTTGCGAGTTTCAAGAAAGGCTTAGATACCTACCTGGAACTAAAGAATATCAATGAGTATGTATGTCCATTTTCTTCACAGGAGAAGCACAACCCCTGGATGCGACGAGTAGTCCTACTGTCACTAGCCGCAGTGACAGAAAAAGCCCCTACTTGAATGGGCTCCTCTTGGTTTACGTCGGAAACAACAGGTTTAGGGGTGACCATGGTGTGGACCACCGAGGGGGGAACCTTTTCCTGCCGTCTCTCCCTAAAATGTCTGTCCAGACGAACGGCCAGTGCCATGGCCTCATCTAACGTACCAGTGGTAGGGTAAGCCACCAATAAATCCTTCACATGGTCAGCTAACCCTAATCTAAACTGGCATCTGAGAGCTGCGTCGTTCCACCCAGACGGAACGCACCAGCGACGAAATTCGGAGCAAAACTCCTCCACAGTCTTCTCACCCTGCCTCAAGGTGGTCAGCTGAGCCTCAGCCACAGCTTGCCTATCTGGGTCATTAAAGAGTACCCCTAAAGCGGCAAAGAACCTGTCCACAGAAGACAGTTCAGGTGAGTCATGCGGTAACGAAAATGCCCACTCCTGGGGGGGACCCTGCAGTAAGGACATAACAATTCCCACCCTTTGTTCCTCATTACCTGAGGTAAGTGGGCGGAGCCTAAAATACAGGCGACAACCCTCTCTAAATGCCACAAAGGCCCTCCTGTTACCTGCAAACCTGTCAGGCAACTGGATAGGGGGTTCCACAGGAGGGGAAGGTAATGCAGGGACCCTCTGACTTGGGGTAGCCTCCTGTTGTTCTACCCTCAGCGCCAGATCCTGGACTAGCTGGGTTAGCCCCTGCATCTGCTCTACCAGAGCTGTCATGGGGTCCATAGTGAGGGTAGAGCAGTAACGGTTTCGGCCTGTGATAATGTCACGTCAAGGGAGGTGCAGTGAGCCCTAACTGGAACCCAGCCCACTGTCCCTGCCTACTTGACGTGCTGCCCTAGGCGGCAGACGGCAACTGGGCGACAGTCCCTGCTCTGCTAAAGTGCTGGGGACGTGAGGAAGTAGAATAGTCAGACAGTCCGGGTCAATATCAAATAGGAACGCCAAAGCCACAAATCAGAACCAGAGGGATAAACGTAAACAAGCCGAGGTCAAACACGAACGGGAGCGAGGTACAAAATCAGGAGACAAACCGGGGTCAGGAGAACAAGCCGAGGTCAGGAATACGGATAAGCAAACACAAAAACAAACAACAAGGTAGCCAGGAATATCACAGGCGCAGCAGTCAGCTTTCAGGGAGTTTAAATGGGATTCCTGGATACCGCCCCTGCAGCTGATTAGAGCGGCCTCCGGGTTCTCCCATTGGCTGGTGCACTCGCCCCCTGTCAGGAGTGGCTGGGCCCCTGTCACTCACAGAGCTGTCAGCAGCAAGTGTATCAGGGAGGGATCGTGCATCAGCTGTTGCAGCCTGTCTGCAGTCTGAGCACAGCTTAGCCCTGACAATGTACTCATGTAAAATTCTGGATCCTATCTGGTGGCGGCTCTGGGGTCAGAGATGGGGTCTCCCCTGGAGCAGATTGGTTCTTGCTTTGTGTGTTTCAGGGCATTAACCAGTGGTGAGGCTGGGCTTAAAGTCCTTGTCTCCCTCCATTCACCCACATTTTCCACACCCTTAGTTGAACTTGATGGACACGTGTCTTCTTTAAACCGTACTATGTAACTAGGTCACCCCTAGTCTACTTTATAGACTAGCATTGATTAAATTGCAGTATAATTAGTGGACAGATAATTGTAATACATCATAGAAATACAGATCCTGCTTATCTACACATGTAGTAGAGCTCAGTTTCTTATTTTGAAAAAAAAAAACATGAAACTACCACATTGTGTGAATACACCCTGACAGGTTTTCATCCTCTGATCTCTTACCTGCTTTAAGTCCGTGGACCCTGGTACTGGTGACTCAGTAAAAAATATTACAGTCATTCACAATTTCTTCTACTTCACAGGGACTTGTTCTATGTCTTTGTATTCAATAAATATACAATTATCTCCAAAATACAACTGACAATTAATAATAGTCACTGTTTTTACCTGTAAGGACACACACAAAAAAGGGGACATTACTGACTCAAAAAACACCACCATTGTGGGCCCTGTTCACAGCTCAATAGCTGGACTAAACTGAGCCCAGGAGCAGGCATCTAGCCGTATATGCTCCTGGGAAAACATGACAGGTGCATCTGATTGCTGAATAACAACTCATAGATCCCACTGCTAAGGGAACATTTAAATGATAAAGACTGCATATTAGCTTGGTACCTGTTCACACCAGTATGCAGAAAAACCACAGTATAATGCATGGAGAGACTGCAGAAATGCAAAAATACCCATTAAACAACCACTCACACATCCTCAGGGCATGAGGGGGGTGACTGCCGGTATTACAATTGCATATAGATAAATCAATACATAAGGTGTAGTGCAATACTAAAACGTGTAGTGCACCATGCCGGCTTACAGCCTCTTAGTGACGCCAATACTAACAGATTAGGTGGGCTGCCCAGCACCTCGAGGTATGCCACACCAAAAAATTTAAATAGTAGTCACCGGGGCCCCGGTACCAACTAATACCTCATATGTAATATTTTTACAGTATGACATTTTTTTATCTGCCCAATAGTGCTGGGGAGCTAAGGGTGACTACTATTTAAATTTTTTTGCTGTGGCATACCCCGAGGTGCTGGGCAGCCCGCCTAATCTGTTAGTATGGGCGTCACTAAGAGGCTGTAAGCCGGCATGGTGCACCACACGTTTTGCACCCTTATGTATTGCTTTATCTATATGCAATTGTAATACCGGCAGCCACCCCCTCATGCCCTGAGGATGTGCGAGTGATTGTTTAATGGGTATTTTTGCATTCCTGCAGTCTCTCCATGCATTATACTGTGGTTTTTCTGCATACTGGTGTGAACAGGTACCAAGCTAATGTGCAGTCTGTATCATTTAATTGTTCCCTTAACAGTGGGATCTATGAGTTGTTATTCAGCAATCAGATGCACCTGTCATGTTTTCCCAGGAGCATATAAGGCTAGATGCCTGCTCCTGGGCTCATTTTAGTCCAGCTATTGAGCTGTGAACAGGGCCCACAATTGTGGTGTTTTTTTTTACCTGTAAGGACCCAAACAAATTTCTCAGTGGATTTTCATTTTGCGCAGATTTATTTGCAAATTAGAACCATTCTAAAGATTTGGATGCAGCCGAAAACCATTTCTACAAATCTGAAATGGGAGTGAATTTTTGTCACATACCTTCACTTTGCAAGTATTTGTATGCAGAATAGTCCCATATCATGGCAGAACGCTGCATTCTGTCTACAGAACCTGCATGGAAACTGTGTCAATAAGGGACATGCCAATTTTTTGGAGCCGTGGATGATGAAATCCACCATATAAACTACTACACAGATTCCTATTGAATATAAACATTTCACATGGAATTCTCTCCGAAATTCTGCCATGTGAAGGAGTCTAAGAGTTTTTTCTCACGAGATGACTATGCGCTGGAAAATGCGGAATGTATTAAAGTACCATTGATATCAATTAGATTTTAAGAGATCTCTTTTACACACTGCAGGACAATCTGCACAGAATCCATCCATTAATGTGGTGCAGATTTTAGATCCACAGCATGTTAATTTATGTTGCGGATACATTTTGGATTCATTGTGGATTTTCTCTTTTGACTTCAATTCAGAACTCAAAATCTGCAGTAATTCCACAGTTTTTGCTGCTTTCGGTGCAGAAATATTGCAGATCTGTGAATTCACAAATACACCTCTCACAAAAAGCTAGGGATATTTGGCTTTTGGTTGAAATTTCAGGATTAACATAAAATTTCCTGAATTTTTTTAATATACTAAATGAGACCATCTTAACTTAAGAATGCAGATGTCCAAGTGTTCAGCGTATCAGTACTTTTGCACAACTTACTGATCTCTAACAAGGAATCTAATGGCAACATTCACAACAGGTGTTTGATCCCTGAATCACCCAATACATTAGGGGATCAATTTGGATTGGGATTTAAACAGTCCTGACTCACCAGGCCCAGCATCTACGCTGGAAGAGGGACCAATGGTCTCCAGTGCTGTTCAGTGATTAAAGTCCATTAACTATGAGCAGAAATAATGGCCGCCAATGATGCTGTGAACGTGAAGGAGACTGCTATGCATCAGCCAGGTCAGGTACCCTTGCCAGTTGTCTAGCACACAGGCCACGATGATGGTGTGATGTGACAATTGGGTGCCTCTCGTGTCAAAATGGGAACAGCATGATGAGGAGGACTGTTTATATCCCAATTCAAATTGATCCCCTAAACTTATTGGCCGATTCAGAGATCAAACACCTATTGGGAATTTTAGCATTAAGCTCCTTGTTAGAGATCAGTAAGTTGTGCAAACAGAACTGAAACATTGAACAGTTATACATGTCTATTCTAAAGTTAAGAGATGAATTTTGCCAAACTTTTGTGAGTAGTGTATAATATATAATAATGTAATATAATATAAATTTTAAAGCAATTTCCAAAAGTTATCCAAAAGATATTCAAAACAAAATCTGCATAATTTTTTGGACAGAAAATCTTCAGCATTTTAGTAAAAGCACCCTAAAGGCTGTGCCAAAAACTTGGAACATGTACATTCTTCCACCGGATTTATGCCGGAAAATGTTAAGAATCGGAAAACCGTGGCAAAAAAGGGCCAAAAAACTAAAACCGAGTGTAAAATACTGATTGGTATTTTGTTCCTATTGTGTGGATCCAGTCTAAAACTTTAGTTTGCCCTCTATAAAGAATCTAGTACTACCATGTTTTCCAGAAAATAAGACATCCCCCGAAAATAAGACCTAGTGCGATTTTTTTCAAGCTTAGAAATATAAGACCTCTCCTAATAATAAGACCTAGCGGCAGTCATTGCTACAAGAGTACCTAACACATACACACAAACACACACACAGTGATAGTAGATAAAATTATAAGTCTTCTCAAATACATGTCGTTAACAATCTAGAGGGTTTATCTCAGTATTACAGGGGAACAGATTTTACTTTCACTTTGTAAGTCAAGAGATCCTACAGGAAGCTGTGGAACATACCAACTCTGCAGGGAGAGCTGATGACATAGCTGCTTGTACAGGATGATCTGAGTCTCTCACTACATACACTGCAGGCACAGCACACTGATGAGAGGGTGTCACTGAGGTTACTTGTTGCTTCAGAGTTTGGCTGGTTATGCTGATGTTTGTGTATATTAATAAATATGATTTTTTGGGTTCAACAATAAAAGTGAATAATTGTACATGGAAAAAAAAGACAACCCTTGAAAATAAGACGTAGAGCATCCGTAGGAGAAAAAAATAATATAAGACAATGTCTTCGGGTAAACAGGGTATGAATCATGTGTGTTAGTTGGGGACTTTGTTCTAGATTTAGTATCATTACATCTGCCCTCCCTCCATACTCGCCTGTCTGTCTTCATCTATCAGTAAATCTATATTTCTGGCTATATTTCCAGAGATGTAACTGAATGATAACTGTCTAAAGGTAGCTGCAGACGTAATGATAACCACTAATGATCTAACAATAAACAATGAATGTTAACGATCATCATTACGTCTGTGGTAGTAAAATTGCCAATTCCAACTGATGGAATTTCATTCATTATTTCTCAACTTCATTATCACTTTTCATTGTTATTACTGATAAGTGCTACAATCTGAACACTTAATCAGCTATTGGACAAGAACACTTGTGTAGTAATACATATGAATTATATTTGCAATAGGGGAAATGATTTTCCACGTAGAAATCACTTCCATCTTGAAGATATAATTCAGTCCATGACCACTTAACAACCAAATATTGGAACGCTTTATCGACAAGCTTTATAAAACCATCTAAAAGAAAAATTGTCTTTGTTGCAGATAGCAAACAAATATGGCGCAGTTTGTAGGGCTCCAGAAAAATGGAAGCTACTCTGTGATTGGTATGGGCAACAAAGACACTTTGGGCGACATGTCCCAACTCACCAAAGCCAGTTTTTTGGACTATTTTGCGCCAAAACCACTTTTGACGCCATATTCTTGTTGTAAATGAACTGTCGTACACCAAAACTAGGTGCATTATACGCCGGGCACGACACTTTGTAATGCACCTAAATATGGTCGGCTGTGCGCCTGCGTTGCGCAATGCGCCTCCTTCGGGCAACGCGCCTAGATAAGCGCATTACATATCTCACCAATGATATGCTATGAGCCGTGAGTTTGCGCAATGCGCCTTTTTAGGCGCATTAAGTTTTTAATGCAAGGTATACCTGATGCCAGTTTTTGTAAAGGATTGGACTTTCAGGCGCACTTTACACTGATTAAATGCGCCTAAAACTGGCATGGATACGCCACTTTTCTGACATGTGGCCCTTTCTCTTTGAGATAGTTTTCATACTTCATATTGGCTGGAATGTGGAAGGTAGACAAGAGTCTAAACACCCTGTTTGGTTAATGACAAAATTAAAACAAAGTCAGACATAGACTGGTGTCAATCTTTAAATGGGTAGTCCAGCTGTTTTAAAAGATGAAAATTGGGATAAGGCTGCAGTAATAAATTAAAGCGGTGTTCCAGAAGTTAAAAATGCTCATTGGTCCATCAGGGCATGATAAAAAAATAGAAGATAAGATAATATCACCCGGACGCTCCCGTTCAGTCATGGCGGCTGTTCCGTTCACCCAGGAAGTAAGCAGTCAACGTTCATCCTTCATGTGACAGGTACAGCCAATCAAAGGCCCTAACGTCACGTGACCACCTTGGCCTGTGCTTGGCTGCACCTGTCAGGTGAACGATGTCTGTTCACTGCTTCAGCGGGGATTAAGTCGTCGGGACTGAAGGGAACATTTAGGAGGTAAGTATGAGTCTTATCTTCTATTTTTTTATCATGCCAACGAGCACCCCTTTAAGTAAACATACCTACCTCGTCACTCAGCTCTCAGCAATGGCACTGCTGCCCACATGTCCATTTCTTCTCTTTACTTATAGGTCCGGGCTGTTGGCTTATGAAAACTGCAGCCACTGCACCACTGCGCTCACTTCTGAATGGTGACGTTAGAAAATGACAGATGACCACTGCAGTTAATCAGTGGTTGTGGTGCTGATGGGCGGATTGCGCAGAATCAGAAGTAAATAGAACTAGGCAGGCGGTTGGCAGCATTATTCTGGTACAGAGTCGAGTGCGGAGGTAAGTATTTTTTTCATTTAATTACTGCATCTCTAGTCCAATTTTTAGTTAAAAAAAAGCTGGACGGCGCCTTTACTCAATTTTAATGGTTACTCTGGAAAGCACAGTTCTTTGCATGACATCTTCGTAGTTACTGTGTTAAAGCTGTAAAACAAAATGGGACACCATGAACAGTCATTTTTTTGCATGTGGCATGTCCCACCCAGAGATAGCCAGATATGATGTAAAGAATATTTCTTGTGGCAGTTTGTGGCAGTACTCGCTGTCTTGTAACAGCAGCTTGCATCCTACCGAGCACCTCTATCAACAGTTTATGCCCTGATTGGCTCTAAGCAATGTCACCCAGCTTTGTCTTCCACTGCCTGTCTTACTGGACACATTTCACTAAGATCTGCTTGCCTGATTCAGACAGTTCTCATGCACGTTACTCCACGGTGTGTTGACTATACACACTCTGAAGAATGGCATCATAAAAACTTCCAAAAATATTACATATGCCTATCCTTCCCTGAGGGACAGAGTGCACCACGTACAGATGTCCACATGTTCATGGCCAGCGGACAAATGAACCAGATGGACTCATTCGTTCCTGTCAACATTTATTTCACGTTTATGGCCAGGTTTAAGGTGACATTAAACATTATTTGATGTCAAGTGAGACCAGGGTCAAGAGTGTTTAAAGAGTTTATGAAGAAAGTACTTATTATACATCTGTTAAATATGTCGGATACTGCAGCTGCTACTTCCACAGTCCATGGATCTTGAGAACAAGCAGGTTCTGTATTTCTTTTCATATTTAAACAGCTGACGGGCTATGTTCAGCGACTTCCATCTGAGAAACAAAACCTAGAACTATTCAGCCTCAGATTTGGCATGGATCTTAAAAGGGTTCTTTGCTTTAGACAATCCCTAATTGTTAGAATGGCCATTTGACAATAAGTTTATCACATGGTGTCCCCTCCACTAGGGTCCCCAATAATATGCTTAAATTTGTAGGGAAACCTGGCAATAAGTGGTGTTGGGGTGCATAAGGTTTTTTTTTATATTCTTTTTTTGTAAGGCTGGATGTAAAAAATAAATTCAAGGTTTTTTTTTGTGTTGTTCATCGTTTAGATTAAATAACACGATCATTTTATCTTTTTACAAAATAAAGTGTTTTTTATTGGGGAAACAGGAGCTTTGTGATTATTTTTTGCTTAAACTTTTTTATTTGCTTTTTACATTTTTAATTTTATTTTTATCGTCTGAATAAATGGCGCTTTAAAATAAATAATAATAATAATAATAATAATAATAATAATAATAATATGGGACACAGCTATTGGATTGCATTTATAATACATAGCAAGATTATACTGCATTTCTATGTATTATACCACGTGACAGACAGCCTTTTAGATTCTGTTAACCACCTAGATGCTACAGTATTTCCTCTGTTAACTACCAAGATGTCGCGGACAATACTGACTGCGACATCTAGATGTTAAATGGCTAGGATCAGAGCTGGCTCCATTACTGGCTGCTGTTGGGGGAGCCCGGTTATACTCTACAGTCAACTTCTGCTGCGGATGGTGTGGGCACAGCCTCTGAGTCTGCACCATTCCAGCGCTGAACAGGTACAGTGCCCTGGAGACTTGACAACTCTTCTGGGGTCTGGGAGAGTGTGCCAGCTGCCCATCCCTCCCCTGCACCCTCTTTCCTACGCTACTGACTGGACAGGGTCCTCTGGAGTGTGAGATGCTCTTTGTAATCACTTTCTACTCTGCCCAAAGGATGAAGAATCTCAACACCACTCTATGAACTTTTTATAATAATAGGGTATTTGAAAATGGGTTTACTTAATTGGAGAAACCCTTTAACTGCTAGATCCCCATTGACCACCATGTCATAAACAACTACTACCCTTCAAGCAAAGTTCTCAAACTGACACCTGCTTAGCTAGAGCAATGCCATAGAGTATTAAACGTGGCCAAAGTGCCTGAAACATCCAGCCAGAACAACTGTATCAATAGTGTTTGAAAGACATGTAAAGAACGTAGGTTGGATGGTGTATTGCGGAAGATCGGTGAGGTAGTGAATGGGAAGAGTAGTAGTTGTGATGCATGTGGTTCACCAACAACACAACAAAATAAGTCACAACTAGGGATTATAATTGACAAATTTGAAATCGGCACGGTTTTTAGGTTGATCGGAAATTTCCGATCACTCGCTAATTTAGGTGAGAATCTGCACATAATCTATTACTATCGCGCCATTTTCGGCGCTTCCTGTCATTTTGGTGGCCAGCAAATCAGCTTAGAGCATAGAGCAGGGTGAGCTGGGTGTGTGACGTCATGACTGTGATGTTTATGGTTGTCATTGGCTGGAAAAATCACATGACCTCGTTTTGCATAGAACAGCCCTTCCTCTTCAGCATCAGTGTGTTAGTGTGTCTCATAAGAGCAGGATGTGTGTTAGCTCTCTCCTCAATACAGCTCAGCTCAGAGACAGTTTTCTTTGTTCACACAGACAACTTTGCTTTTAGCTGTGAACATTAGAACAGAGGTAGATTAGAGAACTTCAGTTCTTAGTTAGTTAGGCTGAGACTTTTAAAGAAGCATCTAGCCCTTTACAGCCACAGGGGGGGGGGGGGGAGGGGGTGGAGGGGGCGGGTGAACACAGACAGACAGGCAGGCTTTTGAAAGGAGAGTGTATATTGTGCAGCCCAGACTCTGCTTTGAACCTACATTGAAATGGCTTTGTTTTTACCAGTTTTTGGCCAGCAAACCTCGCACCTGAGCTGAAATAGTACCTTTTATTTTATGTTCAAAGACCCACCCTGTACTGACATTAGGATACAGAAATGATCTAGTAACTGCTGTTGTATTTCATATGTGCAAAAACCACCTTTTATTTTCCGTACACTATTTAATTAGGTGTTTTTCACTTTGGCGCAGGCCATTTTTGTTCAAAGACCCATTTTGTACTTATATTATGATACATAAATTTGCTAGTAATTGCTGTTGTATTTCATAGGTGCAAAAACCACCGTTTGTTATCCGTATAACATTTAAATAGCTGAATTGCACTTTGGTTAGCCACCTACTACTTAAATTTGGATACAGAAATTTCTTAGTTACTGTTGGTGTATTTCATTGGTGCAAAAAACACTGTTTGTTATCCGTATAACTTTTAAATAGCTGTATTGCACGTGATGCAGCCCTAGTTTTTTTCAAATAGCCAAGTTGTATGACAATTCTGATAGAAACATTTTCTAGCAACTGTTCTCGTTTGTCATTGCTGCAAAAAATGCAATTTTTCATCCGTGTAACTTCTGAATAGTTTAATTGCGCTCGTTGAATCTCAGTTTGGTGCAGATAGCGCACTTGTATGATATTGTGTTGAAAACTATCCATTCCTAGTTCTACTGGGCAGTTGTAAGTCCCTGGGACTGAAGGAAGAACACTGTTGATTTTGTCTTACGGGTCTTCCACCAGACCGCATTTCACAGGTATTTGCTAGAAACATTTCAGTTTCTAATCCTAGTTGGCTGTAGGAAATTAGAGGGATTTAAGAATAGCTGTGATTTGCCGTCTTTCAATAAGAGACTGTCAAAAACTGTTACATACCTTCTTAAATTTGTATTTCTCTGAACATGGAGCGAAATGCAGGTGGTAAGCGAGCAAAGAGGGGTGTAGGACATGGAGGTAGAGGTACGAGAGAAGGTGCTTCTTCCAGTGCTGGCAACAACACGCAACACGCAAGCCAGCGGATCGTCGGTTGCAGGACCGTCAGGCCTGTCATCGCTGGGTCAGGGCCCTGTGAATCTCAGTAACGAACAGCATTGCTAATCTGTTCTTCAGTGGTTAATGCAACCTGCATCCAGCAGTCTTACCCCTCGTCCTCCCAGTCATGGCCACAAATGTCGTCATCATCATCGTCATGTGGGTCAAGCGGGTTTGGGGCTCATGCTGCGGTACAGGATATGGATAGTCAATGTCCAGTTCAACTAAAATGGTGGTTCAAAGACTCCTTTTTCCGGCACTTTTTAATCTGTGAGTCAGACAGGTTTAAGGGTCATGCTGTGGTACAGGACATGTATAGTCAATGTCCAGTTCAACTAAAATGGTGGTTGAAAGACTCCTTTTTCCGGCACTTTTTTAATCTGGGGGTCATGCAGGTTCGGGGCTCATGCTGTGGCCCAGGACATGGATAATCAATGTCCAGTTCAAGTAAAATGATGGTTCAAATAATACTGCCTTCTGGCACTTTTTAATTTGTGGGTCATGCAGGTTTAAGGGTCATGCTGTGGTACAAGACAGGGATAGTGAATGGTCTGTGACTTTTTTTCTGTGACTTTTATAACCTAAGTGTGTTGCCTAAGATGTAGCACGTATCCAGTTTACTGTTGTGGATGTTAATTCCAGCTTCTCCAGCCCTGTTTGGGTGTAAGAATGAAGGTGTTGTTCCTCTCCTATAGACTTTAATGGTCATCGGCGATAATCTATTATCGACTATCGGAAATCGTCTTGATAATTGACAATATCGACTATCGAATCGATAACGATAGTTGACACAATCGCTCATCACTAGTCACAACAGCAGCTCCAGGAAAACTTCAGGCTTTTTACTCATGGCACATAAGCTTGTGGATGTTACAAACCTTCTAGGGCAAGACACATCACACTACTATATATGGCAGACACAAAACTTTCATAAGATACTGTATTGATCCCGACCTAGTCCAGACGCGCAGGATACTGGCAGATGGCGTTGACCTCCATCTCAGTTCAGCCATGCAAGACTGCTGACACTTGGTGACTCAGGACTCCATCTCTCAGTCCTCTACCTGATCTTCCCTACCCATTACTAGCTGATAGGTAGTGTTCCCCTATTCTGCTACTTACAATCCACATGCAGCTTGCTGAACACTGTACTGGAACTGCATCAGAGCTGACAGGCTTCTCTATTTAACTGTGTGAATCCTAGCTCCTCCCTTGTCAGTTCACTGATTAGCTGCTAGCCCAACAGCACTGTCTCCCTCTTTCTTCTTACACTTCAAGGCTAATTAATCCTTCTAGGTAACACAGTGACTCTGCAATTCTATGTAAAGCACTATATAAGAAGACACATATGCATGTTTTTCTCACTATCCGACATGAAATCAGAATAAACTTTACCCATGTTAGGTCAATTAAGAACCAAAATTATTTATATTTGCTAAATCCCAGAATAATGAGAGAGATAATTTTTTAAAGGCATTTTTATTACTTTTTGCAAAGTCAAGAGTATACATACACTAGCATTATTATGCCTTTAAACAATTTGGGACAGTCCATATCATGTTGTCATGTCTTTGGAAGCTTCTGAGTTAGAGACACAGCTGTGGATGTATTATATACACTCCAGAAACACACTGCTTCTGTGTGTAACATCATGGGAAAGTCTAAAGAAGTCAGCCAAGATATCAGGAAGAGAATTGTGGACTTGCACAAGTCTGGATCATCCTTGGGTGCAATTTCCAGATACCTAAAGGTGTCTTGTTCATCTGTACAAACAATTATATGTAAGTACAAAAAACATGGGAATGTCCAGCCATTATACCGCTCATGAAGGAGACGGGTTCTGTGTCTCAGAGATGAACGTTCTTTGGTCGAACATGTGCATATCAAACCAAGAACAAAAGCAAAAGACCTTGTGAAGATGTTGGCGGATGCTGGTAAGATTGCGTCATTATCCACAGTGAAATGAGTACTGTATCAACATAGGCTGAAAACAGGGGCGGAACTACAGGGGGAGCAAACAAAGCAGCTGCTACGGGGCCCGCAGCTCTATGGGGGCCCGCTGCGGCCCCATAAACTCGGGCCCTGCAGCAGCTGCTTTGTCTGCTAACACAGTACTGTTCTGCCTCCGGTCGGTGGGCGCTTTTAGATGCTGCCTCTGTCTCTTTCAGGACGGAGGTGTGGGGTGGGGAGGAGGGGCTGCAATCTTCTGCGGGCAGTGAGACAGTCGGTGTGTGACTGCTCTTCTACAGGTCACCACGTTCCCCTCCTCCCTCAGCGGCACAGACACCAGAGGACAGTGGAGGGAGGAGGAGGAATTAGACACTTGGCAGCCTGAATGGAGGAAAGGTCAGAGATTCCGCCTCCTGCTGCTCCCTGTCCTATGTGATGAACTTGAAGTCGGGACAGAAGGTAAAGGGAGGGAGGGAGGGGAAGCATTCCCAGGAAGCAGAACAGTCACAACACAGAGTCCCCTCCACCTCATACTGTGCTGCAGACTGTTCAGTACTACCTTATGTATCCATAGTTTGCTTAATGAGCCCCTGTGGGGTTGGGTTGGGGGGGGAGGGGTTGTGGCACCTATAACCCTGCCTATCTATATATACTGTATGGCCACTATAACCTCCCTGCCTGTCTATATATACTGTATGGCCACTATAACCCTGCCTGCCTATCTATATATACTGTATGGTCACTATAACCCTGCCTATCTATATATATACTGTATGGCCACTATAACCCTGCCTGTCTATATATACTGTATGGCCACTATAACCCTGCCTGCCTATCTATATATACTGTATGGCCACTGTAACCCTGCCTGCCTATCTATATATACTGTATGGCCACTATAACCCTGCCTGCCTATCTATATATACTGTATAACCACTATAACCCTGCCTACCTATCTATATATATTGTATTGCCTCTATAACCCTGCCTATCTATATATACTGTATGGCCACTATAACCCTGTCTATCTATATATACTGTATGGTCACTATAACCCTGCCTATCTATATATTCTGCATGGCGCCTATAACCCTGCCCGCCGGGGAGGGGGGTGCCCATCCAAAAGTTTGCTATGGGGCCCAGGCTTCTCTAGTTACGCCCCTGGCTGAAAGGCCACTCTGCCAGGAAGAAGCCATTAAAAGAAACATATAAAAGCCAGATTCATGTTTGGAAATGCACACAGAAACAAAGTCCTACATTTTTGGAGACATGTCCTGTGGTCTGACAAAACTAAAATTGAACTGTTTGGCCATAACGACCATCATTACATTTGGAGGAAAAGGGAGAAGCTTGGAAGCCAAAGAACACCATCCCAACTGTGAAACACGGGAGTGGCAGCATCATGTTGTGGGGTTGTTTTGCTGCACGAGGGACTGGGGCAGTTCACAAAATAGATGGCATCATGAGGAAAGAAAATTATGTGGCAATACTGAAGCAACGTCTCATCAGACATCAGCCAGGAAGTTAAAGCTTGGGCGGAAATGAGTCTTCCAAATGGACAATAACCTGAAGCATACTGCCAAACTGGTTACAAAGTCAATGTTTTGGAGTGGCCATCACAAAGCCCTGATCTCAATCCTATTGAAAATTTATCGGCAAAGCTGAAAAGGCAGGTGCGAGTAAGGCGATCTACAAACATGGCTCAGTTACACCAGTTCTATCAAGAGGAATGGGCCAAAATTCCTACCGACTAGTGCGTGACGCTTGTGGAAGGATATCCAATATGTTTGACCCAAGTCATACAGTTTAAGGCTGCCAAATACTAATGAAATGTATGTAAACTTTTGAATCTGCTGAAAATAATAAAAATGCCTTAAAAATTATCTCTCATTATTCTGGCATTTGGCAGATATAAACAATTTTGGTAATACGAATTGACCTGAAGCACATAAGGTTTATTCTAATTTCATGTCAGATAGTGAGAAAAATATGCAACTGTGCTTCAACTGTATATTTATATATATAAAATATATATATATATATATTATTATATATATATGTATTTTTATAATATTATATATTAAATAAAAAAGAGGTTGCCACCTCTTACAAACAAATTACTAATTGCCCTTCATGACATTGTGCATATAGCTACCTAGTTCAAACTCTACATGGCTATATGGTTTCCAGTTGGGAGATTGTTCTGCTTGATCTAATCCCATTGTTGCAATTACAAATCCCCTTCTGCTTCTTTTATATTAAGCCATGCACTGATCCACACTGTACAAAACTCCCCTAGAAAGAAGTATACAGGTCTGTAAATGAAATGAATTGCAGAAATAAAGAGAAAGAGCCTACTTATTTACTAAGAGAGTACAGCAAGTTCTGGGAGTACGTAATAGCACCCTTTTTATGTTCTGAAACATCAGATTTTTATGTGCTGGCCTCTGCAAAATGAGGATGTATTTATATATAGAGGATAAGCACAGTAGTTAGCAAAAGAAAATGAACAGGTAAAAGGCCAGGGTACCAGCAACAACTTTCCCGCTGAGGATCTACATTGCCTGTCCGTGCCCTGTTTACATTGCACTGTTGCCTGTCGGACTCCTACAGACAATGAGGTTCTCCATTCTGGTTACAGATGTCTATAGTTTCCATGTACAGTCACTCTCCCCTTATATCACTTTATGTTCTCAAGGGAGATGCAAGTATTTCACGTCTACGCTGTATTTACTTTTCTGCAATTTAAAGAGGAGCACAGGAGGCAAAGTATCATAAAACAGGGGATATTAATGTTCTCACAGCTGGTAGCAGCAGCTTCATAGAACAGTGACTCCAGTAATACAGCCGCTCTGGCCAGAGAATGCAGCATTACTAATACAGAAATAGACCCGGCTTATCAACGGGACCTATTCTATCACTTTATAAGCCTATAAATGTGCACAACTATGTGCACTGCAAGCCCAAACATTTCTGTACTCTCTTCCTGACTTCATTATGTAAATGAATCTGTTTATATGTAAATTATTGTGTGAACAATGTTTGTTCAAGCGCTAGCCAAAAACAAGCTGATTTTTCCGATGTTTTCATGACCTGACTTATTTATGGACATTATTCGATTTATCACTTATGCAGCTATTTGAATTACACATTTTTCCTGCAACTTTTTATTGGGAGTCTATGTTTATTCTATGTATATAAAGGAACTAGCTAGTGTCCATAACTCCGTTTCCTTTTGGGCTTTAGTCTTCCATCTCCCCTTTCAGGGGCGTCATCAGGGCAGTACGGCAGTAATTGTCGGGGGAATGTAGCGGGGATACGAATGGTAATAAAATGCGGGGCCCAAAAGCAACGGGATGGGGCCCTAAATCACTTATGGCAGCTCTACCCACATCCCACAAACAAAACAATAAAAAAATGCTGGCAGTAACCAAATGCCTTTTTCTTTTTTTTACATATTTTATTAATTTTCGATAAAAGATGCACACAACAACAATATAAATGGCCAAAAGGTGGTTACGATTTTTTCACTATGGGTTTGTCATTTCCTTACGATTCCCGTTCAGGATCAAAAAAATTGAAAAAAAAATTTTTATATTTTTTTTGGAAATAAGTGCTTATTAAGCCTTGGTCAAATTGGAAGAAGAAAACAAAAGAAAATAAAGTGGTTGTTTTAATAGAAACCTCGAGGGAAATCGAGAAGAAAAGATTAAAATCATAGGGTTCTCAGGACCCAGAAGGAGGCATCAGTCTACAGTTTTGTAGGGTCAACTTTGTCCCAGTTGTGGTTAGGGAAGTCCCCGCCAGGGTTCCAAGGAAAGGAGCCCCCGGCGGGGGGGGGGGGGGTATCGGAAACTAGGGAAGTTCGGTGTGTTCCGAGCCGTGAAGGGGGGTGTGCTGTTCCCGGGACTTGGGGCCCCAAAAAGTTTTTCGCTACCGCCCCTGTACCGGGAAAGGGATATCAGTTGGTTTGGTTATTCCTCTTAGGGAGGTGTGAGAGGATAAACGTTTTCCACTTTTTTAAAGAAATTCCCTGTACGGAGCTCTTTTTGCCTTTCTGCCTCAAGCTTATCAGCAATTAGGTATTGCTTCATGTTATCTACCACAAGCGATATCGGCGGAGTCTGAGATTTCAGCCAATATAGTAAAAGGCAGTGCTTGGCAATCAGGATTGCTATATGTACTGTGCACGGTATAGACACAGGGATGGGAGGGAGGGGATCCCTAGTACCAGATTCATCTGGGGGTCTTGTGTAGTGAAAAATCAACAGGTCATGTTTTTTGGCTAAGGTAATGTGCCAATGATTTTTGACATAATCGATGAATGTGTCCCAAAAGACTTGAGTGGAAGGGCAGGACCAGATCCCATGCCACATAGTCGAGGAGGACAGATGGCATTTGGGCCATGCTTGATTCCGTTCTGGGAATTTCTGAACCAAATGCCTTTAATTGCAGGAGGTTATGTTGGTTTTATGCTTAATGTACCAAAAGTACAGGTTATGCTCGAGGTGTATGTGCTGCAGTTTCTGTGCAGTGGACAACTTGGCAGTAGGGAATTCCAGCCTTGTGCGCCATTCTATTATTAAAGGTATCCTGTCACATAGCTTATGCCCCCTTGTGAGGACAGCACAAAGCTAGTGTCAGACCATGCTGGTTTTCAGTACATTGTGTCCCTTATTCCTGTACATGCAGCAGTTTTAGAGTATAACCCCTCAAATTTTATTCCCATGTGCAGGTGTTAGCCCCGCCCACTGACAGTTATTCACATGTTTCTACATATTCAAAGTAATAAGTTTCAGTTGAAGTGGGTGGGGCCACCTTGGGTGGGTGGGGCTTGAAAAACTGACTCTTTGAATGACTCTTCGAATTACTCTTCTGGCTGAAAACTGCAGATTTGAGCATTAAACAAAAACTACAGCATCTTACAGATTAAGGGGACACAGCGCATGAAACAAGGAGGTCTGACACTAGCTTGTTCTGCCCTCAGCAAGGGGGGCATAAACTATGTGACAGGTTCTCTTTAAGCAGTCAGGAGGGGCTACCATAGGGAGCCCTGTAGCTGTAGTGATTGGTGAATATGTGATCATGAGACCATTTTGAAGGCGAGTCCCTATGCTTGCATAAAACAAGTGAGTGCCCCGCCTGACACGTTGTGTTGTGCTAGGCAGAGCCTGTTCTTGAGCAATGGACCCCATAAACTGTATTGCTGGGCTACTGGAGATAGGGCTGCATGATGCTGAGAGATGGCTGGCCCTGAACCCATGCGGGCTCTGGGTTAGAGTATGGAGGGAGGTGCTCCCACATAATTCCCTATGGGAGTTACTGTAGGGCAGGTGGCTTCTGTGCAGTGATGTTTAAAGGAGTGTGCCTGCCCAGGGTGCGGGAAGCCAGAAAGAAACAGCTAGAAGTCCAAAAATTGGAGAATGAAAGCTTCCAGAGCTATAGTAGAGCTGATGAAAAGAGAAAGTAGTTCTTGGAGCAACTGCTAAAGACTGTGTGCTAGGAGTCCTGCAAAGATCTAGAGACTGTGACTGTTAGGATAGGTGCACACAGATGGACTTGAAAAAATCATGTGTGGACTCATCCTGATTAAATTGCATCAAAACCACCAGATGCAACTGTTGTAACCAAGAATTGCCAGTTTATTATTTCTATGTTCCCACAAGCATAAGTGCCTCTTAGATGAGGTCTACACAGCAATGGGAAAATGCCGTCCAAAATCCGATGGCATTTATACATCGCTGAGCCAAAAAATGCAGTCGGATTTTGGATTCCCGGTGGCCCCGTACATGGGCTGCATGGGAACTGCTGGTGGTCCGGCGGAATATAGAATTTGTTTAGAGATGGGCGCGTTTTCTCAAAATTCGGTACGCTCACTTCGCCGAAAGTTCCCGGACACAAAAATAACTTCGTTCCGAAATTATTCGGGAAGACATCACGTTAAAAAAGCTATTTCCAGGCTGCACATAGCCTGAGGGTGATGTAGAACGTTGTGCCATGCTTAAATATGCAGAGGGAAACTTGTTGGTCTTCATACAATGTTGTGTTTTAGGTATGACAAGCACTTGACTGCCGCCACTCTATAGAATCGCTTCACTATTAAAATCCCTGGGCACTTAAGAGGGCAAAACTGACCAAAAAACTTGAAGGGGGAATGTTGGCCTGATAAAGTATGCCAGCCGAAAGCTGAAAAAAACAAGCTGAGAGTCAGGTGGCAACATCAGTGACAGCAGTGTGGATGGTGACGGCGGCAGCCACAGCAGGCATGAGGCAGGACAGTGGGCACAATGGGACATTCTGGAGTGGCAAATACAGGAATAGGCCAAGAGTGGCACAATGACACAGTGTGGAGGTGACGGCAGCAGCCAGCATGAGGTCAGGCAGTGGCACCCAATGAACTTTCTGGAGGTGGCCAAAAAACAGGAGTAGGCCACGAGTGGACACATGACAGGAAATGTGGAGGTGAAGGCGGGCAGCAGCATGAGGTCTAGGACTGTGGCACATTGACATTCTGGAAAGGTGGCGACACAAAAAAACAGGAGTAGTCACAGTGTGGCACAATGACAGAGCGTGGAGGCGACGGCTAGTGGCCAGCGCATGAGGTCAGACAGTGGCATTCTGGAGGTGCAAAAACAGGAGTAGGCCACAGAGTGGACAATGACAGAGTGTTGGAGGTTCACGGCGCAGCCACTGCAGAATGAGGGTCAGACAGTGGCACAATGACATTCTGGAGGTGGCAAAAATGGAGTAGGACACAGAGTGGCACAATGACACAGTGTGGAACTCACGCGGAGCAGCATGAGGTTCAGACAGTGGCACAATGACATTCTGGAGGTGGCAAAAAAAACAGTATTAGGCCACAGGTGGCACAATACAGAGGAGTGGAGGTGACGGTGGCAGCAGCATGAGGTCAGGACAGTGGCACAATGACATTCTGGAGGGTGGCAAAACAAAAACTGGGTAGGCCACACAGTGGACCAATGACAGAGGTGGAGATGGACGGCGGCAGGAGCAACAGCATGAGGTCACGAGAGTGGCACAATGGACACGTGTGGAGGGTCACAGTGCAGCAGCATCAGCAGCAGCATGAGGTCATATAAAGTGGCACAATGTGACAGAGTGTGGAGTTGGGTGGCAATTCTGTCCTGGTAAAAGATGGTTGGTGGAGATGGAGAAACTGTCAGCAGTTGTGTGGCATTCAGGAGGGTGGCGGGGCAACGTATGTGGCTGAGGCAGGTAGTTTGAACCAGACTCATTTTCACGAGTTTGGGTGTGAGGCGTCTGGGTGATATAGTCTGCGCCTAAGGCATTGGGTGTGTGGAAAATCTGGCCGATCCAACCTGTTCATCTTGACCAAAGGTCAGTCGTTTCCAATTTCCAGTGAACAAGCGGGTTCTTCTTGGGGTATCGATGGCCCCCGCCCGCATGAACACCCGCTCTGATGCCCACCACTACTGGCCGGGCAGGACAGCTTCTCCACTGCAAACTTGGCAAGTTGACGGCGCCACACTATCCAGTTTGCTGCCCAGTAGTCCAGCGTTCTTCTTACTGGGGTTGGCAGAGTGCTTTTCCAGTAGGCACACTGTTGGTTCAGGGTCTGCTGCAGGTCCTGCTGCTGATGCTGGCGAATGCCCTCCTACTAGGCGGGTGTAGGAAGTGCTCATCAGTGACTCCAAATTAGGTTGCTGCCTGATGGAAGCTGGTACTGCTCCTACCCCCCACCTTCCCCCAGCACCCGTGGCTGTAGTACGTAGAGAGTGAAGAAACCCCTGGTCAGACCTGTAGAGAGGGACAGTATGCCGCACTTAGGCGGCGGCCAACTGATACGGAGGATTTCCCTATAGTATTTGAGGTTTGTCCTCCCTCTCAATAGCTGGGGGAAAGGCTCCATTTTGGGACGGTGCGAGGGTCACAATAGTGTGGAGAGCTCAGAAGTCATCCCTCTGGGATGAGACTATTCGGCTTGTCACTAGGCCAGGAAATCAGCATGCTGTGGGCGGGCGATCTGACACTAGTGACTCGAGGGGCTCCCTGCCTCCATTCCACTGTATACTGCCACACGGTGCTTGCAGGTCATCTGCTCGTTTCCTCATCTCATCTACCTCCTCCAGCTTGCTCCTGATTCTCCTCTTTGTCACGCTGGGTTAGAAAATCCACTCATTTCACCAGGGACAATGCTTCTGCTCAATGTCCTCCTCCTCCTCCTCCCATTTTCATCCCCACTGGATCATGTGGCCGAGAGATGTAGTTGCCACGTCTCCAGTCCCCTGCCCAGACAGATTTTTCAGCGTCTGTTCCAGGACATGAAGCAGTGGAATGACGTTATTCATGGGAGTACTCCTGTCCGCCTGGATCATCAGAAAATCGTTAATGGCCTTTCTCTGTTCATACAGTCGGTCTAAGATGTGTAGGCTGGAATTCCAATGGGTGGAAAACATCGCAAATCAGTGTGTGTTGGGGAGGCCGGTTCTGACCGCTGGCAACTACGAGAGGCGTGTGTTCCTGGCTTTGTAGGAATGGATGAAGTGCTTGCACAGTTTCCTGGCCATTTTCAGGAATTCTTCTGAAGATCAGTTGGGAAAATGGACTTTCTGGAACCTTTTCACAACCAGATTGAACTCATGCGCCATGCAGGGCGCATGGGACCATCCTCCTCGGTGACAGTGCGGGACACCATGTTCCTCCATTGTCCATCACCATGTTTCGATTTGCAGTTGGTGCGGAGAAGCCCACACATGATTTCCTTGCTAATTGTCGCGTGAGATTCCTTCCCTGTGTGACTTCGTTTCGACGGGCAAGCCCAGGTGTAGAACTGCGTGACACCGCTGTGACCTACACATGTGGTATGATGGAGCAGTACTTGTGGAGGGCTGAGTATGGTGGTGGTGTTGGAGGAGAGAACGAGGCGGCAGTGGCGCAGGAGCCGCAGTTTGGACAACGTTTGGAGGAGGAAAGCAGCGTCTCATGTCCAAGTTGTTGGTGTGCCTGGGCCGGAAAGCAACATTCACCCAGTGGGCCGTAATGGACATGTACTGGCCTGCTGACAGTGGCTACAGCTCCAGATGGTCCGCGCTGCATGCACCTTGGAAACAAAACCGCTAGATCAAGACTGGGCCCACATATCTGTTTCTACATAGTTATGATGTGCTGGTATGCCTGTTTTGGAAAAGAAATTACGGCTTGGAACTCTCCATCTGGCGCGGCTATAAGCATTAGTTCCTACCTGAACAGTGCAGGTCCACCATGGGAAAAGGGAGGGATGCTGTACCAAACAACTTGGAAGGAGCACGGTCAGCTGCTGCACCTTTGGATGGTTGGACGCATACTGTTGTCTCTTTGCAATCGCATTCGCTGAACGATGCTGGCACCATGAGTAGCGTGGAGCAGCAGGAGCATCTGGAAGGGAGATGTGTCAAGAGGAAAACAGCTCCTTTTGCAGACAGGTGGTGGGAGCCTTTGACTGGCCGCCCAATGGCATGCATTGCCACTTGGCCGCTGCTGCGGCGCAGGATGGGACCACAACATCTGAGCCACGTTTCTCCCAGGCCACCGGATGGTGACGCTGCATGTGTTGTACGCAGGGCGTGGTGCCAACGTTAGCTCCCTGGCCATGCTTCCACTTTTCTGCCCAAGATTCTACATATACCCATATTCGGCTCCTCCGGTGTCTATAGCAAGAACTGCCACACCGCGAGGAGTATCTGATTTTACCGCCAACGCTCCGCACTGAGTGACTACTACCGCCGCTGCCTCAACTCGAGCCCCTGTTGCTGCTACTTTCTTGGACTGACGATAGCGGGTTTTTTACCCGTGGCCGCTGGCTCCCGACCTCTCTCTGCTGCAACCCTGCTGATCACGGCCACACAACCCACTTGCTGGCTGCGCTGCTGCTGAGCGAAGCTGGACGCCCATCTTCTCCTGATGAAGATGAGGCCCTTGCCTCACCTGGCTCCCAAGTGAGGTCGGCTACTTCATCATCTATTTGTTGTTTTCATCGTCACTGCTTGTCCTCATCACCGGGTCTTGGTATGCAGAGGTGACCCCTCACAACATCTATGACCTCCATCATGCCACTCTAACATCTATACTTTGCCGCCTATGCAAGAAGCAGGGGATTTGGCCCCATTTCTTCGCTGCCAAGTAGCTGCTGACTGCCTCCTCAAAATGTTCATCCTCGCTATATAGTGGCGCTAGAGCCCAGACCACATAGTAGATCTCTGGCTGAGGGAAACCGGATTGGACAGAGGTGGTTTGAGGACAGGTGAGGGCCGCTGACCCGCTCCCGGGCCATTGCCAACTAGTGTTGTGGTTCTGACGTTCCCACCGACTCTTGGATGGGGTTGTCAGATGTCATCTGGGAGGAATTGGATGACCTAGTCATCCAATCAAGAACCCTTGGGTTGCTAGTCAGCACACGGCCGCTAGACTGACCGGGCAGTTGTTGGCATCACCGAGTCACCCCTGCTGCGAGTCCCCTTGCTGTGTGCGACCTGGGCTGGAATTGTTTGTGCCTCTGCAACTCGCAGGTTTGAAGGGAGCCTGTCACCTTTCTGTCTGACATATGTTATTCTAAAAATGTACAGAAACTGTTTGATGAATATATCTGTATATTATAAATACACACCTGTATTTGACTCCAATGAGCACTAGAAGCTTGGGTACCCTTGGATATAAATTGCGCTCACAAATGGGCAGGAAAAATTTATTGTATGTGCCGTTTAAAAACTCTGTGTATTTTTCTGAATATAAAAGCACAAACAGGCTTAATTAACCTTCGGATATGAATCCAGTACAGAATTTCTTCTGGGGCGGTGAAAAAACAAAGTTTTTTTTTACGAGTACAATGCAAAAAACGCTACACAACAAGAGAAAAAAATGAATTTAAACCTTCGCTTTGGAATTATCTACAGGAAAATGTATTTTTTGGCGGAAAGACGGTTTATTTTAGCACCACAGCAAAAAAAAACCCTTAAATTTAACCCCCTTGATGAAATTTGCCCAAACAATTGAGCAACCACAAACATAGCTTTTGTACGTGTTACAATGTCGTGTTTTTTACGCTCCCAAAAACAAAGAAAAAATGTTTTAAACCCTTTGTTTTGTAAATTTAAAGCACAGGAAAAAATGTTTTTTTTTGGGGGTGAAAAAGACGGTTTCTTTTAGTCCCACAACGCAGAACAACGTTTAAATTTAAACCCCTGGATTTAAATTGCGCAAAGAATTGAGCAGCCAAAAAAGAAGGGATTTGTATTGTAAAAACGCTGTTTCTTTAAAAGAAAACAAAGGACAGGGTTAAATCCCCCCTTTGAATTTAATGTGCTGGGGCAGATAGCATTAAAATGTACACTCACCGCCCCTTTTTTAGGACACCCCTCCAACGCTCGTAAAATTAATTTTGGGAATCACCCCAAACACATGGCGGCAATCAGTGCTTAGGGTGTAGACAGGCAAGACAATTCCCCCAGTTCAAACCCAGCATCATATGGGGAAGAAAGGGATTTAGTGCCTTTGAACGTGGGTGGTTTTTTGGGTTTCCGAAGGGTGGGCTGAGTATTTCAGAAAATGCTGATCTCCCGGGATTTTCAGCACAACCATCTCAGGGTTTACGAGAATGGTCCGAAAAAGAAAAAACATCCAGTGAGCGGCAGTCCTGTGGGGGGGGAAAAGCCCCGTTTGCCAGAGGCAAAGGGGAATGGGGCAGACTGGTTCGAGCTGATAAAAGGCAACATGACTCAAAAAGCCACCCGTTACAACCAAAGGGGGGAAAAGATCTTGGGAAACCCCAGTACGCGAACTTTGAGGCAGATGGGTACACACAGAAACCACACCGGGTGCCATCCTTTTAGCTAAGAAAAGGAAATGAGGCTCCAATTTTTCCCAAGCCATCGAAATTTGGGCAGTAGAAGATTGGAAAAACTTGCCCCGGTCTGAGAGTCCGATTCTTGGGGGCGAATTCGGGTGGTAGGGGCAAATTTGGCGTCAAACATGAAACATGGATCCATCCTCCTTGACAACGGTTTTAGGGTGGTGGTGGGGGGGTCATGGGGGGGAATATTTTCTTCCTCTTTGGGCCCTTGGGACCAATTTAGCATCGTTGCAACACCCTTGTGGAATCTATGCCACGAAGAATTGAGGGAAATTCTGAAAGGGAAAAGGGGGTCCAAACCCCTTCTGCATGGGTACCCAATAAGTGGCCGGTGAGGAAGCAGCTGCACGGACACCACGGGCTTCAGTTCCAATACCCCACAAAATGAAATAAACATTAAGAAACAGTCTCTGAACAAGCTTGGACACCCACAAAAAAAGCTGTATAAAAATCAGTTTCAAAAGCTTTACAAGAGCCCGGCGACCTTCCCTGTCAGTCAGTGAGAGGGTGTGAGCTCCCGGCGTCGCGCCCCGGGTTAATAGTGGCACGTCACAGAATCCGCCCTCTCTGATTGGCCACTCTGCACATGTTAGGGGATGCCCTTCTTCCTCCAGAGTGTTTGCCCCATGTAACCCCTGTGCTCGGCCATTTTTTCGATCAAAAGCACATTCGTTCACCCCCCCAAAAATCCCCCCCAAACTCGCTTCAGAACCGAATTTTCCTGAAATTCTAAACGAATTTCCCCTTCGTTAAAAAATCAAAATTTGCCCCTCCTAAAAAATTTTTTTTATTTGCTGGGGACTTCTGGGTTTGGAAACTTCAGAAAAAATCCTGCTCTGTAGACTACAGC
>JAODAL010001524.1:0-227197 GCA_025379985.1 Phyllomedusa bahiana | reverse complement strand
TAAAAAAAGGCAGTTTAACAAGCGCAGTTAGGCCCCGTTTACACGACTGATTTGGCCGCGGCTTTCGCTGCGGTTCCCGCGGCCAAATCTCGTCCTAACCTCGCCGCAAACTCGCATCTCCCGACGCGGTTTTGTGGCACGGGCGCGGCGCAAGTGGAGTGTGGTTTGGGGCACGGCTTGCGGTGAGGGTCTGCCCAGATGTAAATTAATAGGCAGGGGGCAAATCATGTCGCCAGCCGTGGCGACGCCCACGACGACACGCGTGGCAACACCGCGCGGCCGCCGTGCTGACTCCTCCCTGTCAAGAATTGACAGGAGAGTTCTCAAACACGCGGCGTGTAAATATTAAGGTTGTTTCCAATAGGAAACCATGTTAATAAACTAGGCGCGATTTGGAACCCGCGGCCATAACCATGGCAAAAACCGTCGTGTGAACAGGGCCTTAAAATTGCATCAAAACTGCGCTGTGTGAAAGCACCCTAAATAGGGTTAAAATTTACCACACCTTTCATATCTGCAACAAACAAAAAGAAATAACATTAGTAATTTTAAAATCAAGATCAGTACATTGGTTTAATCCATTTGGCGCACTAGAGTTCAGCATAAGTATCCAGTAGCCCTCGAGGTTCAACAATTTGTTTGTTGTCACCCCTGCGGGGAGCTCCGGACACTACTTCCATACCCACAACATGGAAGCTGGAATTATCCCCTTGATGAGCATAATAGAAAGGTTTGGAGACATTAGCTATGCTCCATGATTCTGGTCAGGAGATCCCATAGATCTGTTCTCTAATGCGGTCTTTTATTCTCCTCGTAGTACAGCCCATATAACGTAGTTTACAGGTACAACATTCAATGCAATAAATAACATTGCTTGATTTACAATTAATAAATCCATTGATAATATAAGTCTTTATATTTAACCATGTTTTCTGTTTCTTCTTTGTCTTGATCACGCTTGATGAAACATAAGTATATAGCATAGGGGCTTTTCTAGTGACAAATTTATAACCCTCTGATAATAATTGGTTAAAGGAATCCTCTTGATATATCGATAAATACTTAATATGTTTAATAAGAGGAGATTCCTTGCTAAAGGTTGTCACAAATACTATGTATTCCCTATTGGCATCCCTTGAATCAGCTCCTTTGTTCTGTAATAACATATTCCTATCTTTCCCGTCTACTATCTTAGCAGCTCTATTGAGGGTCCAAATGGGATGTTTTTTTTGCCCGAGTCTTGAAAAAAAATTTCCCCACTCTCCTTAGCCTATTGTGTTTCCAGGGAACAATTACATTTACTCCTAATTCAACTATCGGTATGGCTTTTAGGCCCTGTTCACACAACGGATTTGGCCACGGGTTCCGACGCGGTTTCCGCGGCCAGAACTGCGGCCAAATCGCACCCAGTTTATTAACATGGTTTCCTATTGGAAACCGCGCTAATATTCCCCTACGCCGCGGTTTGGCTGTTTGGGTTTGGGCGGCGCGGCCCTTTCCTGCTTTTGTGTGAGAACTCTCCTGTCAAATCTTGACAGAGAGTCCCCGGAGCGGTTGCCGCAGGCGTCGCTGCGGCTGGCTGCGCGGTTTGCCCCCTGCCTACTAATTTGCATGGGGGCAAACCCTCGCCGCAAGCCGCACCCCAAACCGCGCCCCACTTGAGCCGCGACCACGCCTAGCGCCTGCGCCGCACACCCGCGCCCAAACCCATCAGGTGAACAGGGCCTTCGGGTAGGCGTGGGAGGGCAGGAGTCAGCCTGGAGTATATTGTTACTAGCTGTTGCTTTTCTAAATGTAGAAGTAAGCACTTCCCCACAAGTGCAGTCTCCAAAAAGGGTAATTTCCAAAACATTTATAACTGATTTATCAAACTGAAAAGTGAAGCCTTACCTAAATGCATTATAATTCATGTATTGAATGAATTCCGGTATGGTCGTCACGTCATCTATATAATGACCAACCAGAAAATATCATTCGCAAAAGGATTATTTGAAGAAAAAAAAAAATTCCTCAAACCAGGCAACATACAAGTTGGCTAATGATTGGAAAATGTGGCCCCCATTGAAGCACCTGTCTTCTGAAGATAAAATGTTTGGTTAAACAGAAAGTGGTTGTGGGATAGCAGATACTCCACCGCCATCAAAATAAAGTTGATGAGGTCTTCTCCATAAGATGAGAGGAAGGAATGGGAATATAAATTAATGCAAAAATTTAAAACTCTGCAAAATGGGTTAAATATTCATGCCACTTCATGTCAACTATGTGTGAACTGTGAGTGCAACAAATTTTCCCCCTGATTGCAATATAAAGATAAGAGAAAAAATTTACTGATCACTCCTGTCACGCCTCACAAGTTTCCAGACTGTTTAATTCTTGACAGGTTGTAAATAACTGCTGTACCTATATTTCGCATTTTGTTATTTTTAAGAATTCTAAGATCCTTTGAAGATCCATGTCTTGTGTGTATAAAAAGTCTGTGTATTTTCAGTTTGTTGTATAACATCATGTCTGAAGAAGGGAGCTAGTCCTCTGGAAAGCTCACTATCAAATATACTCATTAGCCTCTAAAAGGATCGCCTGATTTTTTCACAAATTCTACTACTTTCTAGGCTAACAACTTGGAAGATACCACAATGTACCGCTAAAGAATGGAACTGAAAAACCGGCTTAAGAAACTTGCAAAACTTAACAGCACATCTTCTTCTTAACAAAATGCAAAAAGGAAAGACTCATCCCAAAAGGCTTTCTCCCTGCATAACCCAACCCGCACACCTACAACAGCCGATATGCAGAACAACAAATGATTCGGACATCTGAAGGCTGTGGAACAATATATAAAAATTTCCTATAACAACAAAAGAAAGAACACAGGAGGAGATACAGGCCCTAAAGACATCACTGGAGAATGACACAGAGGAGATGAAGGCCAAACTCCACACATACTACCGAAACTGCGGGACATGCTCATCAGAACAAAAAAAAAAAAGCTCCAGAGAATGAGGCAGAAAGGCTTCATCACTACAACTACAAGCACCAGTCCAGCTCAGCAACCTGTGTGGTGAACCTTTCCTCCTATGAGCCAAACAAACATGAAATGGCAGTTCTCTCCAAAGGTCTCACCTTTCTGCCCCTCAGCACTCACTGACCATTCAAACTCTGCAATGATATGGAGGAGTTCTTCAGAAAAATGAATTGAGGGAATACTTCTATGGAAAAAACCTTCCATACAGCAGGACTCTGAGACAGAACAGCAAATAACGAAACCAACCAAAAAAACTACCTGGACCCCACGGCCTGGAACTAATGCAGCACTGGATAAATACATGATTGTTTTCAGAAGCAAAGTGAAATCGGGAAATCCTGGAGAAACAAAAGAAACAGGTCCACAACCTAACCCGCAGGAACAGAAGGCTATTGCTTCACTGAAAGAAAATCAGGAAAATAATTAAAAACCTGCTGACAAAGGGGGCGCAATAGTCCATGATGAACATCTCTGACTATATCCAGGAACGAACAGACAACTGTCAAATCCCATCCACTACTGCAAACTTGGAAATGATCCCACAGAGGCCTATTGAAACAACTAAAGAAAAATGATAAAAAAAAGTTTCCAATTCAGGCCCGGGAAGCAGGTGGAATTGCTTATCCCAGAGGATCCCAAGCCGGCTGCTTCTATATGCTCCCCAAGATCCATAAAGATGGCAACCTGGGGGGCCTATCATTTCGGGCATTGGACACTGACAGAGAATATCTCAGGTTGGGGAAAAAATCTTCTAAAACCCCTGGTCAAAAGATACTCCAAGCTAACATCCAGGACACAACAGACCTTCTTAACAAACTCAATGCCCTCGTCCACTTCCTGAGGGCACCATTTTGGGCCCACCATGGATGTAGAATCCTTGTATACAAACATTCCCCCACAAGGATGGAGTTCAGCATGTCAGGTCACCTAAGAAACAAGACCTCCCAACGAAACCAGTCACACAGCTCATCCAGTTCATACTCAGCCACAACTATTTTACTTTTGGACACGACCTGTATCTACCGCAAATGGGAACTTCCAGGGGGTCCAGAGGTGCACCCCAATATGCAAATCTCTTTATGCGGCACGGGTAAGGAGCATATTTTATCAACATGCAACACCAACCCATGATGTACCTCCGTTATATTGATGATATCATTGCCCATCTGGACTGCGGGCGAGGAGGCCCTAATTCAATTCCATAATGACTTCAATAACTTTCACCCCACCTTTAACCTTAAACTTACCTATTCAAAGAAAAATCCACTTTCTGATTACTACAATACACATCAAAGACACCGGCTACTCCACAGTATACCACAAACCGACAGAACGGCCTACCTCAGGAATGACAGCTTCCACCCCAAGCACACAAAACAGTCTATTATATACAGCCAGGCTATACGGTACAATCGTATTTGCTCCGACAAAGCAACCGGGACAAGCACCTTCTGGATCTGAGGACAAAATTTCTCAAACTTGGATACAGACCAAATGACTGACAACCAAATCACAAAGCGCCGCCATCAACAGAGACAGTCTGCTCACATACAAAGAAAACCCAGAAGGAAGAACAGTGCCCTAGTTTCACCTACAACCCACAGCTGGAGATTCTATGTAGGATTGCCAAGTAACTGCAACCTGTGCTACATAAAGACAACAGATTTAAAGATATATTCCCAGTCCCCCCCCCTCCCTCCTTCGGCAACCACCAAACCTGCGGCCATTATTGTCCAGAGCCTCTGAAGGCCCCAACTGAAAATGGCAAAGTCACCCTCCTGCAGAACAGGGGCAAGACCTGCCCGACACATCCACACTGCTGACAGTGTACCTGTCCCACAGTCACAGCAGTTGCACAGAATTAGGGGACATTTTCCTGCAGGGCTAGCAATGTGGGGTATCTGATTATGTGTTTTGCAATGTCCTACCACAGGGCCCCTATGTGGGGGAAACAGGGCAAGACTCACCAGCGCATGAACTACACAGATTCACCATTAACAACAACAGAACTGATCTGCCAGTGGCCGCACATTTCTCTGGAGAAAATCATTCCATGGAAGATTTGCAGGTAACGGTCTTAATGGGAGATTTAAGACTCAGAGGGAGAGGAAGGAATGGGAATATAAATTAATGCAAAAATTTAAAACTCAAAAATGGTTAAATATTCATGCCCGCTTCATGTCAAGCTATGTTGAACTGTGAGTGCAACAAATCTCCCCTGATTGCATATAAAGATAAGAAAATAATTACTGATCACTCCCGTCACCCTCACAAGTTTCCAGACTGTTTAATTCTTGACAGGTTGTAAATAACTGCTGTACCTGTATTTTGCATTTTGTTATTTTTAAGAATTCTAAGATCCTTTGAAGATCCATGTCTTGTTGTATAACATCAGTCTGAAGAAGAGAGCTAGTCCTCTCGAAAGCTCACTATCAAATATACTCAGTTAGCCTCTAAAAGGTATCGCCTGATTTCTTCACTATTCTACTAATTGCATACATGAAATTCTATTGCACGGCTCGCTAATGTATGGGAAAAGACACTGTAAAAGGACTCTATATCGCAAGTCAACCAACTAAAACCACTTTCCCACTTTATATGTTATTATTATTATTATTATTTATTTTAAAGCGCCATTGATTCCAGGGCGCTGTACATTCGAGGGGGTTTTCAAAACATAACATAAGTCAAACGAGTACATGATAAGTGAGAATGACAATTTTGGGACAACAGAGGGAGAGAGGACCCTACCCACGAGGGCTTTCAATCTACAAGGAGGGGGAAAGAGACAGGAGGTGAGGGGCAGACATGTCTGTGGAGGAAGTAGTGACAAGTTTAGTGAAGGTTATATGTTCAACATTATTCAAAACCGGTTTAGTATCTCCCAGGTATCCATCACATATTCTCATCAACAGTTGAAGATATATCAATCCATTCACATAACTGTTCATTTAGTGAGCCAATCCCTGCCACTATAGGTCTCATAGGATGCGGAAACTTCTCCTTATGGATTGGGAAGCGAAAAATGGGTATAGCTGTTGAACTAACCAGGAGATAATCAAACTCTTTCTGAGATAATGCACCCACACGTAACCCTTCCTTTAATACCCTATCTAATTCACTCTTGTAGTTTGCTGTGGGGTTACCCGCCAGTAACTCATAGGTTACTGTATCCTCCAATATTTTTTCATTTTACATGATACAGAGGCCAATATTTTGAAGAACTGCTGATCCCCCTTATCAGCCTTCCTTATAGTAAGATCACTATTTTTTAGATTGACGGCCTTCATTTCTGGATTCCATCTCTTATCTGCAGCCTCACCCACATTTAAGTCACAGTGAAGTTTTAAGAGGTCCCTTTGACCCAGTTCCTGAAACTTATCTAAAGCTGTTGGACTGGAATGCAACGGATAACATTTTTTGTTTTTTTTTTGTTTGAAACATATCTGATTCCTTTATATTTTTTGAAAACTTTTTTTGTGTTTAGTGTATTGCTTTGTGCATGTGTGTCACCCACGTTGCTGACCGTTGGGCGTGGCCTTATCGGAATTGCGCGTTATATTTATTATTCATTATTTTTTTATTTATTTCAATTTTTTTTTTTTTTATTTATTTGTTAAAAGTGTGGAGTCCCATTTTGGGTAAATAATTTTCAATACGGCAGTCGCATTGATATTCTTGTATAATTTTCGGCAGTTGTCCTGTACTTAGCCTAGGCGCTGTTATTATTAGGATATTGCCTGGGCTGTTTCTCTGCTCCGTTTAAATATTTAAGTACTTAGTTTTATTATGGCAATTTTTATTTTTAAGTCTGCTTTCATTTGCAATATGGGCCCCCGCGACTTCTTTTTAGGGTGGCGCATGCCTTATTTTGTTTTTTGTTTATGCTTCAAATAGAGCCCGCCACTCTTTCCGGTGGGCGCATCGCGTTTTCTTTCATGAAGCGCTTCCAGTTTTAGTCCCTTGCAGTCATTATGAAAGTCCCGGACATGCCATTCACACCTGGCACCGAGAGATAAATTATAATGGTATGCTTTTTCATTTTGTTTCCAGGAGGCGTACTCCCGCCCTCATTTAAATTTTATTAGCTTGATTTTTTTGGTATATGAAAACACACCTTGTATCATAGGTAATTTTAAATGGATTTCACCATTTCTATTGCATCTTAATTTCACTTAAAAATTATCACAATTGAACACTTTGTTTATTACGGTTTAATAATTGTACACTTTATTGTCACATTATTTGCATATTTATTCACTTAATTAACTTCTCACTTAATACATATTTTTTCCCTTTTAATTTTGTTTTGCATTTTTCATTTGAATACACCTTTAAAATTGGGCCCACCTTTTTAATTTACTTGAGAAAGACCTCAGGAGTCAAAACTTTGCTTGTGGCTTTTGGGAAAAAGATTCAGTTTTTTCACTGCATATTGGAGTGCTGCGATTCTTTGGATCTATATATACATATATATACATACATACACAAACACAAACACACGCACACTCGAATGTACAGCGCTCTAAAATAAATAGATAAACTATTTCTTTTGCCCGTACGGTCTCCACATTCTTCTGCGATTCCGCTCTGCAACTGTCCCAACCAACTCCGCAATGAAAACAAGCACACAGCTAAGGCTATGTCTACACTGCAAAACTAATTACTAAAAATGTTCATGAAGCTGAGTTTTGTGTCAACTGCCTGTCAAAAGCACTGAAAAAAGGGTTTTTTTTGCCACGATTTGCTTTTTTTGGTGCATTTTTAACACACGTTTTTTGCTTTTTTTAAAGCCTTTTTTTTTAATGTACCCAAAAATTAACCCATTGGATTAACTCCACCCTACAAAAAGGGGAAATAAAGCACCTCTTTGTATCTATATGTGATCTTGTAGTCGTTTTACAGATTTTGGCGCTAATAAAGTTATCTTGCGTTTGTTGACAAAAATAAGTTTTTTTATGGATTTTGGCCCTAAAGTCCTTTATTTATCGTATTTTGGTGCGTAGATCTGCAATTTTACAGATTTTGGGGCTAATAAAGCTATCTTGCTTTCGTTGCCAAAAATATGTTTTTTTCATGGATTTTGGCCTTAAGGCCATTTTTTAACGTATTTTTTTTGCTAAAATCTGCATTTTTACGGATTTTGGCGCTAATAAAGTTATCTCCCCGGGGCCGCAAGAAATTTTTTTTAACGATTTTGGTCCTAAAGTCAATTTAAAAAGGGTTTTACGCAATCAAGTTTTTTTTCGCTTCTGACGCCAAAATACTTTACAGTTTTTTTCGCAAGAATCAATTTTTTTTTCGGGTTTTGGCACTAAAATACTTTTAAAAAATTTTTTGGGGCTTTTAAGTTAAGAAAAGGATTTTTCATAAAAAACATCCGTACAAAAAACTTATTTTTCGTGTCAGAAGGGAGATAACTTTATTAGCGCCAAAATGTGTTAAGAAAGGGATTTTAGCACCAAAATCTGGAAAAAAAAATGGATTCTGACACCAAACTCCCCAAAAAAGTATTTTTAGCGAAAAATATATGAATTGCGCAAAAATCGTTAGCGCCAAAGCATGTCTTTTTATTGCAAAAGGTACAAAAAAGGACACATCAGACACTTGTACGCAATTTGACAGTAAACCTTTTTATTAACCCCAAACTATGGGTGGGACTTGGGTCTCCTGGGGGGGTTTTCTTGAAAAATACGGCAAAAAGCAACGAAAACGCGCCAAAAGCGTCCGGCGCTTTCCTAGACTCTTGTGTACTTTTCTGCCCCGCTTGGGTTTTTTTTTTTTTCTGAAAATTTTTATTTTTATAAATTTTTTTTAAAAAACATAACATATCGTCACAACGTTATTAAGACCAAAAACTATCATCTCAAGATTGTACATCAGGGGCTAAGATCTTATATTACATGCATTTTGTAAGGTAAGTCGTTTAAGACTCCAATAAAGTTATTAATGATTCTATTAAAAAAGGCATAACAAACATAACAATCGGAGCAAAGTTGAATCCAGATATGCTAAAAGAAAGACGGGGCACCCAATTTTGTAACATGTTAGATGGAGAAACATTTAGTATCCCCCCCCTTCCACCAACCACACTTTTATCTATTTGACCTGAAGCTTCCCCAAGGGGCCTGCCATCTGTTGTTCAGGTACCACGTGGGTTCCAGAGAATGCTGATAAAAGATTGGATGTTCGCATCTGTCATGAATACGTAAAAAAATTGTTCCCAGCCCAAAAAATTCCTGCTGTGTTCCCTTTTTATAAAAATTTTTAAGTTTGTCCATCTCCCTGTGCTCACTGACCATCTGTACCCCCATCTTCATTGATGGAATTTGTTTTCTACATTCCCTAAGCAGAACCCCTTGGCTGCCCCTAAGGAATAATGCAGGAGTTTGGTTTTTTTTTCGTGATTTTTTCTCCTTCCCCCCCCGTCCCCTCCCGGGAAACTGTAAAATAGAAGTGCTTGGGGTGTAACTGGAAGATTTATAGACATTTTTTTTTCTTAGCATCTAAACGAGTGAAAACCCAGAACCCTTGTTGGCTGGACACGACCAGATCCATGTTTAAAAATCCGTGGAGGTTTTGTGCACTTTGGGCAAGCAACAATCCGGCCCGGAGAGGAGGGTGGGGGCGATGTTAAAACCGATATATGGCCCTGTCGTTTTCAAAAAATTGTTTTTCCCTTTCCATTGCTCATTACCATGCCTTTCAAACCTGATTCCATCCTTCTAGAACCCCCTGGGCTATGTAAAAATTGGGAAGTATTTTCCCCTTTTTTTTTAAGATTGCACCTGACGAGGGGTCTTAAAAAGGAAAACGAAGTCCTGCTACAGCTGGGATAAGGTGGGGGGTTTTGTTGCGTTCTTGCAAAAAATTTAAATTTCGTGATTTTAGTCAGGTTCCCCCATTTGACCAGTCTTCTCTTCAGAAAATTTTAAATTTCCCTATACTCCGGGAAACTTTGGCAATTGATGCAACCTTCCCCGGGACTCCTCAAAAGCTCCAACGAGCGTCTGTGCGATCTTTTTTTTTATTATGGGGGGGAAAATTCAAGTATAAAAGATTCGGGGTTTTACCGATATTGATTTCCTAAATATTTTATATGGTTTTAGCTTTTGTCCGGGTAGATGTCCAGCGAATTTGTTTTTACTTGCGAGGGGCGTGAGATCAACAATTCAGTTTTGTTAAATTTTAAAACCTTGAAAACCTAAAAAGGTTGCGCCGGACCGGGCCAGGGGCCCGGGTCGCCCCCGGTTCCCCAAACGGGCCCCCCGGGCCCCCCGTTCCATCCCTCCCTGGCCTGCTCCCTCCGGTCCTCGCCCTCCCGGCCGGAATGCGCAAAAGGGCCCCTAGCCCGCGCCTCGCCCTTGGGAAATTTTAAAGGGACAGTGCCCCGGTAATTTTGGGTAATTGCCCCCCTGTTCCTATAAAATTGTTGCACCAGTCCTTCCCTGTGGATTTGTTGCCGAGCCTTAGAGAAAGGGTTTCCCCTTAAAGTGTTTCGCTTTACCGTGTACCAGACCTCTCGCTCGTTTCCCGACTCCGAACCTCTGCCCCCTCCCCTGCCCTTCTGTTTTCCCACGACCACGAACCAATTGCCGCCTGCCCTGCCCTTTCTGCCTGCCCACAATACATTCTCGGATCGTTTTGTACCCCTGCCCTGGGGCGCCATCGAAACAAGTCATTCAGGGGGGACGACCGGTAGCCTCACGCCGAGCAATCCACCCCGCTTTGCGGCGGGTTGGGTGAAACCCGGGAGGCACTTAGATTCCGTTCCCTGGGTGGCTTAAGTTTTCTCGTTGCGGTGGTCCAGGGGGACCACTCCCCAGCCGCACAGTTAGACCCGCCATGGATCCGCCAAGGTGCCCCTCCAAGCTCGTGGATCTTCACGATGGTTGCCCAGCAGTCGCAAAAATCGCACAAAGGCACGCAGTTGGGCCGCTCTCCCCTGATGCGTCAGCTCCCGCCCCCCCCAACAGTCCCCCCCTGCGGCCCTTTTGGTGACCCCGCTTCTGCGTCCCATTGGTTACGTGGGCCCCAAGTTCGGCCCCCCCTTCCCCCATCAGTTTTTTGCCGGGGATCCCAACTCTGCCGGGGTTTTCATTCCCGTGCTCTATGCCATGAAATGTGGCGGATCATTTTCCCTCGGAGAGGCTAAGGGGGCCCTTCGTGGTAAGCCTACTACCCGGGGGAGGCCCTGACTTGGGGCCCCCCTTGGGATAGGAAAAACCCCTGTGTCTGCGGTCTATAAAACCTTTTGGGGGAATTGCACCGTTTCGAGGAGCCCGGCGGGCTTCCTCTGCTGAGACCGCCTCTTGAGCCTTGTCGGGGGCCCCTCGGTGGGTGACTATGGGGTACAGTTCCCCGTCCCCTGGCTTGGGCTCACGGGGAAAATGATCCCGCCCTCTGGGGGCCACTTTAAAAAAGGGCCGTCCAGCCGGGAAAAGCGCTTTGGCAGCAAAAACCTCCCATCCCCCCTGAGTAAACTAATCCTTCTAGCAACTCGGATGATAAAAGGTTTTCGAGAGAGGCAGGAGGAGCTGGTAGAAAGAGACCTGCACGCCCCGTCGGCGGTTTACCGGGCCCCGGTTTTTCAGCATCCCCCATTCTGTCCCCTAAAACCCTTGAGGTGGAACCCATGCAAGTGGCCCGGCCAGTTTCGGAGCAGGAGCTGAACCTGCCGAACCGAGAATATGCTCTCTGCGCACCCCGGACCATTTCCGAAAAAGCGTCCGTACGTCCCCGGTCGGGGAAACGCTCACACCTAGGTGCCGTTCTGGGTTCTGCTTTCCGGGGACTCAGGTTTCCCCCGGGAACTTCATCCTTCCCCTCATTGGTAACCCAGTACGAAACCTTTTTCCCCGGCGGGAGAAGCCTCTGTTTTTTTCTTGGGTCTGGGGAGCTCCTCAGTACCCCATCCAGTACTAACCGGGGGTGACACTCCGTGGGGGGGGCGAATAAGGAAAAGAGGGTTTCCACGTTCTGTCCGTGCTTCCTCGGGGGATCCTCTTGGGGTTCCCTGGCTGCACTCACGCCCCCTAGCTCGAGGGAAGACAGGGGAAGTCCCCGCGTTGGGGACCGGAAAGCCAGAAAACCCTTGCTTGGGGGACCACGCCCCGGGGCCCACCCACTTCTCCGCCTCTGCTTTCAAGGTTGCCAGGCCTGCCGGCGATACCCGGATTTGGGGATGTATTCTTGAGAAAGAGGGCCCATTCGTGCCACCAATCGGCCCTTACGATGTCCTATTGACCTCCCCCCAGGAACCAGTCCACCCCGGGGGGGGTCTACCCCCTGTCCCTGCCAGAGACTCAGGCCCCTGTCGGCCTACTTTTGGGAGAACCTCAGAAAGGATTCATTCGTAAGTCCTCCTCCCCACCCGGAGCCCCGGGTTTTTCTTCTGCAGGAGAAGGATGGTTCCCTCCGCCCTGTATAGACTTTCAGGGGTCAAAAAAGATCACCGTAAAAAACCGCTACCCTCCCCACCCCTCTCAGAGCGTTTTGCCCCCCTTTAAGGGGGCTAAAGGTTTTCCGTTTGGGTCTGCGGGGCCTAAACCTCATCAAATTCGGAGGGGGACGAGTGGAAGCGGCGTTCAAAACCCCAGATGGACTTTTGGTACCTGGATCCCTTTGGGCTCTGTAACGCTCCCTGTCCAAGAACTCGTCAACGTGTTTCGGGATCTCTTGTACCACCCGCTATAGTATACCTAGATGAACCTGTTTTTCCCCCGACTTCAACTCACCGGGGTCAGGACGCCCGGTTTGCAAACGTCTGCGCAGCAACCGGGCTGTACGCCCAGTGGAGAAATGTTTATTTTATCGGGCCAACCTACCTTTCCGGGTAATAGTCTCGGCTGAAGGCCTAGAGATGGACCGGCAAAACTCTCTGCGGTGTAAAAGGCCCTGTCCTGCGGTCTTGGGCAATACAGCGCTTCCTGGGCTTCGCAAATTATTACCGGCAATTTATTTCCCCCCTTTTCCACCCCTTTGGGGGTCCTTTCTTGCGCTTACTAGGAAGAATGCGAACCCGAGATGTTGGCCCCCGGAGGTGAGAGGGTTTGTGGATCTAAAAGCTTTCTCCTTGCTCCTGTCTTGGGCCGGCCTATTCCGGAGACCCTTCTCTTTGGAGGTGGATGCCTCTTCCTGGGGGGAGGGGGGCCCGGGCCTCACACAGAAAAGCTCCCAAAAGGGAAGATTCGCCAAGTGGGTTTTCTAAAGACCTTTTCGCCGGCTGAGCGGAACTATGCTTTGGGGGCCCGGGAAATCTTGGCCATCAAATTAGCCCTGAGGAGTGGCGACATCTTGGGGGGTGTCACCCAATCGACATCTTTACAGACCACAAAAATTTGTTGACCTTAGACGGCCCCAAGCTTAACCCGCCAAGCCCCGGGGGGTCTCTTTTTTTTTTTCCGGTTTGATTTTCGTTTCATTTCCCGGGCCTTCGAAAAAACGTCAAGGGTGTTGCCCTCTCTCTGCCTCGGGCATGGCGGTGAAAAAAACCGTGTCACAACAAATATTTCCCCCCCAACGGGTTTGGTTCACGTGGCTCCCCAGGTCTCCAAAACATTCCTACGGGCAAGATTACGTGCGCTGGCACTCAGGAAAGAAGATTCTGGAGTGGGGGCTTTGCCCTTTGTGGCTGGGCACCCGGACCCGGAAATTTATGCTTTTTATCTCGCGGCACTACTGGTGGCCGACTCTAGCACAGGATGTCAAGGCTTCACCTCCCTTGTCATTGTGCTCGGAACAACGTCCCACCCACGGGCCCGGGCCCCTTTCATCCCGCCGTGCCGAAATCCCTGGGCAATAGCATGGAAATTCTCACAACCTACCAGTCTCCTCTGGGGAAATTTAGTCATTGGGTCGGGACGGACCGGGTTTTCCAAAAAAAACCCACTTTGTGCCTCTCCCTGGGTGCCGTCTGCCCCCCCAATTGGTAGTCCCTTTTCTTCCGGCATGTTTCCGGCTTTGGACTGCCCTCACCATTGTCTCCGACCGCGGGGTTTCAATTTGTTTTTCCCCATTTTGCTGCTTGTGCTCCGTCTGAAGTCCAAATTGGCTTTTCTGGGGGATACCACCCTCGTCAATGGGCAGGTAGAGGAGTGAAAACCCGATTCGGAGAATACCTGCGTCATTTTTTGCCCCGGGCGTCAGGGCAACGGACCGAGCTGTCCCGTGGGTGAATTTGGATAACCATCGGGGTTCGGATGCTCCGCCTCTCCCCCTTTTTTGTGTCTATGGCCGCCACCCCACCCCCCCCTTCCCCCGCCCCCTGACTCGGTGTGCCCCTGTAACGAAACAGGTTGGGATATCAAGGCCATCTGGCGGGAGAGCGATGTTCTTACTTTGGGCCTGCCCGTTTGAGTTCAGGAGACAAAAGGAGAAGACCGCCCCAGTTTTCCCTGGGGACCAAGTTTTTTTTCTCCCCAAAAATTTGTGCGCCCGAAGGTGCCTAGTCTCAATTGGGGGCCCCGCTTCCTCGGACCCTTCAAGGTTTTCGGCAGTTGAACCCGGGGACATACAAGCTTTGTTTTCCTCCATCTCTCCCGGATCCACAAAGCATTTAGTACCCCCTTAAGCCCCTTGGGTTTGAACAAATTCTCTCGGGGAAAAAAGTGCGCCTTCCCCCGTATGAATCCGTGACATCTTCGAGGTAAAGGGCATTTTGGCTATGAAAAAACGGAGAGGGAGCGTTTTCCCCCGTGGTTTTGGGGGGCTTCGACCCGAGGAGAGATCCTGGGAGCCTGAATTAAAATCCCGAATCGGGGTTCATCCCCAATTTCTGCAGCCTAAAAAAGGGGGGGGGCCTAAGGGGGGGGACTGTAAAGGTTGGGCCCCCGGGGGCGCGGTCCCCATAACGGTCCCCGGGGGTGGACGGGGGGACGCGCGGGGGCAGGCCGGCCGGGCCCCCGTTCCATCCTACTGGCCCCCTCCCGTCCCCTCCCCGTCCCCCGCGCCGGAATGGCTGCTGCCCCCTAGCGCCCGGCTCGTCTTGTGAAATTTAAGGGCAGTCGGGGTAATTGGGTAATTCCGGGGCTGTTCCTATAAATGTTGCACCCCACTTCCCCGCTGGATTATTTTTCCCGGCCTTGAGAAAGCGTTCCTTTAAAATGTATTCCTGCTTTACCCGTGTACCAGACCTCCGTCCCTTTCCCCACTCCCAACCTCTGCCGGTTTCCCTGACCTTCTTTTTTTTTTTTTTTTTAATAGATTTTATTAGGCATGTATGAAATCTATAAAAACCCCGCGTTTCAAAAATTTAAGAATAACAAGTACCCAAAAATTTTCCATTGTTATAAGCAAGTTAATAACAAAAAACTGACCTAAAAAAGTAGAAATACCATCCATAGTGTTAATCAATATAAAAAACGCCCTCCCTGACCCTGGGCTAGGGGTTTTGTTTTCGGCATAATTTGGCTTCTTCGGTTTAATTGTCATTACCCTACTGAGGGACAATTACAAAGAGAAAATTACCTAACCATGTATATCAACAAAAACAAACCAAAAGAACGACACAAACCAGGTCTCTCTATTTCTGCACGTAGTGTTTATCACAACCGTGAAGGTGAGCATAAAGGCGTGCTCAAATGTTATAAGAATTAGGGTTATGTGCCCTTTACCTTGTGCCCCGGAGGGGTGTAACCTGCCCAAAGATCCCCTTTTGAGTTTCCCTTAAGGAAGAAACGGGAAATTGGAAGATGTCTAGTAATTCTTTATTTCGCATTGTGTGTAGAATTTCTCGATAAATGGTTTCCATTTTTTAAAAAACTTCCCCGCCATTACCTCTTTAAAAGATGTTCAGTATAATTTTGATCAGCCAATGCAATATTTTTGTTTGTCCTATTGCCATATTAAGGTCTGGCACCTTAGGTTCCAGCCACTTTGTCACAGGCATCTCTTTGCCCACCAAGAGTAAAATAGTGCAAGTGCTGATAATCTAGTTTTCTTGATGTGTTGTCCCCCGCAACGTCACTTTTTTCTTTTTCCCTGCAAAAAAAAATATATTGGGGAAATACTTATTGGTTTCTTATCTAATTGTGTCAATAGGTCCCCTATTTCTTTCCAAAATGTTTGTATCCCTTGGCACGTCCATAACCCATGATACAGATTTGTTTTTTCCTCGCCACATTTTCGGCAGGCCGTTAACCTATTAGGGAAATTTGGTGATGGTGGGATATCAAAAGCATATTTGCACCATGTGCTATTTTAAAATAAGTTTCACGCCATTTTTCATTTATAATGTGCTTTCGAATTTCATTCCAGCCTGAAATAATTACCTCATCTGCATAGTCAATACCCAACCATTTTTTCCATTTCCTGAAACCATCTTCTGAATGGTAGATTAATTATTTATCTCTAATGTTTGCGTAAATTTCAGTAATAGTTTTTCGTCTCGAAATTGTACCTATCAACCCCTCAAAGTCATTCCTACCCCTTTCTTTACCTGCATCCTGTAGCCTAGAAGTGCAGAAAGATCTGATCTGCAAATATTGTAAAATCTGGGAACCTGGTGATCCCGAATTCCTCTCTGCCCTCCTCAAATCTTTTCCATCTATTTCTTTTAAGTGGAAGAGCTGATTTATAAAGTTGCCCCCTTTGTCTCCCCCATTTTTTTAAAAACCTTTTTTGGCCCTCGGCCAAACCGGGAAATTTCTTTATGTTTCCCATATGGGTAGAAATTTGGGAAAATCCAAACACGGAAACCCCATATCTTTTCTTATTTCCTTTCCCAGGCTGCCCTGTATCCCTTAAAAAGCCAAAATTTTTTTATTTATCGGGGAGAAATTTGCTAATTGAAAGTGAAAAATGCTGGTCCGTTTTTCCCCCCTGCAAAATTTTTCCCTTTCTAAAGCAAATCCGAATAAAAGTTTGATGAACCCAAAATCTATGATGTGCCTGGGTTAAAACAGGGTTTTTTGGCTTGTAAAACTTTGGAGGGGGGAGCTTTTCTTGTTTTTTCCCCCTTTTCCCAAATAAAAACCTTTTATTTCCTTTTTTTTTAAAACATTTTGACGTTCAAAAAGACGCAAAAAAAATTTTGGAATTTTTGGGCAGGGGGGTTTTAGAAACCCCGGGAAAAAAATTCATTTTAAAAAGATTTTTCCCCCCATGAGGGATAGGGAAAGGGCCCCCCTGCCAACCCTTGAATTTCCCCCTTTGGGAATTTTTTCAAAAAAGGGAGGAAAATTTAATTTATAGAGCGAGGAAGAAAAGTGACCTTTTTAATTCCTAATTTTTTAATATAAGCTTTTGTTTTTTTCCACCCCTTTCTGCCAAAATCACCCCCATTTCTTTTGGACCCCTTTTCCCCCTATCCAAAACAATTCACATTTTAAACAAATTGTTTGTGAACCCAGAAAATGAAACCAAATTGCGTCACAACTCCAAAAACTTTAGGTAATTGCCGTATTTTTTTTACCCATAAACAAAAGCACATCATCGGCGAAAGCAGTTAATTTTTATCTCAGTTTTCTCCTATTCTGATGTCGTGAAATATTTGGGAATCTTCCAATTTTCCCGCAATAATGGCTCAAGCGTGAGATTGAAAAGCATAGGCGAGAGTGGACATCCTTGCCTCGCCCCCTTTTGTGTAAACTAAAGGTATCTGATCGAAAACCTGGGTATACACTGCTGCCCTCGGATTTTCATATAAAACCGAAATATAATTACGCATTTCCCCTCTGATTCCAAATTTGTCTAGAACCAACGATAGCCAGGGCCAACGGACACTATCAAAAGCTTTTTCAGTGTCTAATGACACTAGCGCCCTGGCTACCGTTGGCTCCCCTCCCAGTGCATGTACATCCAGTGCTCCTAAAACCTTTCTGATATTAATTACTGCCGCCCTACCCTTTACAAATCCCACCTGTGCCCTGCCTATTAATTCTGGGAGTATTCCTGCCAATCTATTGGCCATTAATTTAGATATGAGCTTGATATCTTGATTGATGTGATATTGGTCTGTATGATTCCACCCTAGTGAGACTGCCCTGATCTTCTGCCTGTCCACGACCACGAACCATTGCCGCCTGCCCTGACCCTCTGCCTGCCCACGACTACAATTCTCGGATTACGTTTCTGTACCGCGCTGCACCTCGGCCGCCATCGCAAGCAAGTCACGTCAGGGGGACGACCTGGTAGCCTCACGCCGCAGCAAGTCCATCCCGCTTTGCGGCGGGCTCTGGTGAAAACCGGGGGCTACTTAGATTCCGTTCCCTGGCGTGGCTTAACTATCATCGCTTGCGGGGGTCCGGCAGATCCACTACCCAGCCGTCACAAAACCAGAGCTATTTCCAAATTGGGTTAAGATATTTAGAATCAAGGGTACATTCCTTGTCGGGTTGGAACAGAAGAAGATGATGTCATCCACAAATAGCGCTACTTTCAGGATCTGTTTCCCAATTGGGATTCCCTCAAATTCCTGCACCTTATTGACAATGTGCCGTACTAGTGGTTCAATGGCTATGTTGAACAGCAGGGGTGACAACGGACACCCCTGCCTCGTACCTCTCCATAACGGAAAAGAATCTGAGAGAAATCCCGGGATAGCTATTCTCGCCGATGGGTTACTATATAGGGATTGGATATATTGTTGGAAACGGCCCTCAAATCCCATTTGGGTTAATACTTTCCTCATCCACTCCCAGCTCACATTGTCAAACTCCTTTTCGGCATCGATTGACAATAAAGCTGGAGATCTGTGTTTGTGGGGGTAGAGTTTGATATCATCCAGCACCGTTAATAATTTACGGATGTTTTTTACTGCTGACCTGCTTTTGACAAAACCTACTTGATGGTCCGAAATCAAATTAGGTAGTAATGTGGCAAGCCTATCCGCCATTATCTTGGAAACTATTTTTAGGTCCACATTAATGAGGGATATAAGTCTATATGACTCCGGGATAGTGGGGTCCCTATCGGGTTTGGGCAATACCCGTATATGTGCCTCATTAAGCAGTTTAGGGATGCCATCCCCTTCTAAGAATGAATTGTATAGTGCTGTTAATGTGGGCAAGATGTCAGGGAGTAACGCTTTATAGCATTCTGCGGTATACCCGTCTGGGCCTGGGGCTTTCTGATTGGCCAAATTTTTAATTGTCTGTGAAATAGTGTCACCTGTAATGGGGGCGTTTAAAAAATCTTTATCTTCCTGCGAAAGAGTTGGAATATCCAGTTCTTGTAACCACTGTTCTGCCTCCCCAGAAGTTGTTCATGACGGGCATTACAAATTGGAGTAGAATATCTTAAAGGTATCCACAATATCTTTCCCGGCATGCTTAAGGCTTCCAGATGCATCTTTAAGAGTGGTTCCCATGACCTGAACCCGCGGACCCGTAGCTAGATTCGCAAGCAATCTACCCGGTTTCTTACCAAACTTAAATAGCTGGGCATCCTTCTGGGATTTTTTTGACCTCTGTCTCTGCGCTAACCAGTATTCAAGATCGCTCTGTGCTTGTGACCATTTATCTCTATTCTCCTGGTTAGTATGAGCCCTATATAAAGTATATGCCATCCTTAATTCATGTGTTAGGGCTTCTATTTTTGTTGCTACCACTTTTTCCTCGCAGCTATGTATGACATGATCCTTCCCCGAATGACTACCTTGGCCGTTTCCCAGAATAGTTGCGGATTACTTTCATGGTTAGAATTAGTTGTTTTATAATCTAACCACCAGTTATGTAAGCAGTTTCCAAAGTCTTCATCTTTTTATAAATACGAAGGAAAGCGCCATACATACTCTGTTCCTCGGGGAGTGAAGTCATGAATCATTAGGCGAATAGGTGCGTGATCTGATATTAATACAGTCATATGAAAAAGTTTGGGTACCCCTATTAATCTTAATCATTTTTAGTTCTAAATATTTGGGTGTTTGGAACAGCCAATTAAATTTGATAAATCTAATAACGGATGGACACAGTAATATTTACGGATTGAAATGAGGTTTATTGTACTCACACAAAATGTGCAATATTAGTTATTAGATATATCAAATTGAAATGGTTGTTGCAAATACCCAAATATTTAGAACTAAAAATGATTTAGATTAATAGGGGTGCCCAAACTTTCTCATATGACTGTATATCGTCAATTATGGCTGCCCTCACTCTTTTTGCCATCTGATGTGTCATTAGGAAATAGTCAATTCTTGACCAAGTAGCATGAGGAGCAGAGTAGAAAGAATACTCCCTTCCCTCTGGGTGCAACAGTCTCCAGCTATCTACAAGATCAATGCGTTATAGAAGCTCCCTTAGATTCCTGTCTTTGCTTATCCCCCTAGAAGATCTGTCCTCAGAGATGTTGATGACCTCATTAAAGTCTCCTCCTATGACTTTCATAGGGATGTCATCTGCGAGAATTTGCTGCGTCAAATTCTGAAAGAAGCTCTTATTATCCCCATTCGGTCCGTACACATTATATATGGCTACCTTAGTGTTAGCTATAGATATGACAATTTTGATTAGTCTACCTTCTAGATCTTGGGATTGTTCCACTAGAGAATAATTTAGATTTTTTCCTACTCAATATAATTACTCCCGCCTTTCTTCCCACCGCTGCTGATCCGTAAACCTCTCCCACCCACAATTTTTTTAATCTAAAGAAATCTCCTTTCTCTAAGTGGGTATCCTGTAATAAAGCCACGTCAGAGTTTAGTCTCTTCAGGTGCCTCAGGACCATGATTCGCTTTTCTGGGGACCTTAGTCCTTTTACATTCCAGGAGGTTATGTTAATCATTTTGCCAATGTAAGTTGATATCTTGCCTGGCCCTGCATCTGTCTCTCCTATCAAACCCAAGATATCTGAATGTAGTGACTCGGTACTTTAACAATGTGTGCAGAAACTTATTGCCTCTCAACGTCTGATCATAGCAGTAGCTCAATTGAGTTAACAAAGTTGGCCCAGAACAGGCTAACAAGATATGCGGTAATATTGTGCCCCTCACTTTCTGAACATAGGAGTTGCTCCTTAAAACTAACAAAATTTCAAACAAGATAAACAACAAAATTGCTCGTAACCAAGCCGAGCCAACATTCCGGGATGTTTCCACCCCTTTCTTGAACCCAGGAGGAGACAAATGTGTCCCTATGTCCCCTTACAATATGGGTTGTGGAACTTCTCTTTTTTCCGCCATGAAGTAAAACAGCTTAAAAATCGAAAAAGGAAAAAAAAAAATACTATCTTCTCTCCACTCCCCGAGCGGCACGCACTGGCCGTTAGCCCATAGGTCGTACCTAAAACATTATCCACCCTGCATAACCATAAACACTTTAAACTTGGACAGTGTGGTCCATAGATGTCAGTAGCTGATTATAAATACGAACATGAATGTCCTGGTAAGATTCATCCGTCAGGTAGCCTCCCTCCTCCCTTCATGTAGGTCGCAGGGGGGGCCCCCGAAGGGACAGCATCCTCCAATAACCATCTTCCATCCCTGAGTTACCTCACCCCACATTTGTGTATAAAAGCATAAATGACATATATTAACAGTAACCTCTCAAAACCTGTAACAGAGTCTAGCCTTTTGTTTCCTCCATAATCTCAGGTGCCCAAGGAAGAGGCTGGGCGTTTACATTGTTCCTTTGGACTTAATGATGGTCGATGTAGTGACTCTTCATTGTCCACCTTTTGCAATTCCGGTGGAGATGAATCCGGTAGATGTCCCCGAGGGGAGTCCCTGGGTGACGATTCTCTAGAAGAGCGTCTTGATCTGTCCAGATAGGATGATGCCTCTTCAGGCGTTGAAAAAGTGGAAAAGGTCCCATTTTTGTGGAAGATCTTAAGTACAGCTGGATACAACAGTGCAAATCTTTCTTGTCTGTGGAATAACTCTGTACAGGCAGTTGAAAAAGCTCTACGTCGGTTCACCCCTTCTGCAGAGAAGTCCTCGAAAACCAGTAATGTGGCCCCCTGGTACACAAGGCTATGCCTCAGTCTTTTGAATCTTCTCAAAATCTCCGTTTTGTCAACGTAATTGAGGTATTTGACGATAACTTGCCGCGGTCTATTGCTACGGGTATTATGCCCACTCTTGACTATGTCTCCTGGTTTCTCTCCTCTTAGATTGGGGCCTAGACGATGTGCTCTTTCTACCTTGCAGGGGCCACGGAGGCCTAACAACTCAGGGATTTCTTTCTCGCAAATTTGGAGTAGGTTGCTCAGGGGGATAGACTCTGGAAGACCCAGGATCTGCAGGTTATTACGTCTAGAACGATTTTCCAAATCGACTACCTTTTCAGAAAGCCTTTTATTATCTGAGAGGACCTCCTGCAGCTGGGAGCTGAGAGCATCAACGTCCATTTCAAGTGATTGGACTTTAAATTCTAACTCTTCCAGCCTGTCTCCATGATCTCTGATTTCGCCTCTGATTTGGGCGAACATATGCGCCACCGTAGATGCCAGGGTTTCTTGTAGATCCGGGGTGATCTGGCGGGCGACTGCCGTGGCAAACTTTTTATAATTGTCGTCCGGTGGTGGGCTGGTACAGATTGTATCAGATCTTAAGGACTTTGGGGAGGATTCTGGTTGAATAGTTAGATCTTCCCATTCTGTATTTAGTACATTATTGGCGGTTTCCTCTTGTTTGTGAGAAGCGTTTTTGGTGCCTTTTCCCATTGATTTAGCTGCTTTAGACTTCCCCATCCTCGTTATATAGCGTTCCATGCACCTCTCTTTTTTTTTTTATACTATTTGTTCAGTGGATATGAAGAGTCTCTGATCTGAGTACAGAGTAGATATGCCTCTCAGAGGTATGGTTTTTGATGTTGTAGACTATTTGCAGATATGGTAAGGGGATTAGTAGTAGAGAGTCTCTTTTTATGACTGACCTCCTCTTTAGAGGTGATAAGGCAAAGAGTAAAAAGTCTTTAAGGTAACAGTGGAGTGAATTGCTGCCTCCTTCCTCCGTCAGCACATATATGCTCCTATTAGATTCAGCGTTCCTGCAGATGTTAGAACCTGGAACAATATGCAGTGACTTTTTGGTCCGCTTGGCTATAGCTGTCCCTTCCTGTCTGGGAAGCAGCCATTGATGCTGCAGGTGCAGAGCGTCTCTCCCCCGTTCTAAGTAACCTTCGTAATATAAATAAGGTCTGCGGCTGGTTGAAGCTGTGTGACTGTAGCTCTCCCTTTCAGCTTTATGTTTATCCACAGTAGCTTGCTGTTGATGCAGTGCGTCTCTCCCCCTCCCCTCCACTATAATTAGCTGTCTTGTTGCAGATAACGCGAGAGCTGTGTAGCTGTGGTTCTCTTTTATCACCTTGTATATTGCCACTAGTGCTAGCTGTTGGCATGCTGCCAGACATTGCTCCTCGCCTCTCTCTCCTCCCCCCTCTACAATTGCTTTACGTGGTGTGAGTAATGTTCACAGGTGACGGGGGCTATGTGACCTTAGCTTTCTCCGGATTAAGGCTGAGCAGGGTACTGTGGATGATGTACCTCGTCTCTCCTCCCTCCAGCTGCTGCCGTGGGCTTACTGCTCCCCGGGGATATCCGCGGGTAGGAAGCGGCTTCAGTATCTGTCACCTCGTGGTAGTCTGCTGGTGCCGTCTACTAGTGCTCTGCAAAGCGTTGCACCCGTTCCTCCTCCTTCCCGCCACCACCGCTGCTGAGCCTGTTAGATGTTCTCCCCGTGCGTGCGGAGGTATGCCGCCGGGCCAGTTGCTTTCTGCTGTACTCCTGCTCCTCCTGTCACTCTGTATCTGGACTTCTTGATGGGTGCAGATGCTGGTTTTGGCGGTGCCGCTCCGGAGCTCCTTCTAGTCCCTCACCTCATGGCAGCGCTGGAACCGGAAGTTGGCTCTGGTGTTTTTCAGAACATGTTGCAAAATATTACCAGTAAAAAAAAAAAAACGAGCAGAAAAAAAAGAAGCTCAGTGTAGACAGCAGGAGGGTTTTACATTAGAAGTCGGAGATGATTACAGTAGTTTTTCTAGCGTTTTTAGAAAATGAAAAACGCTAGAAAAAAAACTGACGTTTTTCTGTGCAGTGTAGATAGAGGCTAATAAGACTTCCACATGTACAGTTGTGCTCAAAAGTTTACATACCCCAGAATAATTTTTTGCTTTCTCAGCCTATTCAGAGAATATGAAGGATAACACACATTTCCCCCCCACTCCTGGTTAGTGGTTGGGTAAAGCCATTTGTCAGACTACTGCGTTCTCTTTTTAAATATAAGCACAACCAAAAAATATCCAAGTGACCCTGTTCAAAAGTTCACAAACCCTGGTGATTTTGGCCTTAACATGCAGAGAAGTTGACACAAATGGGTTTGAAAGGCTACTAACATCCTCACCTGTGACCTGTTTGCTGCTGAGTGAGTTTCTAGGATCCAGACAGACTCTTGCATTTTTGATCCAGTCACTGACATTTGTGCCGGGGTATGTAAACTTTTGAGCACAGTTGTATGTCCTCTACAGAAAAATTAGTATAAATATTCTAATTTTCTGGTATTCTACACCATCTGTTTTCACACAATCCTAAAATACCTAATAGAGGTTGGCAAAACGTTTCAGGAATACATCTTACCACAACCAACAGTTTCTCATGATGCCCCCGATGTGGGTAATCTCCCCCAAATTCAAAAGAGAGGGCCCTACCTCAGTGTTATAGCAGTTCATATGAGGCTTTTCAGGAGAAAAGAAACCAAATATCTGCTCTGAAAGTGGAGGGGAAATTAGAAGTAATAGTTCTCATTTTGAGATTGGGATGATTTAAATGCGATTGGATGTTTTAACACTGGCACTGAGAGGTTACTTGAGGGACTCGTTTTATTTATTTTGGAACGGTCCTCGTAGATTAACCTTCTTGGGGAGGGGATAAAAACAAACAAACTCTGGTCTCATCTCATTAAGGGGGTTGTATCACGATGCTGTTTCACAGACCACTTAGATGCCACGGTGTCTAAATGAAAGAAAAAGTTATGCATAAGAGTCATCGCCATGTCCAAAAGAGTCGGATTAAAATATATAATTTATCCTGTACACTCAACAACGTATAAGAAAAATAAGGGTAGCCTCACCCAGATCCATAGGTGGAAGTGCAAAAATGTTATTGGTCACAGAATGTGGTGCAAATTTTAAGAAACACAGAATCTGGAATTTTGGGTTACACAGTACTATAACATAACACAGAATACAAAGAACACATTTATACCAGACATTGAGCACTGGTAAAACGACATCATGGCAGAAACATGACAGATCCCAATGTAGTCAGTGGGCACCATTGGTGGTCGCTGTAAGGGTATGTTCACGACGTTTTAGAATTTATTTATTTTAACCAGAAGAGAAACTGCATCCAAAAACACAGCTGTATTTGTGGAGAAATTAATTTTACATATATATATATATATATATATATATATATATATATATATATATATATATATATACACATATACACAGACATATACAACCACACACACACACACACATATACTAACACACACACACGATAAAATGCAGGCAAAGAACTTGAGACTATTCACAAATGATACCATCCACAGAGGTTGTAGTTTGAAAAGGTAGAATCTTTTGTGTAATATACTAAATCGGCCCATAGAGGTCTCACTTGATCTAGAAAAACTGAACTTTAGTAACCTAATGACCTACATTTTCACTTAGAGTGGAAAGTGGTTAAGTAGTAGTATAGGAGGAAGACCAACAGAGGGCGCTACCAGCATTTTACATGCGTTTCAAAGGAAGCCCAATAGTGGGCGCTGCCAGCATTTTACATGTTTAATCTTATAAATCATTTTATATGTATTGAATGACCTAAAAGCAGATTTTTTTTTAGTATATAATGGGTGTTGATAGAAATTCTAGAAGTTTCTACAAATTAATGTTTTAGATAAATACTAAAACCACTCAACATTCTATAATAAACTAGGTCTAAAAGATTAGTAAAAACTTCTATAATTTCTATTAACACCCATTCTATACTAAAAAAAAAAAAAAATAAATAAAAAAAAAATGCTTTTATAACATTCAATACAAATAAAAAGTGATTTATCTCTGTGGGAAGTGGCAGGTTGAGTGTTGACATCGGCTGGCTCCCCCTATGTTGAAATGAGTTTCTAACTTACATTTCTAATGTTATAGCTTTGTCGGTAGTGCTAATGTTTGTTTAGACTCGGTAGAGGCTTGTTGAACACTACTGATTCATGGGGTGACCCCCATCAATTGCGGAAAGAATTCTATAGTTGTATTTCCATATGCTTCTTTCAGTATTAGTTGTAGAAGAGATAACTTGAGCATTAATATTTGCTGTCTATAGCTTCTGACTATACATAAGACATACTCTTCCAATTGAGTGTTTTACTGAATGATGTTCGGCTTACAGGTTTTCCTGCTTCCATCCAGAACTACAGAAGCGCCACCTTTGTTAACTGGACTAAAGCTGACACTGTTAACACGTACATCTACTCTGTATTTCTTCTGTATTGACCTTTACCGCATGCATGTTCATGTCATTTCTGGTGACTACGGCAATAAAGCTTTTTCGAATGTGGGGGGGGGGAAGGAGGAAAAAAAGTGATTTATAAGATTAAACACATGCTGGTAGTGCCCTCTGTTGGGTCATTAGGTTACTAAATTTCAAACAGTTCTTCTAGATCAAATGAGACCTCTAGGGGGCCGATTTAGTGTATTAAACGTCAAATTTTAATCCAATGCATTTCTCGTATGTGCTTTTCGTATCAAAAGCACATCCAAAACATACCCAAAAGTAAGTTTTGCTTTTGGATCCGTTTTTCAGACTCCAAAAGCGCACCCCATTGTTTCCTATGGGGATTTCACTTGCGTAAAACGCAAGTAGAATTGACATGTCAATTCTTAAAACGGATCCGAAAAACACATTGCAAAGACGCAAGTAAGCACACAGCAGCGATCACTCGTCTGAATGGAGATGCGTGTTTTACATTGAAACCAATGTAAATCACACTGCACATTGATAAGTTTTTTGGATCCATTTTGGGTCCAAAAAGCAGAAAAACATTGTGTGAACATACCCCAATACTTAAATGGTTGCACCTCTGCATAGCTCAGAACTCCCATATAACAGAATAAAGAGTTGTGCACCAACGTGTCCTACTCCATTCTAAACAGACTTTCAGGAGCCAGCGGGTCCCACCTCTGGGGCCTACAGTTATCACATTTTGATAGCAAATCCTATTGCTCAAAGAGAATGGTGGGAACATCCCTTTATCATAGATTTTTTTTTATTTTACTGGATATCATTGGTTTCTCCATGTCCATAACAGTCTGAATGAATACATTGACCAGGTTCTATATCCTGCATGGTGAACATGTAATCATTTTAATAATTTATTAAATATGTTCTAGAAACATAAAAAGCTCCATTATAAAGTTTTAAGTAAAAAATACAAAATAAAACCATAAACTTGGTAGATTTGGAATTGTACTGACCCACAGAATGAAGGTAACCTGTAAGGGCTTGTTCACACGACACTTTTGTAATCCGTTTTATGCATCCGAAAAGCGCAGTACACGGGGGATGGATGAATGGGAGAGACGCAGGCAGGAGGATGAATGAAAGAGCGCGCGAGCCAAAGACTCCATAAAGCGGATCCGTAAAATGCAAGTCACAAGCATATAATGCAGATCCAAACATAGTATCACCTCTTGCGTTTTTCGGATCCGCTTTCCGGATGCAGTTTTCGGTCCTCAAAAACGGATCCAAAACGTGGTGTGAACAAGCCCCAACTCGTTTTGTACGATTAACGGCGTTTAAAAAAAACAAAAAAAAACCCTCACTTTCCTAGCTCTTTAAAGATTGGGATAAAAAAAAATGTAAATTAAATTATAGACTAGCCAGACATCTATCAGACACCATGGTTTTAAATGTTATGGCACACACCGCAATGGAGATCAGTTAGGGAGACTGAAGCCTGTTCTATAAATCAGTCCCAATGAAGTCAACAAGTTCTGCTGATGTTTTCTAATGTGTATTTGGACCTACGGACTCCTGACCGATACAGATCGGTCAGTGGATTGTGTTCATCACTTCAGTGATCTATGTAATCATGGACTTGTTCACAATGAGCAATAGACACATTACACTTTTGCGGTTTATTTTGCATGTGCTGTACATCAGTGAATGCTGTGCAAAAGTCACACAAACAAAAATATAAATAACATTCATCATTTACACCCCCCATTTTTACAGCAGCAGCAATTTTTTCTTCATTTACTCCAAACAAAAAAGAAGCAGGTCCTTCTGACCGGCGGCTCCTTGACGTTTGAAAGCTTGACGAAAGAAAACAACCAAAACTTCCTTTAAAACAGGATTAAATATATTTCCAAAATGGAAGCTCCACTGATCCATGCAATTTTTTTGGTAAGTGAAGCAGGGGCTGATCTGTCGGTTCCAGAGTAAGCATTTCATGAAGTCACAGCTGCAAAGGGGGGCGCTGCAGGACATCTAAGAAGAAAATAAATAATTACCATTAGGCTTCTATAGAAAGTGGTGGGTGTGCCATCTTGAACCAGCCAATTTCTAAAATTGTGGGACAGTGCCAAAATTAGACAAACAAGCCTCTAAAAGTAATGTGCCTAACCAGTGCACAGGTTGTGTAAAAAAAAACACAGCTTAAGGGTATGTTCACACAGCATAATTTCGGCACACATTTCGCCGCGTATTTGCGCTCTAATACGAGAGAGATGCATGCCGAAATTACAGTAATCCATAGTGCTCTGAGAACTATGGATTACGCCTCTTCTCAATGCTCGTACAATAGGATTGTATTGTATGCACAGGGAGATAAGTGACATGTCAATTATTTGCAGCAAATAAGCGCCTCGGATAATGAATGTCAATGCCTTCTCCCCCCCCACCCCCACACACACCTCGGGAGCACGTATACCTCCCAACTGTCCCTATTTTGGAGGGACAGTCCCTATTTTTAACCCTTGTCCCTCTTAGCTCTATAAATGTCCCTCTTTCATTTAGGATACAGATTTGCATCAATAAACTGACTATCTTGCTGTAAAAAGTATCTGATTGGTTCCTCGCTGTATATTACATAACAACTTAATATCTCATCATTTGATACAAAATGTCTCCCTTTTTGCCTGTCTAAAAAGTTGGCATGTATATGTGGGGGCGTGGTTAGAGGTGTCTTGGTGTGATGTCATGTTTTCGGTGTGGTTAGAGACGTGGTCTGATGTGTCCCTCTTTGCAATCTCTAAAAGTTGGGAGGTATGGGAGTACGTGTGTATTAGCACAAGTTCCCGAAACACACGATGTACTGCGTCACATTGTACGCGCCGCACTTCAGTGGAACTGAGCTGCAATACCATACATAGACTTTGAACAAGTGTGGCGCTGCTTTCAGAAGAAAGCAGTTAACTTGGTCTACTTGACAACCTCTAACACCTTTTTTTTCTTTTTTAAGTCTTCCAAAAAGATCTTTAAGGGCTGTAGTAGGACACGGAGGCTTCTATCCTGTTCTAGTCAATCTTTGTGTTCCCTGTGAAACCAGTCTGGGACATCTTTTTTTATAACCATTTTGTTACTCCATTATTCTTCCTAGAAATGTAATCAGTCAACTAGGTGTTACCAATTGGAGGGGCGTGTCCCTGCACAGTAGGACATTGTAAAATTTGTGCACAAAGAGTCCATATACCGGAACACACCCCTTTGAGCACTGAAAAATCAACACCCATCTGACTGATTCAGTAATAACTGTTTTGCTGTTACTACTAGAAATTATTTATGTTCCAGAATGATTACCTCACAGGGATTTACTAATCCAGGACATATCAATATGTCACAAGTCCTCTTTAAAAAGAAATGGTCTTCTAAAGGGCGAGGCCATGATGCAGGGGTACTTTAAAGTAAAAGTAATTTACACTAAAATTGTCACAATATTGTCAGACCATAGACTAAAGGATAAACTAGAAATAGCTGAACTGTGGGAGTATATTAGATTTACTTTGGGGGCCTATGGGCGATTTAGCTCACGGTTTTCCTTTATAGAAGCTATGTCAGTCACATTCCTCCATGGGATCTACAGCAGGAGTTTTCCCTGGCATATACTTCACATGGAGGCCATTAATAGGATGTTAAAGGGGTTTTATCGTTTCATTATTTGGCAGCCGTTTTCGCTGGTTGCTAAGCAGAGCTTATGAAATGGAGGGGTTTCTCCTTCCAGCAGGGAGTATCTTCTCTCACGGCAGACACACCCTACACTGTGCACATGAGGATTCTGTGTGAGCTGGGGGAAGGGAGATGTTCTCAGCTGTCATTGGAATCTTTGGAAGTGAAAAGCTAAGTGTAACTCAATAGTGTATAGCTAAATTTCTCGCTCGCTACATAATTTGTAATCAGAATGGGCATTTGACATTCAGGACTCTCGGAAAGATGGGCGATTTTTTTCCTCTGTCTCGCACACCGTGATATATCCTGCAGATTTTTGCACCTTTGACCTCTACAGAACAAAACTGTATGTTTCAACGGTTTGTGTTTACATGGGACTGCACAAGATCTCTGATCAGTCAGTGAATCTCTCATCCACGACCTGTTCCCCGCATCTCCGTCAGATGCACGTTCCCTATAACGACTGGGGCTGGAGATGGGCGTAACCCAACCTGGGCTCAAACTTTGTTACTAAGCACTAATGAAATAGCCCATTCTCTTAAACCAGAGGTGTCAAACTGCGGCCCTCCAGCTGTTGGGAAACTACAACTCCCATCATGCCCACTGTTTATAGATTATACAAATGCATGATGGGAGTTGTAGTTTCCCAACAGCTGGAGGGCCACAGTTTAACACCCCTGTCTTAAACCATAGCACTTTGCTAATGGCAACCAAGGACGTACATGCTTACATTTTCGATCCCCTCATTTTAAACTATGATTTTCGTAGCGAGAAAACCCCTTTAACAAGGCATCCCCGTCTGTGGCACTGTCGCTTGGGCAATGCAAGAAATAAGGGTTGGTTTGCAGGGTCACTCATATGAAGGGTCACCATGGTTCCTTAATTCTATTTCTAATTTGAGGGTTGTTATTCCTTAGTCTCATGTGTCAAACGGGAAAAAGCACCTACACTAATTTGCCAATATCCCCCAGCAGGTATCAATTTCCAGTAACTTACAATAACTGGATTTTCCTTTGGAAACCGGCTTCAATACAACCACTATGGGGGCATCTGCTCTAAGATTGTTGATAGATTCTGTGCAATGGGAGTTAGTGTAGGGACCACTGATCACTACACTATGGAGCTAAACCATATGAGTAGCTGCATCTGAAACAGGTCTTTATGGCAAACAGTGAATATTTAGTTGTAGTGCACATGTGCATCTCTGCAACAAATCAAGTCAGTCCACAGCATTTCGTGCCATGGTCACCAGTAGTCATGTATGGTGTTCTCTCTCTCTCGGAACTAGTACTTATCCTAGAAGTTTGTACACTGAAATTCAGCAAATAGACAAAGAGGTGTTCCCATCATAGACTGACGGCATCACTAGGCGGTTCTGCATAAAGCCAGACAGTGCTGACCTGTACTGGGAACTCCCATAGAACTGAAAGGAGAGTTGTGCTCAAGTATGATTGTCTCTCCATTCAGCCAATCAACTTACTCCATTTTGTCCTCAAGTTTGTGGATTGTCTGCTTGTCCAGGTAGCGACAGAATAAGGATATCAGATTGCTAGGCAAGAAGAGTGGTTCCACCATGGAGGATTTGGAGACATGGGAAAGTTCTTTTGCCACTAAGAACACAGTATCCGTCCTGGGAGGAGAAGGAAACAAAAAAAAAACTCTGAAATTTTTATCCCATGCCACAAGTGGTTGTACCATGTAGATTACCCCTTTCCATATGCCCTTTTTACCCTTTTCTCTCCCAACTAGGGACGAATCACTATAAAATGCTTTGTGCCATATCAACTCACAAATTAGGGATATTTGGTTGAAATTTCAGGATAAACCAGTAAAAAAACCTAAATGAGACCATCTCTTAACTTACAATTAAATCACAGTACCTCACCATTGTGAGGCTTCAAGCAGGATGTGCTCAGACGGAAGTGGCCACTGGACTTGCTGTCACAGAGGGTCATCAGCAGGTTGTAACAGATACAAGGACTAGAAGAGTCAAATTCAAAGAAGTGGACGCTCTTTGGCTCCATCACACACTGATGACCACTTCTCAAACTCCAGGCACGTTTAAGGGAGGTGAGAGGCGACCAAGTGTCATGACAGACCATTCATAAAAAAGGTAGACATCAGCATGGTCTGCGTGATAGATGACTGGCATCAGTAGCTGAGCCGACTGTTGCATATCACTTTCCATATCTGCAGCATCGTTGGCGCCGTAATTTCTGCACAGAGTGAATCGTCTTTCATTACTGTACAGCCCTGAGGACTACTGGTCCCTCATTCCGCATAGAGGGACCACAGAGGCCCCTGCAGGATGAATGCTTGTGGTGGTGTGGTCAGGTCCCCTTGCCAGTCGTCTAGTACACAGACCACACTGATTTAAATGGTTACAAATGGTCTGACCTGACACTATTCAGGGATCAAACACCTGTTGTGAATTTTTCCATTAAGTTCCTTGTTAGAGATCAGCAAATTGTGCAAAAAGTACTGAAACCTCAAAGAGCCAGACATGTGCATCTAAAGTTAAAGGGGTTTTGCCACCATGTAATGTTGACGTGGGAACCTCCAAAATGGGTATTTAATCACTTTTCTAAATATATGTGATTACAAAAAGTGAAGCCTGTGAGAGCTGCAGCATTGCTCAGTCCCCCTTAGTTACCTCAACGCTTCCACTAGACACGACTGAGGAGCTGACAGGCCGCGCTTGCATGAAACACTTATCTGAAGACAGGCAAAATGAATGAGCTTTTAAGGCACCGGATAGAAAATGCAGTCTATCAGGCTGTGTCTTGCTGTATTGAGAATCCACTGTTGTACTGTTATTATTTCACTTAAGTTTTGAGACGCTCCCTTCTTCCTCACTCCCTCCCTCTCAGCCCTGCAGCTTTCATGACTCGGCATGATTTGTTGACATTCTCCCTGTGCTGATAAGAAGGTGAGTAACTTGCGTCTTGGCAAATCCCCTTTAATAATATTGGTCTTTTTTTTTTTTTAAATGCACTAAATTTGAGCATGTTCTTTTAATCCTTAAATTTCACCCAAAATTAAAATACCCCTAAATTTTTTGGTGTAGCAAAAAAAAAAAAAAAAAAAACCCAACTCATTCCTGCAATAAATGCTACTAAAATAAAGTGCATGCGGTTTTCTGGCCAAAAAATGCAAAGGCCAGAAGCAAGTATTTAAATATAAACACTACAGATTAAACACTTTGGTTGCTTTTTGAGGTCAGTAGTCGCTCCCCCCCCCCTCTCTCCACCTCCATCTCTTCCCAGTACCAAAGGAAAACAAACCACACACCACAAAACATATGTATGAGTGGGTGTTGAGTTTTTTTTCCCTCCCCTCTACTGGTGCTTTGCTCCCATTTCCCTCTCCCTCGTCATGAAATCCATCACAATTTGCAAAGTGAAAAAAATTCTCCCTATGCATGTAAGGAACCAAAAAATAAAATAACGCTACAAAAATGGGGCAGAATGCTGTATATACAATCAGGTGATAAACAGTCCCCGTCTTCCCTGCAGAGGCCTGGCTGCGGGTTCTACTCCACAGCTGTGCACTCAGCACGGCCATTTTAAAACATCCATGCAGAGTTAGCGGACCACCTCTCAGACATCTATAGTTAGATGCCGACCGCCTGTTAAAGGCTTCACTAGGGGTCTGAACTCAATTTACCAATAATTGCTGGCACCATTATACAAAACTACAAATTACCATTTTTCAAAGTCTCCAATGCATGGCTCCATCGGCGTCTCTGAAGACAGCAGGCTCTCTCCATGGCTTAGTAATGCATATAACAGCGAAATCCCAAACTGTACACAAGAACATGGTCAAGCAATGAAACTTAATAAAGCTGCTCATTTTTACAAGCTACAATTTTCAAAATATTTGCATTTGAGACTATCCTCTCAGAATGGAGCTGGTTACCATAGGTTCGGCTTATGGATCCTCCCCAGCCAGCAGCTAGTTTTGCTAGGGGACGAGCTCTCTCCTGTTTAGAGATTATGCTCAAGGAACCTTTGTTCGAAATGCGTTAGCATATATCATGCATTTGCACCAACCTTGTACCTTTTTAAGGTTTCCATTTTTAATGAATTAAATAAAAGGTTTTCTTTTTTAATTTATGGGCTGGTTCTCGCCTCCAATTTTGACTTGGTTTTCAAGCATCACTACACCGTTTGGAGATGGTCAAGCAAACTTATTTACTACTTACAAAATGTACTTGAGACCTACAGGTGATGTAAGAAAATGCGTTTGGGCCCTTGTAACACATGTAATGACTGTTTAGATCAATCTATGGACTGTTGGCAAAGAACAAGCAGTACTGTATTCTGCAGTTATTGTTAAAGAAACCTAGAACAAGTCTATAGATGGCTAACCGACTTCTGGAGAAGACTATTTTGCAGGGCTGTGGAGTCGGTAAGCCAAAGTCCCGACTCAGACTCCTCAATTTCCCCTAACCCCGACTCAGACTCCCCATACATATAAGATAATTTAAAATTTAAGCTTTTATCATCCTTATGAATACAATAATAAAGCAATTTAGGTAGAATATAAAATATATTTATTGATACAACTTTAGAACACAAAAAACTTTATTAAATTGCAAATATGCAAAACGCTGCAGTAAGTGGGAAAAAAAAAAAAAAAAAAAAAACAGTTTTAAACAACGTCCTGAACAAAATTTGTGGAGTCTATTAATTTGTTCTGAGTAAAATTTTAGCCTCCAACAGATCCGCTTTCATAGATTCCCTCAAATCTGATCGAATTATTTTAAGGCAAAGAAAACAGCCTCTCTACACTAACCTTGGGTTGGTGGCAAAGCGTGTGCCCACATGGGCAACATCTCTAACAATCTCGGGGTATAAAGGAATTGCCTCATGCACAGTCAGTTTTGATGATCGGTTGAACTCTTCTACTTTTTGAGAGCAAGTAAAAAATTTTGCCAAATACAGTCAGTCTGTTTGCTGGGGGAGGGGAATCTTTTTCCCTGCGGCAACGCTTTGCCTGCTCCATGTCATCCAAATACTTTTCAAAGTTTAAACTCTTTATCTGATGAGGCTGAAGATACGGCAGCAGCACTGGCAAGACCCAATTCCTCTTCTTGGCAGTCCTGTAGCCCACTCATCCTAATGGCTACCTCAGTCAGAGCTTCTTTTCCTTTAGTAATCTGTTGATCATCCAGCAATATAACGATGACTTGGGTCCACAAACAGCTGCCAAAAGAATTTATTATCTAATAACAGTGTCTCCCCTTTCATTGAAGCAGCAATGCCATCTGCGATTAAGCCTCCTCTTTGGGATAGGCTAAAAAGCAAGTTCTTCCACTCCTTATGAAAGTTCCAGAAGTTAAATTCTCAGCTTGTAATTTTTTAGTCACTGTGAATGGTGTTGAAGCATTCTTTTAATTCAGCCACCTGTGTCCATTGACCTTCACTTAATGCCCACCTGGGGGTTTGGGGCCATGTCCACAAGGAAAGGGTTTCAGCTCAACAAAATCGTTCAATCATCAAATAAGTACTGCCCCACCGAGTGGCTTGATCTACAATTGCCCCTTTCCCAGCACTCCCCTTCAAGATAGAATCAATTTTAGGGGTTCGGGCGGCAATAGCCTCACCCTGCCAATCAGAGTCCCAGCATGTCCCTCTTGCAGACGTCCCCTTATCGCCAGCTGCAGTGTGTGCACAGCACAGCGAATGTGATAAATATGACAATTTTGAAGCAGCTTCAGCAAGATCTAATTCTAGAGTATCATGTTGCTGTTCTGTAGGAATATCCGTTTGTTCCTCAGTTACAAGATCAAGACTGTGGCCTTCCATCTCACACAACTGAATCCAAAGTTTTCTTCTAACTGTTTTTTCACCTTCCTTATTCCATTCATCTTTTTAATTGTACTTTGTCATATTTGAAGCATTGTCTGTTACAATAAAAAAGAATCTGTTCTTTTTTGAGTTCATAAATCTTGCAAAAACCATTTTCCACTAAGGCCTGGAGAAACTGACTGTGTGATGACTTTAGTGTCCTTTACTGCCAGCGTCTTGGTAACAAATTTTTTGTTGTCACAAACAAATCGAACATTCATAGCAAAATCGTTCACTCTGACGTGTGCAGGCATCCATTTTAAGATATATAAAGCGTCTGTTGAGAATCTTTTTAAGATCTTCTTTTTGGTTAAAGGCTTCTTCAATCACTAATTTTCTAATACTTTCTCTTTCCAGAGCAACACCAAGTTTGCGGGCCATTTCTCCATTAAGAGCTGTAAAAGCTGGTCGAGCAAATAATGATAATGGTATACCGTCCTTCACAACAAGCTGTATGAGCTGTCTTTTAAACACATCTGTCATTGTTACAGTAATTGTCACAAAATATCTTGTTAAGGCATGTTCACACGGCTTAATTGCAGGACGTAATTACGCCCCGCAATTACGCCGTGTGGACGGGGGCGGGGCGGGTGAGTAAGCAGGGGGCTGGCACTTCGCCGGCCCATAGACAATTACTGCTAGCGGCACGTATACGCCGCTAGAAAGTGACAGGGGAATTATCTCCCCGCCCGGCGGTTCGTCCGGGGGGGAGAGGAGACGTAATCCATAGTTCTCTATGAGACTGTGAATTACCGTAATGAATGGGCCGTTTTCGGGCCCCTAATTGGCGCACTTCGGCGCGTAATTACGGACCGAAATACGGCCCATTTTAAGCCGTGTGAACATTCCTTTACTGATGTTTGAGACACTCTTTCGTCCTCCTTTGCCTGGCGGGAAGTGCTGGGCACTGGTTTTTTGGTGTCCCCTCCCGATCCTTCTCAGTCACAGATTTGAAAAATTCTGGTGGAAGCGGTTTAAATGTCTTTAGATTGGAAGCTCTTGTAGGAGCGTTTTTAATCGCTTCCTGAATATGTACTGATTTTGACATCACAGCATTTGTTTTCATCTGAGTCACTTATCTTACACTGACACAAAAATTTTTTATCTTCCGTCAGTGTGAAATGCTCAGACAGCCCGACTTCATAGGAAGCTTCTTAGACATTTTATAATATAAATTCGTCCTCAAAATAATTTTGTCCCAATGAGAAAAAAAAAAAAAAAAAAAAAAAAAAAAAAAAAAGGTATATTGTAATCTCTGAAAGAATAGCGAGTATAATTTTTGGTTTGAAATAAAACAAACTGCCCTAAATCAATATACAGATATGTCATGACAAATAAAAAGTTTGTAATATGTTTTATTAGATATCTTTATTCTGAACCTTCAGTAAACAGGCTTTTCTCTGGATAAAAGGGGCCCGAAAGTATGAAAAACGTCTTTGGTCTAAAACTTTTGTTGCCCATAGCAACTAATCAGAACTCTGCTTTAATTTCTCCACACGCACTATATGAAAAGGGAGCTCTGATTGGTTGCTAGGGCAACAAAAACTTCTACACCTAAAACAGTTTTTCATACATCAGGCCCCGGGTGTTTTACATCATACTGCTCACAGTCCTACAAAGGAAACTACTAGCATGCCTTTGGCAACAGCTTTTACAACTACAGTACTTTCTCACATGTGTGTTTTCTGTATTTCTAAATATGAGATGTTTAGAAAACAGTTTCCCCTTAAATTCTATGTATAGCAATATAACCATCAGAGCAGCTAATCTCTCCAAACAAGAGCTCAGAGGAGAAGCAAGAAAACACATGAAGCATACAGAGAGAACATATACTGGACAATTGATTTATGCACAGTTTATTGAAAGTTTAGATATGCTGAGAAAGTACTATGCCTTAAAGGTGTTTTTTCAGCACGATGATTCACTGGCTGACAAGCAGTCACTCTGTCTCCTCAGGGTGTGGGTGGGTCTCAGCAGTGATTAGCATATATTAACTTCAAGCCCTTCTTCCACAGAGCAGGAAATTGTGTTCTCCAACACATTACAGATAAAGTCAAGCTTTCCAGTCCCCACAGTCACAACACTTGTATACTTTGCTTACTGCAGATAATGGTGCAAACCTTTTAAGTTCACTCAGAACTCAGTCCCTTTATTCCGTGGGGTGAGGTTACTCCTCTCAGCTAATCAGATAACAGCTTTCTGGTATGAGGTTACCATAGAAACCTGTGTGCAGGAGAGGCCTGCTGAACTGTCTCTAAGGGTTTATGACTAAAATAAAATCTACTGACCAAAATATTTACAAAATGTTGTCTATAACAGTCCCTTAAAGTAGTAAGTAAATCTTTAAAGAACTTCTTTAATCCTGTTTTTCTCTAGCAGATCTGTGATGGGGTGCAGCCATTCCTTCCCAGTGCTTTTTCCTCTGATCTGTAGCAAGAAGCTTCACAACTGAGCATGGTACATAAAGTGCAGCACACATTCATTTCAATTAAGAGCCTAGATGCTTATTTTAAAGGGAAAAGAGCAGACCTTTACAGGCCCTTTTCATTATTTTCACAAATTCTTATGAATAATATTCAGCACATACTGCAATGAACTAACTGGACCAATTTATTAAATATTTTGGGAGTCGGTCTATTTTATTCCGACTCCACCAAAATGGGCACCGACTCCGACTCCACAGCCCTGCTATTTTGGCTGCTATAAGCTCCCTTGTGTTACCCAGAGCAGATTACACAGGTCTAGATAACTCGCCTAACTTTTCTTTCAACTACAAAGCTTGTCCAGTATTACCCTGAAAGAGGAGCATGTTCCCTGAACTTGTTCTATCACCTCATATGACTGTCCCCAAATTTAGAGCCCAGGCAGACTGGGGGAGGGAGAGGAGAAAGGGCTTAGACCAGTTTGGCTGCATTACTTGTCCTACATGCATGGTGTGAACCAGTGCAGATATCTGCTTCTCCAGTCTTACAAAGCATTGAAGGGTTTAACCCAAGAATCATGGAACGGGAGATGTTGGCAATCCATTACCAAAGTTTGCTTCCGAGACCTACAATCTTTTTGGCTCCCTTCTGTACACCTGGGGACAGGCTCAGACTGGCCCAGCAGGGAATAGGGGAAACCCCCGGTGGGCCCCTGAGCATGGTGGACCTGGAGTTGTTTTTTAACTGCATATATATCCTTGAAAGAGGCAGAAAAGCAGAGAGGAATAGGCAAAAAGCAAGAAGCAAAGTAGGGGACACATGCACAGTCATTTACAGTAGCTGTAGGGTGAGCCCCTAAAATAAACTCCTCTGGTGTGCCCAGAAACGGCTCAACTGATGGGCCCTTTTAATCAACTCCACCTGTGGGTCTTAGGAACCCCAGTCTGACACTGCCTGGGGAGACCGGTATTCAGAGTTAATAAAAATAAAGTTAAGTACAATTTGTGCCCCGAGTTGCTAATCTCTTCATGGATTAATAAGACAAGTCCACAATTGCTCTGTATGGACAATACCTGGTTCTGAAAGGCCAAAGTGAGAGGCAAGTCGGGGCTCTCCGGCAAGGTCTTGGTGAGTTCTTGAATTATTCGAATAAGCTCGGTAAATGGAAGACCATTAACTATAGAGGTCAGTGGCCCATAGAGCACTGAAAGAGACTAAAACAAATAGCAATTAAGAAGAGGGTTGTACATTATGTGAAAAAATAAAGTAAACCCATACACACAGCATTCCCTCCCCCCCTCTCACTATACAGGTCAGGAATGCTACCGCCATAATTTACCTTTTCTGTGGTGTCATTTTTAATCAAGAACGATATGTGCTGAACCACCGTCAGAAGGATCTCCACCGCCTGCTCGCTGTGCAGAAAGGGAAGGAGCCGGGCCATGAACTTTTTACCCTTTCCAACTTGCAAGAGCTGCAAGAAATCATCTTCAGACTCCCTTGAAGTGAAAGTGTTCAAAACAGAAATCTGGTTTTATTTCCTTGATATAAGCCAATTTTAATAAAACATGCATTGGATTGTCTCTGCCTGCAAGCTTAGTGTGTGTCATAGGGAAGCAATCTGTTTCAGTCGTGCTTATACTAAAGCAATTGAAAAAAAAAATTCTAAAGTTTTATAGTTCAGGTCACGATCTATATATTTAGTTGAAAAATAATTACCACACACAGATATCCCTCTTTATACAGAGACACACCGAGTCAAAAGTCTCAGGACACCCTCTTACTTCGGAAATTATATGTTCCAAATACATGTAGCCCAGTATCTATTTATGGCACCCTTCAGTATCGCCTTATCTATATGCAATTGCAGTACCAGCAACTAGCCCCCTCATGCATAGAGGGTATGCGAGTGGTTGTTTTATTGGTATTTTAGCATTTGTGCAATCTCCCCATGTATTACTGTGGCTTTTCTTCATGCTGGTGTGAACAGGTATTAAGTTAATGTGCAGTTTTTTTTATCAGCTAATTGTTCCCCTAGCAGTGGGGTGTGTGAGCTACTGCTGAGCAATTAGCTACACTTGTCTCCCCCCCCCCCCCCCAAGTAGTGTATGGGCCAGAGTTGCCTTCTACTGGGTTCAGTCTAGTCCAGCCATTGAGCTGTAAATATGGCCTTTGTAGTGTTTCAGTGTAAGGCCATGTTCACATGGCTTAAAATGGGCCGTATTTCAGCCCATAATTACGCGCCGAAGTGCACAAATTACGGGCTGAAAACGGCCCAGTAACTACGGCAATCCACATTTCTCATAGAGAACTATGGATTACATCTCCTCTCCCTGCTCGGCGAATCCGCCGGGCAGGGAGATAATTGACATGTGAATTACCAGCGGCGTATACGCGCCGCTGGTAATATAAGTCTATGGGCCGGCGACGGGCCGGCCCCCCGCTCCCGCCCACACGGCGTAATTAGGTCCCGCAGTTAAGCCGTGTGAACCTAGCCTTACAATCACACTGCTCATTGTTGGATGCATGTTTGGGTCCGTCTAGATGGACCAAATCATGCATCTAAGAACGTATGCTGACATGGACCAAATACGCTGTGTGAACATACCCTTAGAGGCTTTGGGCCACATGTACAAAAAACGGTCTAGGTCTAAGGCCATGTTCACACGGCGTAATTACACCTTGCAACTACGCCACTTGCAGGGCGGGGAGGCCGGCAGCCCGCCGGCCCCATAGACATTCATTACTAGCAGTGCGTGTTCGCCGCTAGTAATTGACATGTCACTTATCTTTCCCCCCCTGCAGTGTATTGTCCAAGCGGGGAGAGGAGACGTAATCTATAGTTCTCTATGAGAACTGTGGATTATGGTAATGACTGGAGCGCATTTCGCCCTGTATTGAACGCAGTACGGTGTGAAATACGGACCGAAATGCGTCCTATTTTAACCCGTGTGAACATAGCCTTAGACTTTTTGTTGCCAATCAGCCTTTAAAACGCTTCTTGAACTAACTTAATCCAAGCAGAGCGAGATCTCCTCACATATGCACTGAAGGAGCTTTGAAAGACAAAGCTGTTTTTGCCCCGTAACACACCTGTCCTCCAGTAATATGTGGCATCACAGCTCAGCCACATTCATACCAATGGAATTTAGTTGTAATACATATTCACCCTTGCACAGATGTGGCACCGTTTTTTGGAAGAAACAAGTCATGGTTTCCTAATCCTGGACAACCCCTTTAATGTTGTCCAACAGGGTTTTCAGCAGAGGGCTGTCTTTAAAAAAAACTGGGAAAATTCTAATTAAAGCAAAAGCCACCACTATAGGGAGCTTAGTAAATAGTTACATGGCTGAAGTTCAGGTCAATTGGAAAACAGTCAACTGTTTTGCAAGAGTACAGCCAGCCAGAATGCCATGGCTGCAGTTTCAAAGAACGGACCAACAAAATATATATAAAACATCCTCAGAGAAGGGAATTTTTTAAATGAAGTGGGCAAGGACTAGAAGAAGCAACTTCTCACCTGCACTGGACACATTAGTTAGAGCAACTTCTCAAGTGTACTTATCAATATAATGCCCTCTCAGGTCATACAAATTGTTCTGTACTATTGAACCCCTTACAAGGATACTGAATTCTATCCCTCTAAGTACTAGCGTCACCTACTCCTCACAGCAGCAGGCCCCGATCTTCAATGCCTCATAGATCCTCTGCACTTTGTAGCTCCGTTTCTGCTCAAACCTGTGGTGTTGGTCTTCAGGAATATGCGGCAATTTTCTCTCCATCTCCTCAACCTCCAACAGGAGCACAAATAGCTAACAAAAAAAAAAAAAGCAGAAATCAACTGATAAATGATGGGAATAGTTTAAAGTGTGAATACAAAAAACGTGGGAAGCCTCGTGTAGTACTGACGTACTATTGTGAAAGTATATCGTAATCGCTATTACCCATGGACAGGATTATGCTTACATTATGTCTACTCATTTAAATACGCAAAATTGTTCGGCAGATGTGACATGTTTGTTTACCGTTTATTTGAAAAACCAAATAAAATCTCTTAAAAAAAAAAAAAAACACGTGGGAAGTCATTCCCTATCATAGGCTGCAAAACCTGAATGCTATAGAGTATCTCATGTGGAAATTCTTACGCCATATTCTACTCAAGTCAAGTAAACAAAAACCAGGACAAGGTTCCTGGTGTCTTGGGAAAATAAGAACACCTCAAAAAAAAAAAAAAAAAAAAAAAAAAAAAAAAAAAAAAAAAATATTAAATTCAACCTCATCCATGCCTCCTTCCTGCCTCGGTTGGAGCCTAGGTGCCACCAGTCCGGCCCGCTTAAGAAAACCGATTAGTCCATTATACTTAGAGTTTGAGCAAACCAGATCTTTAAAAGGCAATTCATTGGATTTTTATTTGAATTACCATGCCCAACCAGATTTGCTGCTCAATACATTTTTCCATTGTTAAAGGAGGGGGGGGGGGGGTTCCCCCTTTAGACACAGGGGCATGTTTATCAGTACGCATTGTTTCCAATCCCATTCTCTTCCCTTTGTCTAATGGGAGCTTGGAGTACAGACAAGCAATGTGCTTAGAACAGAGTAAAACACAAGAGTTAACTCCATTCCGTTCTGCACAGAGAGTTTTAAAGGGACCCGTCCCAAAGGAAAAATTTAGGTACCACTGAGCTGCGAGTCCCAGATCAAAGATCTTTGGGGAAATCCTCCAAAAGCATTGAAAAGTTATAAGCGAGAACTCCTTAACCGCTTGGAATATGATAAAACCCCGAGTATGTGCCAACCCTTTTTATGGTTGAGGCTCTCAACCCCTGGTACCCCAAGAGCCTTTTATCCGATAAGAAGAAGAAGAAAAAAAAAAAAAGGTTATGCATGTCCATTTATTGCATTTTAATACCCCTAGCAATTTTCATTGCACAGAATTTTAAAATAATGCCCAATATTTGTTAAATTTTTGGTTAATTGCTAGTAAAGCTATTGCAGGGACTAGCAAGACCAGGATGACCGTTGATGTGGGTCATGAGCTTGTGTATTTTTAACTAAGATATCACTTAATACCTCATGCTGGATTTTCTTCAGTATGCAGTCTTGTAATGTGATTCTGGGGAGTGAGGGGTGTGAGCAGGCTCGGACTGGCCTACAGGGGAATAGGGGAAACCCCCGGTGGGCCCATGAGCATGGTAGACATGGAGTTGCTTTTTCAACTGCTCATACAGTCTCAGAAGAGGCAAAAAAGCAGAGAAAGAGGCAAAAAGCAAGATGCAGAGTATAAGGCATGTACAGTCATTTACAGTGGCTGTATTCTGGGCCCCTAAAATAAAGTGCACCAAATGGGCCCCAAAACAGTTCAACTGGTGGGCCCCTACTCCACCTCTGGGCCCCAAGCATCCCAGTCTGTCACTGGGTGCGAGTACTTTGTGCTCAGTACTTGGAGAGTGCTAGGCAGCCTGCTTAGTCCAATAGTGTGGGTGTTACCAAGTAGTTGTAAGCCAGCTTGGTGCATGACATATAAGGCTCATATAGGGCACCAGTCAAGATTATCTACGTGCAACTGTAAGGGACTATTCACATGGTGTATTGCGGTGAGTACTGTACACGCTGCATGTTTTAGAAGTACATGCTGGCCAGCGCATACTTAACACTGACAGCCGGCTCCCATTCACTTTCACTCTCCCTGGTCCGCAAGCGTTGGGAAGTAGTGACATGTCAATGGTTTTCCCCACCGCATATTATACGCCCGGGAAACAGTCAGGTATTCCTAGTTCTCAATGAGAGATGAATTGCGGGGTGTATTTCAGGCATGTTGCTGCATAATTATGCTTTCTTAGAAAGCCAGAAACAGGTATAACTTTAATGCATCAATACTTCTTTATTTCATATTAAATCTTTCAATATGAACATAAATTGCATTTTTTTCGAGATTAGTCCATGGTGAACATATAAGTCCAAAAGGTCCGACTTTCTCCAGTGGTATCCTTCTCTGCTCGCAATAGTGGAGACAGACAGGTGGGCGTTACACCCGAACGTGCAACGTTTCAGGGAGAACCTCCCCTTTCTCAAGCACAATTATGCACCGAAATACGCCCCTCAAATGCGCGGTGTTAACATATCCTAATACCCGCTTCTCTGCATACTGGTGTGAACTGGTTTTTGACCAACGTGCAGCATCTACTAAGCAATTGCCCTCCTCATGGATAAGTGTGTAATTGTTTAATCAGTAACCTGCAATTGTGCAGCTTCTCCAATGTAGCACTGGGGCTTTTATTGCCTCCTATTGGGGTTTTGCCCTGCCATTGCACAGTAAGACCAGGTTTCTAATGTTTTTAGCCCCTTAACCAGCCACTGTCTTGACGGTGGGCAGATTGCATTCTTTCGTCAGCAACACTAAAAGTCTGCTGCCTTCAAAGGGGGCTCGCGGCTCTCAGCACTGCAACTTGCTAGAGTAAAATATACCCACTGTCTATGCCTACTGAACTCCAAATTTGTCCTTTATTCTTTGTTCTGCTCTATCCTTTCTCGGGTATCCTAGATATGATTTCAACATGAAAACTTAGCAAGAATATGCTTTGAGATGCCAGGGAGACCTATGGGAAAATCCTGTTCTCATGCAAAGTTTTGAATAAGGCAGTGTCCAATTAATTATGTACAATTATAATAGGAGGCTGAACTGGAAATAACCCTGATACCATTGATCACCTGCAAATATGATATGTTTCTCTTTATTTTTTGACACATATAAAGGATTTATGTATTTTGTTTGAAGTTTAATTAACCTTGAACACTGCCCAGTAAGTATTATTCACGCCCATATTGTATTTCATTGGTTAGGGTGGGCTTGTCATTTAACCCTTTGATAGCATGTAACAATTTGTCTTTAAAATAAAGACCTGGGGGGAAGGACTTTGCTCCCAGAGTGATTAGGAATCTCAACTTGTGACTCCTAGCTCTCAAACGGTAGCCAGCTGGTGACACCCAAAGATGTGACCCTTCTCGGAGTAGTAAGTATAATAACTTATTACTCTGACAAACTGCACTAGGAAAGGGGCTTTTACTGCTCCATTCCTTTAGCAGTCTCTGTGCACAACAGGGACTGGAGGAAGCCTCCGATCCCCACCTTTTAACACAGATTGCCACAGTGTGATCAAACGGGATTCCCTGGGCTCCATTGGTTCACCGGGATTCCCAGTGCCCAATGGAGCACGGGGAATGTCTGTACAGTGAGATCTGGGGAACGAGAGTTGCCTCAGGGCTGTCTGTATAATAATCCAAAGGAGTGAATGTATTCCAGCACGACCCAAAAATATGTTATAAAAGCATGCAAAAAATTTTCTTAATAGACCCATGCATTAAAAACAAAGTATGCACAAAAGGTATCAGCAGCAAGAGATAGCAGCCCAAAAGACACTGGACAAAAAAAAAAAAAAAAAAAAGCAAAAATTGCAGGATGCAAAATAAAAATGTAGTAATTTATATGTAAACTTGAATTATTCCAACAAATACAACAAGTCCTCATAACGGTTGTTGAAAAAAAGTTATTGGCAGGATTTATATATGTTTCAGAGATTCAGACCCAATAAAGTTATTCTTGGCTCCTCAAACAGACAGATCTCCCTACTGATGGTTGTGGCTCTCTCCATACACAAGTCCAGCAGGATGGAGTGAAACTGTATGGGAGCTGCCCTCTTAACTTGCCTGGAACAGAATTTTTCTCAAGTAGTGCAGCATTTGAGAGTAAATCACAGCTGGTTGTAATGACCAGACCTGAGAACAGGCCGGGTGGAGGAGTTGGCATACTTCTCTCTCCACACTTGCAGCACTTATCAGGACCTTCCTCCTGCACCCTCACCTCACTTCGTTCCCCTCCTTTGAGTCCACACCCCTCCGACTCTTTAGCCATTTATCCATCAGAGTCCGAGTTGTCTACAGACCCCCCCGGCTCTCCCCCCGCCAGTTTCAGGATCACATTTTGCGCCTGCTCCCACACTTCCTCCTCTTCCTGAAATCCCACTCTCAGCATGGGTGATTTCAACATCCCCAATTGATGACCCCATGTCTCCTACTGCCTCAACAGTTTCTTTCATTAACCTCCTCTCATGGCCTCTTGCCGTTTACTGACTCCCCAACCCACAAGGGATGTGAAACTCTCTGTATCTGGACTTCTGTCATCTTTCCCTCAATTTCTAAACTTCACTAATTCTCCTTATTGCTTCTCTCTGACCACAATCATAACTCCTACATTATCACTAATTTCTCAGCCTTCTCTGGACAAACCTGCCCACATCCATCACAGAAATATCCGCTCCATTAATACACAGAACTCACAGACAACCATACAGTCCTCACTGCCCCCAATCCTCCTCCCTCACTGTCCAAACCAGGCTGACAAACGTTACCATTTTTGAAAAAAAATAAAAAAAAAAAAAAAAACTCTCGCAACCACCCTGGACATGTGGCACCACCACACACCGCACCACCAGATCAAACGCCCGCAGCTTGCACACACCTCAGACTCGTTCACCAGCGATGTTCCAGGTTGCTTACAGCTTGAGAAAGTCAAAGCTACCTGCAGACTTTCTTTTCCACCACCCCCCCCCCCAAAAAACCCTAAAACAAAAAAAAAAAAAAATTTTTTTTATTTTATTTTTCCCCCCCCATGCTCAGGACTAATCACCAGCCCTTCACTGCGCCAAACAAAAATAAATTCACCTCCCTCATCTCCACCACTACACAACAAACCCAAAACGCACTCATTTACACCTCCACTCCTCCTAAGGCCTAAAGCGCGGCTCCGGTCACTGTCCTCTGTGCTGAAACCGTGCACCTCACTATCAAAGACAAAATTAGAAAATATCCGGCAAAACATCTCAGTCCCCAAATAATACACATCCTGTGTCCCTCCCCGCACGTCCTCTAAATCTACTTACCCTCGCAGCCCTTGACCCACGACAGAGAAAAAGTGTCCAGGCTTCTCTTCATCTCGTTCCACACCACCTGCTCTCAGACCCAATATCCATCCCACCTCGACCATTCTATATCTCCATCTGTCCTCCTCTCACCTTACTGCCAACTGTAACCTCTCTCTCTCCACTGGGATCTTTCCATCTTTCCTTCAACAACGCCATCATAACCCCCTTTTACTAAAAAAGCCCTCTCTGACCCTCCCTGTGCTGATAACTACCGACCAGTCCTCTAACCTGCCCAACATCCTTAAACTCCCTGGAACCTTGTCCTACTCTCGCCTAATTCCGCTATCTCTCTGCTAACTCTCTTCTTGACCCGCTGCAATCAGGTTTCCTTCACCCTACACCAACGGAAACTGCCTTAGTTAAAGTCACAATGACCTCGTAACAGCAAAATCCTCAGGGTAACCTACTCATTGTTGCTTCTCTTGGATCTCTCTGCAAGCATTTGACACTGTGGATCACCACGTCACCTCAGCATGACAGCGCCATTGGCCTCCAGACACCGGCTTCTCTCTCCCGGCTTGGTTCATCGTCAACACACTTCCCCCCCACTCCCTGACTGCTCCTTCATGTCTTCGTTTTCTGGTTCCACTCCTCCCCTCTCTTGCTCTTGCTCGTAGGGTTCCTCGGATCAGTTCTAGGTCCACATCCTATCATCTGTTCATTGTACAACAGCCCCATTGTGACAAACCATCATTAGATTGGCTTCCAGTACCATCTCTATGCGGAGACACCCATTATACAACCTCCTCCCGAGACATCACTACACTCCAGCCTTGCTACCAAAACACCAGTGACTGTGTCTGCTGTCTGAACATCATGGTCCCTCCCTGGTATCTTAAACTAAATCTCACTACAACGAACTTCTTGTCTATCCGCCATCTACTAAAACCAAACCCCCCCCTGCTATTTTGTTTCTGTAAGTGGTACCACCATATCTCCTAGGCAGCAGCCCCTGTCTGGGGTTATACAAATCTGAACTTGACCTACCACCCCATAAAACCAATCCCTTGCCCGCTCCTGTCAACCTGCACTCAAAGAAAATCTCCAAAATCCGTCCCATTTCTCACTCTGGAAACGACTCAAACTCTCATTACTGCTTCTTATTCTTCTCGTCCTTGACTATGCCAACTCCTTGCTTATCGGTCCACACCTCTCTGCAAACTCTCCCCCCTCCAATCAGTCCCAGAAGCAGCATCCAAGGCTTGTTCTACTCTCCAGCCTCTATACTGTATGCCTCCTACCCTGTGACATCACTGCACTGGTTGCCCATGCAGTACAGGATACAGAATAAACTCAGCAAGTACAACTCTCACCCCATAAAGCTCTCCACAGCGCTGCTCCTCCCTACATCGCCCTCCCTAGACTGTCCTACCGCCCTATGAGCCCAGCTCTCCGCTCTGATATGATATCAACAATTCCTCAATCATCCGAACCTTCCCATGCCCGCCTACAAGATTTCACACAATGCCGCACACAATTCTCTGGAAATATGCTACCCGCGGTGCGATCAGGCCCATTCACAACCCCACAGTTTTAAAGGGCCCTGAAAGAAAAATCTTCTCGGTCTGGCCCCCCCAAATCCCTAAACAGCTATTTTACCACAAACACACATCTGCACTCCCTGCACTTGTGCACTCCCAGGCACTTATCAGAATATAATGTACAGTCTGGTGGCAGTTCATATCCAATTTTTCATGTAAACCTCCCCCTATTTTTATGTAACAAGGCCGACCATTGTAAACTTGCACTTCTTACCCGTATGTTTCACCCATACACCCTAATAGATGTAAAGCTCTCACGAGCATGGCCCACGACACCTTGTGTCTCATTTTGTAAGTACAATTTAAATGTAAATACTATGTTTACCCTTGAATTTGTAAAATTGGCTGCGGAAATTTGGCGCAATAGAATAAAATATTATTCTTATTATTTTAATATTATAATGACCCGCGCTTATCCTGTCCAAGCAGCAATACAAACAGATATCCAAATCCCTACAGGAATAGTGCCCCACCATCCCCATTCTGTTTAACCTGGGTTTAACTACAACAAACATTACCGCGATCTTCTGGCCTTAGCCTTTAATGTATGTACAGGGTATATTAGCCTGTCATGTTGTGGCACCTCACCTGGTACCCAAGGTTTGCATCTACAAAACAAAAATCTATCAATTGGTAGGAGTGGCAACATTCGGTACCACAAAGTGCATCATCCAACCCAAGCCTGGTGATGCAGCAGAAGAATAGTGGTGCTACTTTTGGAAACAGAAGAGACCTTTTCCTAAAGTTGCATGACCCCCACCGCCCACTTTAAAACATGTCTTTCATTGGACAATCTAACAGTACATACAGTAGTGATATTGCCCACAACCAGCATTAGACCATCCAAGGCCCATTAAAGTGTAGTGAACTCTAAAACAGAAAGCCAGATATCCGAATATTTGAAAAGTTAGCATTAGTGTTCCACCAACACCCTTCCCCCCCCCCCCCCATGAAGCTCTTCAATGGCTGAGCCTCTAACATCTCCCGTCACATCCAACCCGGTCTTCCCTACTGATCCCGATCTTCGATTACATGGCTCAGTCATCCTAACCTCCCATGCTCAAGATTTTGCATGTGCAGCACCGGTTCACAGGAACATGCTATCCCAGGGGTGTCAAGCTGGCAGCCCTCCAGCTGTTGGGAAACTACAACTCCCATCATGCCCACTGTTCTAGATTATACAAATGCATGATGGGAGTTGTAGTTTACCAACAGCTGGAGGGCCGCCAGTTTGACACCTGTGTGCTATCCCATACGATCAGGCACATTCACAACCCTCAGTTTTCAAGTGCACCCTGAAAAGACACTGTTATGCAGGCCTACCAAGATCCCCAATTGTTAGCCCCCAAAATTCTGTCACACACAATCTTCCACTTCCTGCACTTATCTGTATATAGATGTACTCTGCCTGGTGGCAATTTCATTTCCGCTTTATGTAAGTCACCTTGTATCTATGAAACATTGCTGGAATATTATGTAAACCAAGCACCCTAATAGATTGTAAGCTCTCGTGTGCAGACTCCTCACACCTTGTGGCTGATTTGTAGGTAGCTTTTTACTATGTAATGCTTGATTTTGGCTTTTATACGCTCTAAATTGTAAATTGCTGCGGAATATGTTGCCGCTATATAAATAGGATTTACTTACTTCATCAGGCATAACATGGGAGATGGCATCAATCGCTCTTCTGGGGCTGTAACAGGTAGAAACAGCAACTTTCCAATACCTTCAATATGAACCCTAGGCGTAATGGTAAGGTAAGGGAAAGTAGATTCAAAGCAAAGATATTTTGATGGCATCACCATAGTAGTAGCCCAGTAAGGTCATCTGATATTTCCTCCAACGGGCAAATCAAGTTGTATACGTAAAACTCAAGGCCAAGTCCTCAAGAACGGTTCTAGTCACTACGGAGATACTGGGGGTGTTAAGCTCAAATCACTCATTCACCTAATTCCCAAAATTTCAGAATTCTTCCCATTTAATTCAAGTATCTTAAGCAGATTTTCTCTCTTGCTACATGTTCAGCCAGATAACATGCTACATCAGAAACTTGGACAATAAGACAGCTTTGGCCATTGTAACACTATGTTCAAGTGCACCTTTTGAGAACTTCGTAGCCGTGATGACAGTGCATTATGTATGACAGAGTGGGACCCCCTGTGATCTCTGGGGAAAATTGGCAGTAGCGTTCCATTTCTGTACAGTCCCACCAGAGGAGTAAATAAATACCCAGTACCCATTTAACAGCAAATGTGTAATGTAGGACAAGTCCTCCAGAATGAGACACTAACACCTCCCCACTTTGCCTAAGAGATCAAGGAATAGGGAAACTTCTAAGTGTAAAGGTGAAGGATGCAGGAACTTTGGGCATTGCGGATGTTGATGGTGGGTGGGGTAGTAGTCTTGATAGTGTGGCGTGCCAGTGCACAATAACTGCAGACAACACTCCAAGGAAAACTCAGGTTTTCACTCACAGCACTGCTACTTGTGAACATTACATTTCCTCTGGCCAGGACACCAGGTAGTGCTACATATCTCCAATACAAACACTTATCACGAGGAACTCTCTTCTCCTGACCTCCTTAGTAGCCGCCTCTGTATGTCTCCCTTTCTGGGAGTGCAGCCGTGCCCAACTGACCTTTCGATACACTACCCAGGACCAACTGACTAGGCCTATTCTGAGGTCCACACTGTAGGGGCAGTTTCCATCTATGCTGCCCCCCTGTATCTTCGTGGTCCAAACCCCACTACTTCTGTCTGTCACTAGTATCCTCTTCTGGAAACCTTCTGCTTACTGATCTATCAGTAAGTGGTGTGCCCATCTCGGCCTGCCCTACCTATTGCTGGCAGATGGGTAGGGTTCCCCTTTTTCTGCTGCATACAACTATTTAAAATTCTCAGCGCCGAGTCAAGTTTGAACCAGAAGCCCACTGAACTCTCTCTCTGCAGAACTGACAGCCATCCTATTTCACTGTGTAACTTGGCCCCTATATGCTCTCTGAATGTTTACTTGCCCAGCGACAATGTCTCCCACTCTAAACTATTAACTCCTACCTGTTATCATAATGACTAAGCATACATTATTCCTAACTTAACCCTATGGTTACATTGCTATACAAGAAGATACACTCACCGGCCACTTTATTAGGTACACCATGCTAGAACGGGTGGACCTACTTTTGCCTTCAGAACTGCCTCAATTCTTCGTGGCATAGATTCCACAAGGTGTTGCAACGATGCTCAATTGGTACCAAGGGGCCCAAAGAGTGCCAAGAAAATATTCCCCACACCATGACACCACCACCACCAGCCTGAACCGTTGATACAAGGCAGGATGGATCCATGCTTTTATGTTGTTTGACGCCAAATTCTGACCCTACCATCCGAATGTCGCAGCAGAAATCGAGACTCATCAGACCAGGCAACGTTTTTCCAATCTTCTACTGTCCAATTTCGATGACTTGGGCAAATTGGAGCCTCAGTTTCCTGTTCTTAGCTGAAAGGAGTGGCACCCGGTGTGGTCTTCTGCTGCTGTAGCCCATCTGCCTCAAAGTTCACCGTACTGTGCATTCAGAGATGCTCTTCTGCCTACCTTGGTTGTAACGGGTGGCTATTTGAGTCAGTGTTGCCTTTCTATCAGCTCGAACCAGTCTGCCCATTTCCTTTGACCTCTGCCATCAACAAGGCATTTCCGCCCACAGGACTGCCGCTCACTGGATGTTTTTTTCTTTTTCGGACTATTCTCGGTAAACCCTCGAGATGGTTGTGCGTGAAAATCCCAGGAGATCAGCAGTTTCTGAAATACTCAGACCAGCCCTTCTGGCACCAACAACCATGCCACGTTCAAAGGCACTCAAATCACCTTTCTTCCCCATACTGATGCTCAGTTTGAACTGCAGGAGATTGTCTTGACCATGTCTACATGCCTAAATGCACTGAGTTGCCGCCATGTGATTGGCTGATTAGAAATTAAGTGTTAACGAGCAGTTGGACAGGTGTACCTAATAAAGTGGCCGGTGAGTGTACATTCCTACTCTGTAGCAAAACAATGCCCATTACCAACCTTACCATTGCATACCCTCACATAAGCACCAAGGAGGATTTCTGCATAGAATATATATATATATATATAAATAATCACACACACAAATATACACAGAAAAAATAACCCATGCCAATACCATTTAAGTCAAAACACACCCGATTCATAGGTTTCAGCTTTCTGAATGTAAGGAGTGACCAGTTTGGGTGGCTCTTTCTTCTTGCGTTCTCCCAGAAGTTCCTCCTCAGCCAGTCGTCTCTCCAGCTTCTCATAGTAAGTCTTGTAGAATGAAAGAAAAAAAAAAAAAAAAAAAAAAAAAAGTCTTATGAAGTTGAAGGGAAACATTCTAGAAATAACACTAGATTGGAGAGGCCATACCTGGTAGTAGTAATCATCAAGGTGAGGGTTTTCACTCTGTAACTGGATCATCTGCAGCTTTATTACCCATTCCTTTTCTTTCTGAGACATGAGGCTTGCATAAGGATCCAGACGGTTATCCCACTGCTTGCGGGATGTGCTAGCAGCAAAGGAAGAAAGATTTTTGGTGGCAATTTCTTTAAGGAGAGCAATACATTATAACTTTATACTCCGATTTCTAGGACCTTAAGTGACGACATTCCGTTTGGAACGTGATCACTTCTTACTACAGTCAGTGGAGGCCTCCTGAGTAGCTGTGATATATATATATATATATACACACATACACACACACACAAACACCACACATACACACACACAGAAACATACATATATATATCCCCGATACTGCGTTCGGGAAGGGTGGTCGGCAGCTGCACTATAGAAGCAACTGTCTCCCGATTAGGGAACATGTAGAGAATCCTCAAGACACTGATTTAAAGAAGGTCTCGTTCACATCCCAAGATGACTGTTCGCTCTCTCATGGGAATTCATTTAGGAATTCTAGCCAAGCAGTGCCTGATCAAGCTCTGGTGTGCATTCCATGTCCATAGTTGCTGTGGAAGGCTCTTTTATAGATAAGATATTAAAGGGGTTGTCACAAAGAATAGCTTTCAAAATGTAGGGAACATTAAATGAATACGTTTTCCAAATATATTGCTTTGTTAATTTTTTTTTGTTAAGGAGCAACAAGTGATTTTATCACCTTCTGTGCTCTCTGGTTCCCCAAGTGACCGACCTGTGTACTCCCCTCCCTTCCCCCTGCTGTTTGTTCTATCTGATAGCAGGGAGTGATTCATCACACAGGTCAAGCAGCACAGAACAGTGAGAGCTTGTGTGTTATCTGATCTTTCAGACAAAAGACAGTAATTACTCTACTGTTTACATTAGCTCAGAAGCTTCTCTGGACCTCAGAGAAGGTAACTTAGTTAATCTAGACTAATAAGCAGAGAAGTCTGAATACACAGAGCTCATATGCTAATTACAGACAGCTTGACCAGGAAGTGACAGAGCAAAGCCGCATTATTTCATTCATGCATCCTATGAAACTTTTGAGATGAGACAACCCCTTTAAAGGTGTACTCTCATCTGGTTGTTTCATAGGGCCTGCTCTTCACAGCCAGGTTCCCACTTCCTGCTCAGGCTATGGGTGGTTCTACAGCAGTGACTGACAAAAGCGCTGCTTTTCTTAGTGGAGCCTGTTAGAGGGACATGGGTGATTGAGGGCTTTTAAACACCATGGCACAAGGCTACAGAGCTCTGAAGGGATAAAGCTGGTCAGTAAACACAAATATAAGAGCTCCTGTGCTGCTGATAAGACCGCAGAGAGTGAGGTGACCATCCTGGCCATGGCTTCTAGAGTAGATCGCGATTGTCAATAACCTAGGTAAATTGATTACACAAGCAGGAGAGAACTGCTCTAACTCGGAAATGAAGCAAAACCAGAACTGCATTGATTTGGTAATCTATATTTACCATTGTCTACATGTTTAAGCTGTGAGAAGAATACCACTTTAAAAAAGGTATTACCCCTCCATCGCAGACATTTCTACAGCATATGCCATGTGTCTGATACGTGTGGGTTTCGGATGTGGGACCTGCATCCATGTTGCTAACAGGCCGCTGCACCTCTTGGTGCAGAACAGGTGTCCTCACATGTCCAAGATAGGAAAACCCCTTTTACTCACAGTGTAGCTACCTACAGCTGGCATTAGAACCCAATTTCTTCCTTCTGGAGGAGAGCTCATTTGTAAGCTTTTTCTATGGAGCATTGCATGTGATGAAGTGGATATACTCCTAGCACACCCAAACATAGGCTGAATTTATATTTTACAGTTAAAACACAACCTTACCTCTGTGGCCGTTGTCTCTGACTGAGAATGCGGCGGTGCTGTGGATGGAGCTGGGTTACATGTCCTGGAACTCTGCATAGAAAAGAAGAGATCACACACACTACCAGGTCTTCAATGGCGTTGGAAAGGAATAAAAAAAAAAATGTTTTTTTGTCCCCTCAAAAAATAACCCCACTTGAAGGTTATATTGCCCCTCTAATTGCCAACACATCATTCTAAGGACTCAAGTTAGTCTCTGTTGGTACAAAGTGTTCCCCTCTGGTCAGATGGTTTCATAAGTCCCATCCATTTCATTGGCTGGGTTATAGAATTTGCCCACCAAAAATCATTAACGTTGGCAAGTAAGCTGCTGAGTTATATTGAGGTGGGGCTGAGCATTAATACCACAAACAACGTTTTAAAAAAACCCAAAAATCTTGTCACTTAAATATTTAGATGGCCCCACTTTCACTAAAGTGCTGTATGACAAATGTATCTGTAGCCCCCATTCATCCAGCAGAGATCAAAAGAGTGTTGAGCTTGTTGGAATTTGAATACTTTTGGTTTTATACTGCCAAGTAAGGTCTGCTGCCTTTTCCCCTATAATAAGTTAGCTCCTCTCTTCCCCAAAAATTAAAGGGGTTGTATCATTTCATTAAATGGTCTTCAGAGTAAGGGGACAACTTTGCAACTGGATGCCATTAGCAAAGCTGTCTTGTTTTCAGTCTGCCTTCTCTTTTTTTTCTGTAAATACTGTTCCCCAGTGTCGGTCGGATCCCACCTCCTTGCATTTCATTGGCTGACGGCGCTACTAATTTACATTCCGTTCGGCCCCTGGTCGTATTCATGGGAGCGTGCATTCCTGCCTCTCTCAGGGGCCGGCAACAATTTCACTCTGTACAGCCAGGAGCTCCTCATTGACACTGAAGCTGCTTCTACAATCAGAAAACAGCAGAATTGTGCCTCGGTGCCTAATGCTCCTGCATAGAAGGGAGATGGATCTGTGCTCTGGAGGAGTTAATAGAAGACTGGATTCAACTCTAACAAACCTCCAGCTGTGAGAGGAGAAGAGATCAGTGCTCTGAGCTCATAGAAGGCTGTCTAGACTGAATGCAGGGCTGTGGTATGTAAACAGTTCCTACAAAATAAGACTGCATTGGGAGAGGAACGACACAGTAACTTGTGGAGGGGGTGGGGGGGGTTTGAACACACTGACTTGGGAGCAAGCATGAACAGTGAAGGGGGGGGGGGGAGATGATGTCATCCCCCTTCAGTTAACACCCAGCTGGGAGGGGAAGAAACGCCGCTGGATTTCAGGAACCGAGAGAATCAAGCTACAAGAGAACAGCCCAACTGATGAAGCGATACATCCTCTTTAAAAACCCAAACAAGCACACAGAGAATACTCCCAACATACATTATATGTCTGACTGAAGGCTCAGAGAGCAAGCTAGGATGTGAGGGGGAAAGAAGAGGAAATGAAGTCATTCTTGGATTTCCCCTAACATCTCTAGTGCATCTCAAAAAATTAGAATATCACTGATAATTGAAACTGAGTCAAATAGAGAAACCCATATATTTTATAAACTCATTACAGTATGAATTACAAGGTTTAATACATTTGTGAGCCCTATAACAAATAAAACAAAGTCCTGGAGAACCCCTTTAATTTTCAACGATTTTCTAGTTTTTTTGAGATGCACTAGTACATCTCCAGTTTACCACCAAGCTGGTAGAGGATGCCAAAATTCATCCTGAGATTTCCCAACACATAGTTAAATCTATAGAAGATAGTTGGCTTTAGTCCTCCTTTTTGGTGTTTCTAACACTTCATTTATAAACCATCCTTTTAAATGTTCATATCATGTTGCACCTGTAATTCTAAGAGTAGCTGGATCAATTTTGAATCCAGGATAGTAAAATATGAATTCTTTAAACAAATACTCACTTGAACCTCTGCAGTGTGTTACCCATCGGGCTGAAAAAAGGCGAGACACTAGGACTGGGAGACATTGGACCGAAGTGCATCCTGACCATCTTAGGGGTCATTGGTCTTGCAGGGGTGCTGATGTTGGGAGACATAGGTCTGAAGGGAGTTGGGGACATAAAACCTGGGGACTGTAGAAAAACACAGCACAGTTGTCTTAAATACCAAACCTCTTGCTAGAGGCACAGAATTGACCACATCATAAGCGTGGTTAGGTCAAGTCTTGATGAGGAAGAAAAATTTGTCACCTGACTTGCAGCAAAAGGGGGTGGAGGTCTTCTTGGTGGTGTAAATGGGAATGAGGGCCTCATGGTGCGAGGCATCAATGGAGATTGCTGAAATAAATACAGATAAAATACTTCTTATATGTGGCATTAGTAGATTATCAAATTTACCACGGGACACTGACAAAAGGTGGAAACTGCACCAGTAATCCCCATATTTAGTTGCATCGAAGACCCAAAGCTGCCTCCACATGGCAATTGTAAAACACCATTGGATCCAGTTATAGAATCTGACCGGTATTTCACAATCTGTTTTTGTTTTTGACACTTTTTGTGCAGATTTCTTAGTCTGTTTTTGCAGATCCATTACCATTGAACTGTACTGTAACCTGTTCTATGTTTTTTGCCCATAGCAACCAAAGCGCCCATTTCTTTTTTCCAGAGCACTATATTAAGTGAGAGGAGAGCTCTGATTGGTTGCTGTGGGTAACTAAAGTGAGTTTTAGACCTAGACAGTTTTCATACACGAGGCCCCAAGGTGCCACTCCAACCACACACACCTGCAACACTATTATCTGACAAACAACCAAAAGTCACGCCAAAACCATGGCCCACATGTGTTTAATATGGTATCAAACTGTACAAGTTACTTCTAGTTTAAGAATCTAAAGTTTCATTTGTGAAAGAACACTTTCCTCCAACATAACACTGAAGTGCATTACAAATTTCAAACACTGTCAATGTAGAAAGAGGGGGGGGGGGGGGGGACAGGGGCCCTGGCCCACGGGTAGGGTCCCCATTTGTTTTCCTTTCTACATTGGTGTCTACCTACCACCGGATCCCCGAGTGGAGTATCAGCGACCCGCGGCTGCCGCATTAAGGGCTACAGAATACAAATAGCCCCGCAAGCGCTTATGAGTGTTGTGCCTCTACAATAAGAGTGCAACCTCAAAAGGTGAGAAGAACCTTCTCTTCTATTACTACCACTTTTTGTAACTATATTACACTATTGTGCGCCCCCTCCTTTTTTCCTTTTGTTTCCCATGTCAATGCGAGATGAACAATCCAGGCAAACTGTGTTACCTGCCATTATCTTCATGACAGTTTAACACATGTACCATCCTGCAGGTCCTACAATGACAACAGCTGTCCTCAAATCACGATTGTCTTCGGAAACAATATTCTCACCATACAATGGTCTTTCCTGGGACATCGTATGGCAAGTGTAGTTTTAAGATACAATATCATAGACAATGGCAACCTGCAGTGCATGTTATTGATGGAAGATCATGGACATTGTACTTTTAAGACATCTGTACTAGTGAAGTGCACGCAATGATTGGCGGTCTAGTAGCCTCTCTACATTACTACATGTCCAGTACTGCTCTTACATGTATTAGTGAGGTACATGCAGCGATTGGCAGCCTAGTATCACCTCTCTACAGTACAGTGTGGTACTAAACATTACATTTGCCAGGATGAGCGGCTCCTTTTTGCACCAGGTGAGGATGGCTTCACCATTTTCTTCTTTCTATTCGCTTCTTTAGGTCATGAACTTTATACATAAATGTACCAGGAAAGTGATTTCCAGCTTCTATCCTCTTTTCTGTTTAGGTGTAAGGCCTTACTTTAAAAGGGGTGTTCCCATGAAGCAAAGTCATTCTATTAGTTAACTGCCCAATATTCCCTTAATCTTTACTTTTCATCATATTAGGGTGACATTTTGGGGCTTTAGAACAAATTGTTTGTTGAAACCATAGCTTGGTAGAAAACAAATAGTCATACTAGAATCAGCAAATATTCTATGTAGAGGGACCACTGTATAACAGTCAGTATGTTGAAGTGGTTAAACAGGACTGGAAGGACCATGGTTGTCTTAATCTACAAAAAGCACCACAGTTGTCTGCAGGTTGTGTGTAGTACTGCAGCTCAGCCCCATTAAAGTTTATAGGGTTGAGTAAGACCGCAAACCATACATGACCTGTGGTCAGGTGTGCCGTTGCATTTTGGAAGAAGATAGCCAGGTTTTCTTACTCTTTAAAACCCTTGCAAACAGTTAAAGTTAAAATTTAACCCTTTGAAAGATTTCAGGCCAGACTATCGTAGCCAACATTATATTTCCACTACGAGGGTTTCTATGGTGGTTTACCTGTCTAATAAAGCGTTGTCTATATGGTTTTGGGGACATCGTACCCATCTCTGGGCCTTTGAATCTTTGTGGACACATGTATCCTCTTTGCCTAGGAGAACCTAGGAATTCCAGGTTGGTGGGTGGAATATATGGTGCTTTGTCCATAACTCTCAAAATTGCTTTATCCTGTAAAACAAGGTTGAAGAGTTTATTAACTTGTTCTTCTTACAAGCGTCAAACCATTAACTTACAAAACATTATATATAGTCCAAGACCTTTAGGTAAACCTAAAGGAAATGAGTCATCAAAAAGGACATTCTTTAACTCATTTTTATGTTCAACACATCAAGAATTTTTGGTTATTTTTTTTATTTTCCATATCACTTTAATATATATATTTTTTTTTAATTCTTACATCCTGCAGTTTTCACTTTGGCCACTAAGCCTAATAATCGTCTGACACTTCCTGTTCTGTACAAAAAGATTCTCAGTCGTCTGCTCATTATCAGCACAAAGAGGGTCAAACTGAAAGGAGACACCAGTGGGGGGCGTGGCTTGAGCAGCATGTAGAGAAGAAGCTTGGTGCTGAGCTCCCACTAGCTATCCTGTCTATTACCTGGTTAGCAGACTGCATTTGTTCCTGGATCGCAGAGAAAAGAGAGGGGAAAGGTTTGTCGGAGCTGGCACAGAGCACTTGAGCCCAAAAAACACCCCATGACAAGGCGTGGGAAAAGGATAAACAAGGCAAAGGGGGAAAGCGCCCCCACATGGTGCAGAGCAGGGAAAGCATCATAAACCAAAAACAAAAAGTGGGAGCTAGGCGGGAGCGTTTTTCACACTCCCCCTTTAACCCAGAAAAGATCGGGAAGGAGCTACAGGAAACCCACAAAAAACCGGGACTCGCCCACAGCCACATAAAAGCAAAAATGGTTGCATCTGCAAAAGAAAAGTCGGGCAAAATGACCCAAGGGACAACGTGAGGCCCCAGGGAGCCCAATCAAAACCCAGGCAGGCACACAGGACACTGAAAAAATTTCTCCATCCCCTGTGTAATACCACCCCTTTGAACACTTTAACTTCACAAAAGGGAACTTGAAAGAGGACATGTCTCATGTGGGGGCAAGATTTTCGCAAAATTACAAACAGGGGTGAGGCACTGAGGAAAGGATAATGCTCTAGGGGATGCATTGCCCCTCTTGAAAAGGGCCCTTGCGCTGCTAAAAATCATTTTTCTACCCTTTTAATGCCAAGGGGATGACCTTGAAAAAAGGTCCGCAGGAACAATCTGCGACGGGAGGAGCCCCCGGAGAAAGCGGGAGGGTCGAGCCCCAGTATTTTTCTTAAAAACCGGGCCCAAATCAATTTTTTTGGGAAAAGACACACGACTTCTTTGCTATTGGAGGGCCCCCCCGCGTGCCGCTCGTGCTCCCCCCCAAAGGACCACCCCGCCCAAACCCTTACTTAAGCTATTACACTATAGGGACAGAAACCAAACCCCTAAAAGCAGCCCGGGAAAGTGGGACATGACTTTTAATAGCCCAACCGTGAAACTTTTTACCCAGACTTTTCTGCAAGGTGCAGAAGCGCCGTCCCCAAATTTTAAATAGACTTTAAAAACATCGACTTAGGACCTGTCTGTTGTGTACCTATAAAGTACCCCAGCCAAATTAAAGGGTTTTGCTGTTTTTAAAAAACGACACAAAAGTTTTTAACCCTGGTTGAAAGGGGGTTCCCCCCGGGAAAATATCTGTCCTCCGAGACCCACCGACAAAAAAAACTCCATTTGGTTTGCAAAGGGGCATTTTTGGGGGCAGCATACCACCTGTGTACTCCCACATTCAAAGGGGGGGGTAAGGGGGTGCTAATTCATAGGGGCCCTTCATTTTACTTTAATTTGATTAAAAAACTAATCCAGGGGGGGGAATATTTTTTTCCTTCTTGCAAGTTTCTACTTAACCCTTTTATTAAGTAGCTATAATTTTCCCCTCCTCCGAACTAAAGGGCAAAAATTTAAAAAAATACTAAGCCCTTTTGGGAATAAACCCCCCGGGAGTCCCATTTTTAAATTTTGGGGTGTTTTTAAATAAATATTTGCATCCATACTGGGACAAATTTCATTGGGAGATATTGCCTCCAGGCCCACCCTATTTCCCCTTTGAAAAACTATTGAGGTAGGTCTAAGTGAAATTTGGAGACTAAGACCCCCCAAACGAAAAAGCAAAAACCCCATGTTTTTCACACGCTAAATTCCCCTCTCAAGAATAACCTCTCTGTGGCCTCGGACTAAAATGCTCCCAAATGTAAAATCAGTTAAAAATTTAAAAACTCGCTGTTTTTCTTATAAACTCCCCCTTGACAGTGTGCTTGGACTGGGGCCCTTTGGAGGGGCCCTGGGGTCAGACAGGGATGGCGCCTAAATCCCTTCGGGTGAAATTTAAATGGGGGGCTCGATGGAAGCAGAAAAAAAGGTTTTTTTCTTTGACAAAAAAAGAGGGAACTGTTTTTCAGTGACATGTTTTTGGGGGATACCATGAAAGCATTTTTTAAAGGGGGGTTTTAACCCTTAGAGAGAATAGAAAAAAGGAAAACTATAAAAACTTTACTTCCCCCCAATTTCCTTGAAGGATGGGGTGGGCAAAAAAGAACAAAATTTTTTCCTTGGTGACCCTTTCTGAGAATAGCACAACTGGGGAGGCCCAACAAAAACCCGTGAATGAGCATTTTAATTTAAAGTAGCAGAGGAAAAAAATTTTTTTTCAGAAAACGCAAATTTTAAATAAAGGAAACGTGCGGGAAATTTACTAGCAAAAATTTTTGTAAAAAATCCCAGCAAGCACCAGTCAAATTGAAAGAATTTTAAAAGGGAAAAATGGCTCTGACCCATTGAAAATGCAGATATCCAAATGTTCTGTTTACAGTTTTATAAATCTTTTAATACCTCGGGGGGTTTGGAGGGTAAAGTGGTTTAACATTGAAGATTACTTGTTAACTTTAACCCTTCCCCTCAAAAACGGGGAAATAGTAATGCCCCTAGAGAAACCCAAAATTACTTTTTAAAAAACAAGGGGGTTGCTTGTGCCAGGGGGCCCCTTTTTAAAAACCCCGGGGGAGGGAACGGTTTTAAAGCAAAATTTTTTTAAGCTCCACAAGGAAAACCCTTTGTTACCCCACCCTTATAGGGTCTTCCAGGTGGCAGTCCAGGACGTCACTTCCCAATTTAAAAGGGGGAAGCAGTTATTGTCGAAACTTTAACCAGTTTGGGAAATGCTTCTAGTCCAGGGCCCCATCCCCCCAAACTCGCTAAATTCCCCAAACCTGAGGGTTAACTTTTTGGCAAAAGTTTTAAGCTAATAGGTTAAGCAAAGTCAAAACAAGGGGCCCTTTCCCATGAAGACCATTTCGGGTTTTAAATGCCCAAAAAGCCCAACTCCATTCCCATAAGCCCGTTTTCTAAATTTTTAAAAATTTGAGACAGGGCGGGTTCTCTCAGGAAACCCTGCCAAAGCTTTTAAACAGGGGGAAATTTGGGAGTATTTTGTGGGCTGTATGAGGAAAATGGGATTTGGTCCAATTTTAAAATCGGCATTTTAAACTTTTGGTTGGCAGAACCACGGCTAGAGAAAGGCCAATGGCTTTATGTCAGAGGCTTTCCCTCCTTAAAAAAGGGGCCCAAAAAAGGGTTCCCCCTTTTTTCCCCCCTTCTTTTTTGGGCCTGGCCATTGAGCCCCTACCTTTTTTAAATCAAAAATGCAAGGGACATTACAGGTTCAAACATGGGACTATGGGGGAGAAAATTTTCTCTCTATGCGGAGAAAATCTTCTTTATGTGGGGAATGTAACTTCTTCTTTGGAACCAATCATGTCCAACATAAAAGGAGTTTGTATTTTGGGTTCGGGTTTAAAATTTAAAAAGGGGGACAATCTCCCTTAAATGCCCTTGGATCCTCTCCCTAAAGGGAAATATGGGGTCAAAAATCTCAGCTACAGATAGTAACATAAATTCAAATATTTGGGAAATAAAACCCTTTCCCGCCCCCAAGATTATTTTGCCCAAAATTTGGGGCCCCCCTTTTTTAGCAGTTTGACCAATAAGATAAATGCATGGTGTAAGATCCCTTTTATCATTTATGGGTTTAAAGGAAATCAAAATTAAAATAAATTGCAATACCCCAGATTCCCAAACACATGCATAACCCCCAAAATTTTGGGGTTTCCCCTTTTAAAAAATTTTTAATAAAATACACCGACTCTTCAGAGAGTTATTTTGGAAAAAGGGGGAAATCCCAGATTGGTTTAAATTTTTTTTCAAAGAGAAAAGGATAGAGGGACTTGCTATCCCAACCTTGGCTCACTTTATAGCCTCACAATGGCAGCTTTTTGGGCAGGGTGGGATCCCAGGGAAGGGATGGGCCCATGGGCAATTTTCAAAGAAAACTAGAATCCAGGGCCGCATTTGAGTTCTATGCTGGATCTGACAAAGCGGAAATGAATTCTTCAATTTTTCCTACTCTGAAATTAATGTAAAAGGTTGGGATAGAGGCAAGGATATTTGGGTAAAACCTCATTTACCAAATTACCCCCGCTATGGTTCAATCAAAAAGCTTCCAAAAAATTTGCAAATTTACTGACTTTTTAAAAGATGGAATGCAGTTGGGATTTCTTTTTCCCCAAATTTTTTGAAAGGTTTTAGAAATGTTTAGTTTACTCGCGGGCCCAAATCTTTTACCAAAATTTTCAGTTAAAAAGGGTGCGGTTCAGAGTCAAGCTTCCCCAAGTGGGTCGTCCCCTTAAATCTGCTCCCCCAATAAATTTAAATTTGTGGGGCAAGTCCACAAAAGGGTTAAAATTTTTAAAGATATAGTTACTTTGGGGGAGGTATATTTATCACAACAACTTTCCATTAAAGTTTAAATGGGGGAAAGGACCCTTTGGGCCCCCTTAGTACAAACAATAGGGGGAGTTTTTTGAGCCTTGCGGAAAGGTGTCATTAATTTGGGGGAAAAAAAATATTCACAGCTTAAAGTTGTTTGCACAGAGCTTTTAAAACTCCTTTCCAAACTAATTTAAATGGGGGATTAGGTCAACTCCATTCCCACGATGGGGAAATGGAAGAGGCCCAGCCCTTTTTCACATGATATGGGGGTGCCGGGAATTGGGGCAACTTCTTTGGGAAAAGGTTTTTCCAGTTAAATTTGCAAAGTTCATAAAAATTTATATCCCTCTAGACCCACTGCACTGTGCCTTTTGGGTATATAAAAAGATAAGTAAATTTTATGGGGGAACAAAAAAATTTGCATTTTTGCGAATGTTAAAATATGGCCAGAAAGCTAATTGCCTTTAGATGGAATTTAGTCTTTTTTCACCAACCATAAACCCAATACGTAAACAAATTTAAAAAAATGTTTATCAGATTTGGGGAGGGGCGTATACTTAAAAAGAAATGCTCTGAGAAAATAGAAAAGGGATATGGAAACCCTTGGCCAATTCCCCAGGTTTTTTCCCCCGTTCCTTTTCTGCTACAAAATTCAGGGTTGGGACAAGGAATTTGGGAAACATTTCCCCTTTTCCCATTTCTGTTAAATTGAAAAAAAAGGAGTAGAAAACCTTGGAAAAGGTGACCTTTTTTTGTCACTGATTAAAAGTTGCTAAAAAAAAAAAACATGGGTACCTCTTGGTTTGGTGGGGATGGGGGGGGATGGTTTTGGGGGTTTTTTTTATGGGTTTTATGCTAAAACTGCGAAAGCACTTAAACAAAAATATATGGTACGGGAAAATATTTTATTACTCCTAGTGTTTTTTTTTTTCAAAAAACAAAAAAGATTTTAAAGTAAATTTTCCAAAAAAAAAAATAAAAGGTAAGAAAACGTTCAAAACTCTTCTTCAAATTGTTTTAAAAAAAAATTATCTGATTTAAAAAAAAAGAAAGGAAAACACCATGGGGAAAAAATAACAAAAGGTTCCCCCCAGCACAAGAGGAATAGTTCCCCATTTTATCCTTTTACCTCCCTGCACAATGACTTCTTCACTGGTCCAAAAGAGCATGACTAGAAAAAACCCCCTATAAATCCAAAGGGGGTGAGTCAGTCTTTAAAAGGGGGTTTCCAGGACCAAGTTTTTTTTACCTTTTCACACAGGGGAATTCAAAAAATCATGCTGAGTCCTGAAAGCGCCGGGCTGAGAGGGAGGGGGGGGAGTGAGGAATGAGGAATAAGGGAGCACTCAAAACTTAAGTGAAATAAACAACAGTACAACAAGATTCCAAAACAGCCCCCACACAGCCTCAGACTTTCACTTCTACCCGGGTTTCCCTTTAAAACTCAATTTAAATTTTTCCGTCCAAACAATAAGTGTTTTTATGCAAGTGCGGCCTGTCACTGCTTGGTTTAAGTCAATTTGGGAAACTTTTAAAGGGAACAAGGGGGATTTTAAAAAATGCTTTTAGCTCTCCGAGTCCCTTTACTTTTTGAATCACATATTTAGAAAAGTGAATTTAAAAACCCATTTTGGGTTCCCACTCAACATTACAGGGGGGCAAAACCCCCTTTTAAATCTCCCATGTGGGATGAAGCTACTGTTTAAAACATCTCTTGCAGTTAAAAATAATTTCCCAAAAAAGGCCCAGTGGCCAAAGGGAAAACTGCCCCAAAACTTAAAATTTTAAAAAAAAAAAAAAAAAAAATTGAAAGTATAAACCCCTTAAAAAAAAAAATTCCCAAAATTTGGGTTTTAAAAAAAAGAAAAGGGACTTAAACAGACTCATTTTTGATTACACAAACCCCCGTTTAAACCAAAAAAATGGAATTTACAAAGTGTTAAAGCACCTAAGCAGAAAAACTTGCGGTATATTAAAGTTTCATATAGTACCACAGCCATGTTGGTTTGACAACATTGTCATGTCTAGGCACCAACTCCATGGTTTAAAAACACCAAATTTTTCCCTAAGGCAAGGCATAAAAACCACTAAAAATGTATTTTTATCAAAAAAGGGTCTGACCTCCAATATTGCCAGCTACGGCACGGGTTCCCTTTTGGGGACCCAAAAACCCCAGGCCCGAATCCTTCCCCCTGTAAAAAAAAGAACCCTTTAAAAGGTTTTTAAACTATTGAGTTGAACAAAAGGGATATATTTCTCAGTTTGGGTCTTACCAGATCATAACTGGAATCAAAGTCGCCCCAGCTTGTTCCGATTCCACTGTCAACAACAGCACTGTCAACACTCTGCAAAATAGAAGTGTAGCCCTAATCATTAGAAACGGACGAACACACCTCAAGTGCCGATGATGAAGAAAAAAGGTGGAAAGGGTTTTTTTTTTCTTTCCCGCCAAAAAAAACCTCACAGTCTTAGGGAGCGGGCCAATTTTATTTAAGGGATCAGACCCCTCTTCACCCACTAAAGGGCACCCAAAAAATAACCCAAAAAGGTAAAAAAAGACACAACCTCGATCATAAAAAAATGAGAAATTTCTGACAAGTGGAAATTTTTAAAATGGGGCCCGTATTATTAATAAATACCCCCCTAATACCTTCCCCCGTGTAAACCCTTTTAAAATAAATCTGGGGCCCGAATGAACGGGCTAAAAATGAATGATAAATTTGGTGCATGTTTTTAAACCCCTAGTCCCCCGTTTTTCCAAATTTTGAATTTGTTGGCTTAGTTTTTTTCTCCACTAATTTTCGCCAAGGGGTACGCAAAATTTTTTGTGTAAGGCCCTCACACATTAAGCTAAAATTCCCCTTTTTAAATGAAAAGGGCCCAAACCCCATTGTTGGATGCAACAAAGTTCCTAAAATACATAATAAATGTGGTGTAAAGCATGTACACCAATATTTTGTAGGAAATTAGTATATACCATAAATAGTAGATAAGTGCGGTTCTGTCTATAGGACCCGCACCTATCGTGAGAAGTCTCCCTACAGTGTCTGCTCAAAAAAGAGGTTCTTGCTCATGCCGGCCCCTTTTTTTTCCACTTTTATTGGGAAAATTTTGAGTAGACCCCTGGAGTCCCATTGCTAACTCTTATCAAAAGAAGCCTTAAAAAGGGAAAGGGGTAATCAAAAATGACTTTTTTGTTTTAACTTTATGTTTAAAAAAATGTAAGAATTTTTTGGGTTTTTTTTTTTTAAATTTTCCATATCACTTTAATTTTAATAATTCTTAAATCCTGCATTTTCACTTTTGGGCCCCAAAGGGCCCAATAACTGAACTTCCTGGGTTTCCCAAAACAAAGATTCCCAGTTGTCCCGCTCAAATTTAAAACAAAAAAGGGTCCCAAAATGAAAGGGGACACCAAATTAAAAAAGATAACCAGGTCCACCAGTCACAAAAGAGAAAGTCACAAATTCACCCTTTCACTTCCCTTCATGACTTCTTTTCCCCGGTCAAAAGAGCCTAAAAAAACCCCCCAAAAAGGAAATCAATGGGGCCGAGTCAGTCTTGAGTCTCCTATGTGGGATGAAGCTTTCTGTAAAGCACCCCCTGACTTCTGTTAAAGCGTGCAAACAAGGGCCCCATGGCCAAAGTGAAAACCCCCCCGGACTTAATTATTAAATATTGAAAGTGACATGAAAAAAAACCAAAAAAAAAAAAACAATTTCCTAAAATAGATGTTTAACATAAAAACATACCTTAAACAATGACTCCTTTTTTTGATTATCCATTTCCTTTAGCAACCGGCTTAACGAACAACTCGGAGTACAACTAAGTGAACTCAAACGGAACAGAATAGAGTGTACAGTGTATGTGTGACCACCTCTCTGTTCTGAGCTAAGACTTTCAAGGGCCTTTTCTCAAGCTAGGTGAGGAAGACTAACACCTATCCTACATATGACCTATCCTATTGGCATGTTGGAGAAACCATTTAGGCACTGACTGGCAGCACTGTGCAGCCAACATATGGCAGTTTTAGGAGGTCCCTGCTTGGTATTGTAATTTTTAAAAATAAATTAAATGAGTACACCTATAACAGATTCCATTACATTCTTTATAGATTTAAGCGCTTTACTTCTTAGAAATCATTAGCGAAATTTTTATTACTCATTAGGGGCCATAATAGGTCTGCTTATAATTTTTATCACATATTACCTCCAAAGTTGGCTGCCCATGAACAGCTTTCATGACTGCCGGATCTCCTAGGTCAGTGTTCTCAACCCCTGAAGTTTCAGCAGGACTCTCCGTTTCCACAGATAGGTTAACGGCCTTCATGGAGTCCACCACTGCTTTCACATCTTGCACGTGCTCCTCTATATCTGGAGCCTCCTCAGGCAGGATTTCTTTTCCGTTTTCTTCAAGTTCTACATTTTTTACAGTCTCAGGTTTTTGGTCTGGAGGTTTTACTCCTGTTGCCTCTTCCTTGGGGGTCTCCTCTTCGGAATCTTCATGATCTACAAACCAGACAAAAACTCAATTGAATACACAAACTGCAAACATATCGGAGTAGATTAACTATGGCCATTGTTCCCGGATCCTGAGGCAATTTGTACCACAACGTATTTAAGACCATTCTGCACGTTGCTTGACAAGGTGACATGGGTTTGTGGGAACGGCTTGGGCTTATTACAACATTAGAAAAAAATGCAGGAAAAGTGTTGAATTTGCAACATGTAGCAGAAAAAAAAAAAAAAAAAGTTGCAAATTTCAGGCATGGAATAAATATCGGGCCAAGAAAAAAAAACAAAAAAAAAAAACCAAAAAAAAAAAAAAACACTACACTGCAAGCTATAGGAGGCTAATCGTATGCCAAAATTTTCAAAAAGTGTGAGCTACTGTGAGAAATCAACCTGTCTTAAGTTAATGCAATCTTAATCGTCAATAGTAGATGGAAACATTTTTTATACGTTTTTGGTGCAGACTAGTGTTGATTGAACAGTAAAATGTTCGAATTGAACAGTAGTGGTGTACAGTTCGAGTTGAACCCCATTAAAGTCAATGGGAGGAGATGTTCGGGTTAATTTTTATACCTACACAGGTGAGGAGAAGCTGCAATCACCATCCATAATACCAACACACATCGGTGGAACAAATTCGTGCAGAAAATTTGGCTCTAAGAGTGACAGAAAAAAAAAAAAAAAAATAAATAGATGCTAAAATGTTTCATTCCTTTCAATGGCTAACTGAAGAGATGAGGGCAGCTTGCAAGCAGAGGCGTAGCTATAGGAGGTGCAGCGGTAGCACCTGCTACGGGGCCCTGCATCCCAAAAGCCCCTTTGACACATAAGACAACAGTATTGGAAATGGCACATGGTAACTGACAGGAGCCCCATTTAACTTTTTGCACCAGGGCCCAAGAACTTCAAGTTACATCTCTGCTTGCAAGCTTTGTGATATGTGGTGGCAGCAAGAACATCCCAATGGGGAGGGGAGGGGCGGGGACATGGAGGTTCAGCTGGCAGGGGCTTAGTTATAGGGGGTGCAGCAAACAGGGCCCAAAAGTCCCTTTGACACAAGATGACACAGATATTGGAAATGGCACATGGTAACCACGGTGGGTGGGTTAATTTGCCTTTTTGCACCAGGGCCCAAGAACTTGAACCTCCACAGGCTGGACTAGATTAGACAGTTCAGGATAACAGGACTTCATACATTTGGTGGTAGTAAAGGTGGAGGCATTTAAAAAGTAAAGATTTGGAGGACTACAAGGAGGTGGAGTAAGAGGTGTATGCGATTGGGCGTCGGACAAAATAATCCTCTTTGGCCTCTTAATCTTTTGAGAGGTCTTCTGACCAACCGCATTGTGTCATCATACAGCTCTGCAGGATATGGATTATTTGGAGTGGTCTGTAAATTGGGTTGTGACATTTGGCCCGTGTTTGCTTCAGGTTGGACCGATGATGACTGACCATAACAATAACATTTGTGGCAGTAACTGAGAGGTAGAGGTGGTAAGACCACTGGATGCAGGGTCTGATAGCCACTGAAGAACAGATTGGAGACTGTTCAATAATGAGATGCACAGGGAACTGAGCAAGTGATGACAGGCCCGACGGTCCTGCGACTGACTATGTGCTTGCTTGTGTGTTGTCCGGAGCACTGGAAGGAGTGACTTCTCATTTCTCCTTGCTTACCACCTCTAGTTCTCAGCCTGTTCACAAGCTAAATATTATAGCTCTGTGCGTGGCACAAGAGATTATATATATTATACACACACATACGTGGATCACAATAATGTACTGTTATATTTCATCATTCTCTGGAATTTAAAATTAAAACAAAGAGCAAAATTACACTTTTTGGCATTGAGTAAGATTTAGCAACAGAGAGAATTCTATTTCCTGGATATATATCTGTAGGACAATAACACACTGTATATTTGAAAGGCATTTCACCCCCAAAAATGAACTTTTCTACACTCCGTATAATTTTCACAAAACAACCATTGGAGACTTAGAAAAATGATTCTACCCCCAATATTACTAAAACTGAACTTTTGAGCAACGAGTATAATTAAGCAAATGCAAGCACTTCTTATAATAATTATATTATAAAATATATTTATATATATTTATATATATATATATATATATTATATCCCATGTATCAGAGTTAGGTGTTATGGGAGCCTGCAAATGTTACCAAACAACATCTTCGGGGTGTGGGAAAGATGCATCCAGCAATACCAAACTACCAACTATTGCTGTCTATGGAGAGGAAAATGCTAAGTCTTGATTCCCTAGGCTTGTTGCACACCCCCATAACTAATCTAAATAGCAGCTTTTCCTGTCTAAAATCACTAATAAATAAATAGTGCCTGCATGCATAAAGCAGTTTGTACAGTACAGAGTGCGCTGAAAATGGCATTCAGAATGCAATACAGTGTACTAGAACATGGTCATGTGATTTTAGCGGCCAGTGAGAGCCCTACACCTCAGCAATAACGTTTTGACACCTCTGTGCTCCATACCGATTTGATGGCCACCAAAAATGCAGAAAGCAGCTGAAAACTATTAAAATGGCATGTCGAACATTTACTCGAATGAACAGTAAAATGTTCAGCTCAAGAAAAAGCGAGATGTTTGACTCGAACTTAACTTTTCTTCAACAGTTCGATCAACAGTAGTTTAGACAAAGCCAACCAATGGGCAATAAAAGTTTAGACAGCGTAAGGGTTCATTCACTAGGGCTGGAACTGCAGAGAAATTTGTGCTTCAATACTTGCATTAACGTGTGCGGATTTGGTCACAAGTTTGTCTACATTGACCTTAAAGGGGTTGTCTCACTACACTGATTCATCTTACCCCAGTCTCATTTTCATTTTGAATTCAGGGGCATGTTTACTGGCTTCCACTAGGCTGCAGTAGAAGCCAGGTCTGTAGCTATAGCAACCAGTGCTGGCAGCCTATCAGGAGAGAGTAAACAGATCTGTAGCTATAGCAACCTGAGGAGCTGATGCAGCCCATATAAGAGGGGATATCTAGGAATAGGTAGGACACTGCTAATGGACACATATTGCAAAGGGACTTGTTTTTGCAACATCTTTAACATAAAATGCAGCAATCCTTGTAGCGAGACAACCCCGTTAAGAGTCTTTTATTGAAGTCTATGTAGAACAAATCTGCATTAACTAGTGTAAATTTTGAAGCACCGATTTCTCTGCAGACCTGCTGTGGATTTAGCTGCCAACCTGACCAGTGTGAACATACTTTAAGGAAGTTCATGAAACAGCATGAGCCGCTGTGATAAATTTGGCACTTCCTTAGACTGCTTAGTCCAAGTTTACATTAAGTATGACACTGGATTAGTAAATCTTTCCCATTGCATATAGTTTGTTGTAATAGCTGGCAACAGGAGAACAGAACATATTTGGTACCAGCCATGGTCTTTGTTTTGCAGCAGTCCTGCAATATTTCTATATGGGCAGAATACGGTCACCTGTTTAATGATGTCCTTCGAGCTGAAGGCTGTCTGGTGGCCGAGCTCCTCAGCAATTGGGGTGATGCAACCAAAGAGGACACCAGTTCTGCTGCTGCGTTTGGTTTAAAAATTCCCGCAGTCTAAGGATATAGTGTATTGTTGAACTGGGAATTCCAGGACTCCGTGGAGTGGTGTCGTCCTCAGACGAACCCTTCAGCTACTGTACATGAATGCACATACCTCTTGCTTTTTGCCTCTTTCCAAGAAGCAGCTCTAGGCCTGCTATGCCCAGGAGACCATTGGGGGGTTTACCCTGCCAGTCAGAGGCTGGTATAAAACTTTCTGTACCCTATGCTTTATACCTTTGCCCAGATATTAAGAAATTTACATCCACCAACATAGTCGATAAAACACAGCACGCAGATTCAATCCTACCTAATCCAAAAGTCACCTCGTTGTACAAATCTATTTCTTCATCCTCTTCGGCCATTTCTTCTAGCAAGGAACTTTCTTCAGCCAGATAAAAGTCCTCTGGCAGCTGCAGAGAGGACAGAACCAAGTCATGTATTTCATCTTGAATAATGTAGAAAATTCAGTCATCATCAACAGTGTCGTAATCTCCTGCGCAACAAGTCAGGACCACTGAAGAGCCAACCAAGGAAGCCACCTTGCCACTACCGACAAAAAGAACCCGTCACATTGGGCATGCTGCCTAGTCTGTTGGCAGCATGTTCTAGACCAGAAAGTGCAAAGCAGAATGATGTACACTACTCACAAAAAGCTAGGGATATTTGGCTTTTGGTTGAAACTTCAGAATGAACATAACATTTTTTTAAATGTACTAAGACCATCTCTTAACTTTATAGCGGGGAAAAAAGTATTTAGTCAGCCACCAATTGTGCAAGTTCTCCCACTTAAAAAAATAAAAATATATGAGAGGCATGTAATTGACATCATAGGTCGACCTCAACTATGAGACAAAATGAGAAAACAAATCCAGAAAATCACATTGTCTGAGAGAATTTGCAAATTATGGTAGAAAATAAGTATTTGGTCAATAACAAGCAAGATTTCTGGCTCTCACAGACCTGTAACTTCTTCTTTAAGAGGCTCCTCTGTCCTCCACTCATTACCTGTAGTAATGGCACCTGTTTCAACTTCAGTATAAAAAAAAAAAAAAAAAAAAAAAAAAAAGAAGGACACATGTCCACAACCTCAGACAGTCACACTCCAAACGCCACTATGGTGGCGATTAAAGACCTGTCGAAGGACAACAGAAAAAAAAAATTGTAGCCCTGCCCCAGGCAGGGAAGACTGAATCTGCAATAGTCAAGCAGTTTGGTGTGAAGAAACCAGCTGTAGGAGCAATAATTAGAAAATGGAAGACATATAAGACCACTGATAATCTCCCTAGATCCGGGGCTCCACACAAGACCACAGAGCCACACGGAGGGACCTAGTGAATGACCTGCAGAGAGCTGGGACCAATGGAACAAAGGCTACCATCAGTAACACTGCGCCACCAGGGTCTCAGATCCTGCAGTGCCAGATGTGTCCCCCTGCTTAAGCCAGTACATGTCCGGGCCTGTCTGAAGTTTGCTAGATAGCATTTGGATGGTCCAGAAGAGTATTGGGAGAATGTCATATGGTCAGATGAAACCAAAGTAGAACTGTTTGGTAGAAACCCAACTCGTCATGTTTGGAGGAGAGAGAAGTGCAGCCGAAAAACACCATAACTACTGTGAAGCATGGGGGTGGCAAAATCATGCAAAGGGACCAGGACGACTGACCCGTGTACATGAAAGAATGAATGGGGCCATGTATTGTGAGATTTTGAGTGCAAACCTCCTTCTATCAACAAGGGCATTGAAGATGAAACGTGGCTGGGTCTCAGCATGATAATGATCCCAAGAACACCGCCAGGGCAACAAAGGGGTGGCTACGTAAGAAGCATTTCAAGGCCCTGGAGTGGCCTAGCCAGTCTCCAGATCTCAACACCATAGAAAACGCTGAAAATCTGTTGCCTAGCGACAGCCCCAAAACATCACTGCTCTAGAGGAGATCTGCATGGAGGAATGGGCCAACATACCAACAACAGTGTGTGCCAACCTTGAAGACTTTCAGAAAACTTTTGGCCTCTGTCATTGCCAACAAAGGATATACAACAAAGTATTGAGAGGAACTTGTTATTGACCAAATACTTACTTTCCACCATAATTTGCAAATTATTTCCAAATCAGACAATGTGATTTTCGGGATTTGCCTTCTCATTTTGTCTCATAGTTGAGGTCGACCTATGATGTCAATCACAGGCCTCATCTTTTTAAGTGGGAGAACTTGCACAATTGGTGGCTGACTAAATACTCCCCCCTCCCCTCCACTGTAGATGCACATGTCTAACTATTCAGTGTTTCAGTACTTTTTGCACAACTTACTGATCTCTAACAAGGAGCTTAATGGAAAAATTCAACAGTTGTTTGATCCCTGAATCGCCCCAAAAATTTAGAGAACCAATGCAAATTGTGATTTTTAACAGTCCTTATCATGCTGTTCACATTCTGACATCATGAAACCAAGACAACAGCTTACAATTGATCAACAATACCTCGCCATTGCGAGGCTTCAAGCAGAATGCTCTTGGATGGAAGTGGCCACTGAGCTTAGTGTCACAGACTGTCGTCAACAGGTTGTATCAGAGATACAGAGAGACTGGAAGAGTCACAGAAAGGCAAAGAAGTGGACGTCCGTTGGCTCCATTACACACTGGTGACCACTTTATTTTAAGCAATGTCCTGCAGAATAGGGTGATGAATGCCGCACAACTCAAGGCACGTTTAAGGGAGGCGAGAGGCAACCAAGTGTCAGGTCAGACTATTTGTAGCCATTTACATCAGCGTGGTCTGCATGCTAGATTACCTGACAATACCACAAGGCTGTATATAGTTTTTTTTTTTCTATTTTACATTAGTATATTCCACAGTAAATCCCCCCTCAAACAAAACAAAACCACACATCACATGATCGGTACCAATGTGATAACAGAACTGCTATGGAAACAGGTTATGTTACAGCACTTATACTAAATGTATACACACTCCTACTAAACATTTAAGACATTAAAAGGTTTCGGTGCACTTACAACCTGTTCCGAATTGAGACTCATCGTGAAAGTTTCTTAGCAACGTGACGCGTTTCAAGGAGATTTGACCTGAAGAGACAAAAAGTTTTTGGATAAGTTACAGACTGCGTTATGTTCAGCGGCAACTTGTGAAAACTGAGCTAACCCAGGCAAGATCGGAAGAAGCCTAAATAAACTAAGTTAAAAACACTATAATCATATGAACACAAGTAGTAAATGCATAAACCGTAGGTCACTGTACAATTGCTCTGCATAATTTTGGCTAGACACATTGGGGAGATGAAAAGTTGTAATCATCCTCCTGAGGCATCTGTGCGAGAGACAGGGAGGGCTCTGGTCATTTGATGTATATACACCTGTGCTGTACCAGGTAAGGAACCAAAGAGTGTCACGAGCTACAAGTATCTGAGCCATGAATTAAGCTTGCAAGGGTCTAGGTTTTATTTTTTTAAAACTACACCTCCCAACAAATCGCACTCCAGTAGGTTTAACATCCTCACTAACCCAATACCCAGGTGTGTCCAGAGGCGGAACTTGAAGCTTCTGGGCCCTAGTGCACATAGTGAAATGGTCTGCAGGGCCTGGTAGAGACTGCTGCCTCTGCACCCCATTTAGCTACGCCCCTGGAGGTCTACCAGCCTGGCACCTGCAACTATCACCACTTATCTTCTCTCACGAAGAACCCAACATCAAGAATAAATAAATTTAGTGACAGGTTAGGTCTTTGCAGATTCTGCATAGATTCTTCATATTGGCGTCAATAGGGGGTTAAAAATCAGTGGCGAATGCACAGCAAACTATTTGGATGTTGCATGGACATGGATCAGACTCCTCAAATTATATGCTGCAAATCTGCAACCAAGTCCATGCATCAGACCCATGTCTGAAAAAGGCTCTGTCTCCCTTGCAGTGGACAAAAAACGACCTGAAAACGAATTACTAAAAACGTTCATGAAACTGAGTTTTCTGTCCACTGCCTGTCAAAAGCAGCTTAAAAAATAGCCATTTTTTGGCACGTTTTTCGGAGCTTCTTTGCTCTGCTTTTTAATGTATGCACGACACCCTCCAGGTGGAGTTAACATGTTAAGTAGTCACTTCCTTTAGATCACTGTAGCCATTGTGAGCACATTGTCCTTTGTGTGCTGCTGCGTGCTACTACTTTATTAAATTGTGCACCAAACTCCACAAAAACCCACATTATCTTTGCATACAGCAAGATAACTGTATTAGCATCAAACTCTGTAAAGATAAGGATTTTAGCGCCAAAATCCCAAAAATTCCATAAAAAAAAAAACCCTATTTTTAATGTCAGAAGCGAGATCACTTTATTAGCGCCAACATTTTTAAAGCTATGGATTCTGGCGCCGAAATCCGTAAAAAAAACTTTTTTGCGTCAAAAGCTAAATCGCTTTATTAGCGCCAAAATCTGTAAAGATACGGATTTTAGCACCAAAATCCATAAAAACGTATTTTTTGCGTCAGAAGCAAGATCACTTTATTAGCGCCAAAATATGTTCAGTAAAGGATTTTAGAGCCAAAATCTGTAAAAAAAAAAAAAATTGGATTCTGGTGCTAAAATCCGTAAAAACGTATTTTTAGCGTCTGACGCGAGGTAGGTTTATTAGCGCCAAAATCCGTAAAAAAACGGATTCTGGTGCCAAATTTTGTAAAAAAAAAACGTATTTTTTAGCACCAGAAGCGAGAACTTTATTTTTTTTTTAGACTCCCAAAATCTGCTCAGTAAAGCAGTTAGTACCAAAATCCGCGTAAAAAAAAATTGTTAGGTCCGGTGCGAGAAGAGAACTTTATTAGCGCCAAAATCTGTTTAAAAATATGAATGCACAAAATAGTTAGCGTACCAAAGCATGTTCATTTTATTACGTTTGGTACAGGACAAGGACACATCAGACACTTGTATGCAAATTTGCTGAGGGTATACCTTTGTGTTTCCACCACTATAGGTGTAACTTGGGTTCTGGGTGGGTTTCATTGAAAAATCGCGCGAAAAAACGGAGCGGGAAAACGCGCCAAAAAATGTCCGGCGCTTTCCATAGACCTCCTGTAGTAAATTTTATGCTCTGCTCTGGCGTTTTTTAGAGCCATTGTTGCAAAATACGACCAGTAAAAAAAAACGAGCAGAAAAAAAGAAGTCAGTGTGACCGCTGGAGGTTTTTAAATACAATAGAGTCTATGGGAGATGATTACAGTCGTCTTTCCAGCGTTTAGAAAATGAAAAACGGAAGTTTTTCTGTGCAGTGTAGACAGCCTAACATGTAAAAGGTATGGATTTTACAGGGGATGTGCACATGGTGTTTCGGACCCAAACATGCATCTAACAATGTGATTGTTAGATGCATGTTTGAAATTCCAATGTAAAACCCACATCAGCATTCAGACGACTGATCAACGATGTGTTTTACACATCGAATGCAGCTTTCGGATCCATTCAAAGTATAGGCCGGGGCCAGACATGGGGGTGCAGCCGTAATTGTAGGCCCCACATGACCCGGCACGCCAGCCGTTGGAGTCGGAGGCGCGGGGAAGAGTCGGCTTATAAAGCCGAGCCCCGCGGGAACAGTTGCACAGGCAGCAAAGAAGAAGCTGTCTGTTCTGCTGCTGCGTGCTGTTCCTGTGAGCGCAATGTTGGGTTGCCAGGGCTGGAATTGAAAAGCTAGGAGAAAGTGGCCTGCTGTTGGGAAGAGCAGGTGCGGGGGTGCGCTTGGGGGTGAGGTGACTTTCCCAGCAGGTTTGGCCTCTACAGCTCCAGGGGATGCCCCTGGGCCTTCTGGCATGCTAGGCTACCCCCAGGGCCCGTGTGCGCCGTCGGAGCCCCTCCGGGTCGGGCGGCGCAATCGTCTGGACGGTCGTGTGCAGTCCAGCAGGAATCCACCTCTGGGCGGGCCCGGTGGAGTGCAGTAGGGGGCATGCTAGTCCTGGTGCTGTACCTGGTGTCAGGTCGTTCGGTGGGTCAGGTGTCCCCATTGTCGGCATGGGGTCCGGTGGGGGGTGGCCCGTCACCGATGGGCTCAGGGGAGTGGGCTCATAAAGTAGGGCATCTGGTGTGACCGTCTCTGTGCAGACAGAACAGGATGCGGTGGACAGCGTGCGTCTGGACGATAAGGCCAAAGGGGAGGTCTACGTTTGTATTGAGGGTCCATTTGAAGAAAGAAAAATCTGGCAGGACGAATATGTTGAGATTTTTTTCCCCCTTCTGCCTCTTGAAAAATTTAACTTACCGACGGGGAAAAAGAGATAAGAGTAGGTATTAGGAGGAGGAAAAGTGGAGGTGGCTGTTAATACCACAGACTTTTCCAAACTGGATGCAGACCTTTGCTATATCGGCCAGTGTAATCGGTGATAAACATCCGGAGCATTGTTACGCGTTATTTTGCTATTTTTGACTCCATAGGGGAGGACCAAAGGTTTATGGAGGGCAGGCGTGGCTGTTATGTCGTACATAATTCGTCAGCGGAAAGCGGTCAGGCCATCGATCCAATGGGAGCAGAAGGACATCGGGTTGTGGCTGAGTGTTATGGCCCCAACGCACTACGGACAGCCCTTTGTCAGGACCTGGTGGCTCCAGGCAGCAGAGGGTCTCCGGGTCATTTGGGGGTGGTGATCACAAGGGGGATTTAAGGCCGGAGTCTGCTGGCAATTCAATGAGAACCAGTGTAGGTTTGGGATGGGCTGCCTCTTTAAGCATGTTTGCTCAGTGTGCAGTGCCGCCTCCCAAGGGGTCTTCCCGTTGTCTGCGAAAAGGAAGAGGAACGGGTTTTCAGCAAGGGGGTGACGCCAGTGAGTCAGGTCACAATGGAGCTGTATCTAAGTAGGTACCCGAATAGGGAGACGGCGCGATTGTTAATGAGGGGTTTAAGATCCCGGCACCCAACCATTCAGTCCCCTTTTCCACTAGGAGTCTGCGATCGGCTCTGCTGCACCCGGGGATGGTAACGACAGTTGCAACGGAAGTTTCAATGGGCAGGATGGCAGGCCCATTTGCTTCCCTGCCTGTGCCGAATTTGGTGGTTTCTCCGTTGGGGGTGGTTCCCAAAAAGGAATGGGTGGGTCAGGACGTGTCGGTGGTCTTTACATTACTTAGATTGACTTTTCTGTGCATTGGCCCAGAGGACTCAGGTTTGTGGGTCGCTGTTGGCATCACTGCAATGGGTGGCAGGGCATTTTGGGGTCCCTCTGGACAAAATGGGAGGGCCCGACCACATCAATTCATTTTCTAGGAATTCAGATTGATTCTATCCACATGGAATGTTGCCATGGAATGTTGGGGACATGAAGAGGGAAATTGTCGAATTGCTGTCATGTAAAGAATGTGATGATGCTAAGGGAGTTGCAATCCCTATTGGGCAAATAACTTTGCCTGTCGGATAATGGCGATGGGGAGGGTTTTTTCGTGGCATGGCGCAGGCAACGGGGGTTTCAGGCTTCCACATTCACTTCATTAGGTTGTCGGCAGGGATGAAGGTGGATTTGAGGGTGTGGAATTCCTTTTTGACACATTACAATGGGTGATCGATCTTGGATAAGGCAGTTACTAATGCGGACATTGAGGCGTTTACAAATGCTGTGGGAAGTGTTGGGTTCAGGGCATATTGTCAGAGGGGAGTGGTGTGCAGGGTGTTGGCCGGTGACATGGGTAGATGCAGGTTTGGTTAGGAACTGGCCTGTTGGAGTTGTTCAGATGTATTGTCAGTGAGATTTGGGGTGACGTTTTGCCAACAGGAAGATACGATTAATTGCGAAAACATGAGTGTGTGTTCAGGCCTATTAATTCTTTATCGGCCTTGACCGCCGCATGTTCTTTGTTTTGCTACGCGGCGGGTAGTTCAGCCATTGTCTGGGCTGAATATGTGGTGGTGGAGACTCTTGTACAGGGGGTTAAGAATGATTAGATGATGACTCTGTCTCATTTACAGTTGGATCGTTTTCGGGAGCTGGCTCTTGGTAGTAGGCAAAGCGATGGAAGGGGTTGTGTGCTCGAGGAATTATGGACTTTGGTTTAGCTCCTGCAACCCAAACTGTTCCAGGGTCATCGTTTTAGACAGGGGACTTGAGATTTGTATGCAGCGTCGGTTGGGACCATGGCTGGCGGGGGTGGGCCCTCTGTCATCTGACGGAGAGAGAGCGGCGGCTCTTTTTAGCTTCATTGTTCATGCGTCATATGTCGTGTGGTCGGTTTCCAGGGTTACGCGTTTCATCGCGGGTTTGGTTTTAAAGCAAGGGGTGTGGCTGACATGACAGGCTTTTGGCAAGCCTTGAAGGGCTATAGATGGGGCGTGGAGGTGGTGGATAGGCGGAGTCCAGTGGTGTTCTCCAGCCTGAGGATGGTTAGTGGTTAAGTGTTGGGGAGAGGTATGTGCTTTCAGGACTTCGATGGTTGCCTTATTTCGGCTCGCCTTTTTTATGGCTCTTTTTTCGCCACATTTAGGATCGGAGAACTGGTCAGTCCAACCCGTGCTGTGGCAGGGGGGTTGCGGTCGGATGACATACAGCCACAGGCGGGTGGAGGGGGCGGGTGGGGGCCTGGAGTACTTGCCACGGTTCACAAGGCTTTTTCAAGCAGTAATTGCGAGCCGTATGCGCTCGCAATTCCGGCTTGAATAAGGGGTGGGGTGGGGGGTGGGGCAGGGGGTGTGCCCGCCGGCCCCATAGACTTTCTTATCCACGAGGAGCGTATGCGGGCCCCCCTGGATTAATGTGCATGTCAGTTTCTCCCCACCCGGATTCGCCAAACGGGGAGGAGCTACGGAATCCACCGTTCTCTATTAGGGGTAATGATTTGGGTTTGCGCCCCATTAGGGAATTGATAAGGGACATGCGATATGATTTTTTGAGGCTGTGGTCCCTTTATTCAGGGACCTTATGATCGGATATTGTACTCAGGCTGTCATGGCGGCATGCGGATTCGGTGGAGGGTATCAATAGGGTGCGGATTAAGGTTAACAGAGCAGTGGCTTCGTTTGTGGCTAGAAATGGGTGGTTTGTGATTCGACATAGGGAGCTGGAGCCGGTGACGGGGAATTTTGGCAAAGAGATGGCGTTCATTTGAACACGGTCGGGTTGGATTTGTGATCTTTGGATATACGGGAGGGCCTGGAGCAGGCCTTGGGGCTGTGGGGGGCGTTGCGCTCATGAGGAGTCATGGTTGCTAGCTTTGGCGGGTTGGGGTCCTTGGCGTCGGAGTCAGGCTCAGCTTGGTTCCCAGTGGTTGGATCGACCAGTCTGGCGAAGGTTAGGCCCCACAGGTCAGCGTCCTTGGGAGCAGGTTATGGAATGGTTAGCCGCCTGAAGTGGCTTTTGGTGCCCTGAAGCCGGGGGTGATTCGCCAGGCTATGGTCTTTTGGTTTATAAGGGGGTTTCAAGGACCTCAGCCCCAAGTTGGTTCTGGTAGTGGGGTAATGGGCAGATGGGTATACTCATTTTGCATTAGGTTTGGTATTTGTCGGTTTAATAAAACGGCTGCTGTGGCCAATTTAGGTCTTAGCGTCTTCTTTGGGGAAGGGATCCTGGGATTGGATAATGGTCACGGATGGCAAAAGGGATAGGCGTTGCTTAGGGTCATGACATTCTTGATCCGTTTGACGCAGCAGACTCCTTATTTAAAACTATTGGGTGCATTACTGCTGCATCAAAAACGAACCCTAACACGCAGCACACTGTGTGCTTGCTGTATGTGTTTTACACAGCAATTGTGAAAACTTATCCAAAAAACACCACATGAACATACCCTAAAGGTCAATTGCAAGTTAAAATGGTCAGCAAAGACCGCATCAGTGGAACACCTGAGGACCTGCTCCAGACCAGCCGCTCCCCGCATCGCCACTGTCACTGCGGAGGAGGTGGAGTGCGGACCCGCCACAACTCAACTGCCGGGACTTGCGCGCTAGAAAGCCAGCACTGCTACTACTGCCACCGGACGAAGTGCCTGCTTGCAGACCTCACCGGAGCAGAGACCCCGGCACACATTACCCGCCAGCCGTACCAACCAGCGGTGACAAGACCGGCGCAGAAGTAAGTGGCCTATGTATGTGGTTAGAATATCCAGAAGATCGGGAATAGCACCCTGTGTCGGATGGGGGGGATCTGGGCCCACTGGGGGAATTGATCTTGGGGGCGCACCTACCTGTTCATGTCTATTATTACGGCCTCAAGAATAATGCGCCCATTGTTCCACATAATTCAGTGTGCAAAACAGAACTGTTAATTGTGTAGTTACATGTAGAGAGTCACATCTGTATCTCATCATTTGTCAGTCTTACATATCATAGACACAGGGTAAGTAGCTCATCATATCCCCTCTCCTACATACAAGACCTCTACAATCAGTGGACCACAGTTGTGCGATATATCCTACACACCGCCATATAGAGACCTCTTAGTGGTCAGACACCAGCTAGGTATAAACCTACCAACCGACCTTATATGGAAGACTACATTGAGGGTCAGATAATGCTCAGGTCATAACCTACAACATTCGCCATATAGAGGTCAGACACCAGCTCAGTATTACCTACAACACCGCCCATATGAGACCACAAGAGGTCAGTACACCAGCGCAGGTCCATCACAATATAAAAATAAACCCCTGAATTCAGGGGGACTCACGAAGAATTCTGACTGAGTGTCGTTTTGTCTCTTAGGTGTCGTTCTTAGTCCCTGTTCCTTCTGAATCCGTTCCTCACCGCCATTGACAGACTTGTCCGGCCACAAGCATTCCTGCAGAAAATTAACCACAAATATCTTTAGAATCTCAATTTTCCAGCATTCTTTTACCTTTTCCACTCTGTACAAACTACCCAGGGGTGGGAGAGCAGGGTTACAGCCTAGAGTATCCCTGAAAAGGGATGGAGGGGGTGGGGAGAGGCCCAGGTAACTGATAGGTAGGCTCTCGTGATAAGTTGGTAGGCCAGCCCCAGGCAGGATGGTGTTGTACCTAGCACGGTGGTAGGTAAATAGCCCCAGTAGATACGCAGCCCCCCTTTTGGCAAGTTGATAGGGACATTTTTGGTGACCCCAGTAATAGTTAGGCTTAGGATGTTGGCGAGCCCAATTATTAGGCTGTAGGTAGGGGTTTCCCCCAGTTAGGTAAGCTGTAGGTAGTTGGGCCCCTTTATAAATAGGGCAAACAGTTAGGGCCCCTTTAGGTATATACGGGGATTGGGGTCCCTTTTGCTGTGTAGTAGCCATGGGCCCCCCCCCTAGGGAGTTTAAAAAAAAAAAAAAAACAGCCATTACCTGGCCCGGTCCCCCCGCTCCAAGCTCCCCGGCTCCGACTGCCGCCCGCATAGGGGGGCCCGGGATGTACGTCACCCCCCTACCCCCATAGGGCCGGCGCCCGGCAGGTTTTAAGGCCTACCCTTAGGGCCCGCCCGGGGCGAGGACGCACCAGTGGGGCCCGGCTCCGCGACACCCCGCGCACCCCGGACGGGACATTATCCCCCGGTTTTGGCTCTCTCTGGGCGCCGGGGCCAAGTCCCGGGGTCCATTACCGATGCACGGGCGGGGCCCGGGAGCGACGGCGCCTCCTCCCCCCCCAGCGGCTTTGGGGGGGGCCCACCGGGGGATTCCCCGTGCCCGCCGACCGGTAGCCCCTCAAGTCAGGTACTGGAATATCCCCAGGAAACCCTGGGACATTGGCAGCCCCAATCAGCAGAGGAAGAAAAAGGTGGCAAAGATGGCCATCTTCCCCACAACACATCCCAGCTCCCATATACGGTACTGTAGACAGCCCGCCGATAAGAGCTGATTAGAGACACTTTCTGACACCCCCCGCCCCCTCAGACTGGAGCTGGAGCCCGGCCGCGGCTGGGGGGGGGGGAAACACCCTAATTGTCCTTCAAAACCCACCCCACCAATCTTAGGCCCATGCACCCCCTTGGAAGACTTACACCACGAAAGGAGACTGCCATCAGGAGACGGATGCCCACCCTGGAGGGGTAGCATACCACAGTCATACTAATAACTCAACCAGAAAGTCAGAGAATGGCGTAGGCAGGAAACTGACGATACATGGGCTCACCCACCCATAGTGGGGAAGAAAAGGCGGGAATAGCAGCCATTTTCCCCCCTTCCTAGACTTCCTGCTTCTGATAAATTTGGAAGCTACCTTTTTTCATATTGCGGGCCCCCCCCACTTCGAGTTGAGGAACAACACCTCAAAAGTCCACTATATACTGGGGCCCCACCACACAGGGACTCTCCAGTTCAACACATCAAAGAGTGCCCAAACATCTCCCGCCTCACCACTGCCACGAGGGGCAAAACAACTCTATACATTTCCCGACAGGCTGGAAAAAGGGAGCACGATTTCCCTCAATCACCGGGTTTGCACGGTTTGTTAACCCTTACCAACCTATGATGTAGGAGTAAGTCATAGCGGCGGAAAGCGGCTTTGAAGTGGGGTCGCCCGTCCCACTACATACCTAGGGTTTAACGGCTAAATGAATGAAAACGGGGCCATCCCACCATTCTTCACTGCAACGGACGCGCGGGGACCGATGGCTGACATGAGTGTAACCTGTGAAGGGCCCCCTCCTCCCCTGTTTGAATTTCCCCACTTCCGTCCCCAGGCAGGAAGTGGGAAAACTGCCATCTTGGTACACATTGTCTATGCAATGCATTAGGCTGTATTAATGAGCGCATTCCCTAGTGGTGAAGCACCCTAGGGGAACTCAAAAGTAAAAAAATATATATATATTAAAAGTTCAAACCACCCACCTTTTGCCATTTTTCAAATAAAGTTACACATATTTGGTATCGCCGCATCTGAAACAGTCCGATCTATAAAAATATAACATTTATCCCGTACGCTGAACACCGTAGAAGAAAAAAATTCCAAACACAAAAACAGCGTTTTTTTGGGCATGTCACGTCTCATAAAATTGGAATAAAAGGGATCAAAAAAAGTTGCATGCATTCCAAACTGCTAGCAATAAAAAGTACACTTCAGCCCACAAAAAAATGCCCCCTCACTGACATCCATAGAAGTACAAAAAAGTTATTGGTCGCAGAAAATGCCACAAATTTCAAAACTAGAAAATGTTTGGAATTCTTTTACGGTACCAAAACCCTATATGTTTGGTATTGTTGGATGCATATCAACCTGTAGAATACAGACACCATTTTTACCGAAGAATGAACTGTTAAAAAAAAAAAAAAAAAATCCTGCAAACATGGCGCAAGTATGTTTTTTTTCACAGTTTGCTCCACTTAGAATTTTTTTATCATACCCCAGTATATTCTATATTAATATGAACACCACCATTAGAAATTACATCTTGTCCTGCAAAATAAAAGCCCTCGTGTCTATGTAGGTGGAAAAATAAGTTATTCCTTTCAGAAGGCAAGGAGGGGAAAAAAAAAAAAAAATAGTGCCATATTATTATGACCATCTGTTAGGAAGGGGTTAAACTGCCCAAAAGTGTAACTGATGCTCACAGGCCTTTACCAATTATCTACTAAATATACACTACTCACCTCCAGCTATTAAATAGTTAAAATACAGATCAGCGAAACTAGAGACTACAACTAACTTCACCAACTACATTTCTCTGCTGACCCCTAGTGGAGGATCTCTAACATAACATGCCCCAGGACAGAACTCAAGGTTGTTATCGACCATACCAGTTGTGAGGCTACGCTGCCATCTAGTGGTGACCCCAGACTACCCTGAAACTTATTCGTCATCTTGCTTTACTATTGTGGTTCCACCTCAAACACCTTTGCTCTCATTGTGATACAAACCACTTTAACTCTATTCTGATCGCAACTCCCCACAGTGGAGGCCAACCCGATACTAAAACCTGCCCGGGACCCTAATTATGCATGGACTCTAGACAAACCCGAACCTCAATTATAAATCACAAGTGCCAATCAAAAGGATACAATGGCAATCTAAATGAAATAGCGGATAGCTGGAACCATCTCCATTATTTTGAACATTATGGATCACCTCTCTGTGCGAGTGAGTATTCCTTCTATTCGGCAGTACATGGCAGCCATTCGAGAATAGATAACTTTCTACTAGCAGCCCACACCTTCCCCTGGGTGTAGGCAATCTAGTAATATCAGACCATGCTCCATTAAAGGGTTTGTCTCACTACCATGATTCATCTCACCTCAGTCCTGTTTTCTTGGTTTCCAAATTTGTTAATTAAGGGCGTGTTTAAATGGCTTCTACTAGGCTGTATAAAGCCAGGTCTGTAGCTATAGCAACCAAATGCTGGCAGCCTATGGGGAGAGATCAAACAGTCTGTAGCTATAGCGACCTGAGGAGCTGATGCAGCCATACAAGAGGGGATATCTAGGAATAGGTAGGATACTGTTAATGGACACATATTGCAAAGGGACTTGTTTTTTGCAAGATCTTTAACATAAAAAGCAATCCTTATAGTGAGACAATCCCTTTAAGTATTACCATCTCAACCCAGACGGACTCCCAGGGAATCTGTTAAGTAGGTGGGAAAGCGCCATTTACAGATGCCGAAGATTTTAAACAATACTTAATGACCCAGTGGCAGCACTATTTGGATGACAACGTCCAGGACATTTTGGACCCCTTCCTCTTTTGGACGACATCCAAGGCGGTGCTGAGGCGACACATCTAAGGTAGGAGATTATAAGAATAGGGAAAGCAGGAAAAAATGTAATATGCTAAATGAAGATCTGGTAGCAGCTCACCGAGCTTACATCACTTCCCCCACGAGCAAAAACAAAGACTGGTATCTCCCCACAAAACCCCTCATGGACACCTATATACAAGGACAGGCTAAATGGGGGATAGAGGCTATAAAAAAAAACAAATTTTTCCATTGGAGCAACAAAGTAGCTAAAACATATAAAGTCAAATCATGGCGCAAACCTATACATGCCCTCACAAACAGTCCCCAAGAGATACAAGCCATTCTCACACAACATTTTACAAGCTTCTATACAGCCCATGAATATAACTCTCAAAAAACCTGGTCCTTCCTACAGGGGCTACAGTTTGCCGAATATAGACTCAAAAGCCAGGGAACACCTGAACTCACAGAAGACAAAGTATGCCATACTAATCGCACACTTCCCAACAAGCAAGACACCAGGGCCAGACGGTCTCCTAGCCTAATACTATAAGAGACTGAAACAGGAAACTGTCCCCCACTTAAAAACTATCTCAATGGCATTTATAGATGCGAAGCCCACCCGGCCGAGTTTAATGCCTCGGAGATGATATTGGTCCTGAAGCCTGGCAGGGACCCTACAAACCCAGGCTCTTATAGTCCAATAGCACTACAAAATATTAACTAAAATATTGGCTGACTCTCCAGACCATGCTGGGTCCACTACTGCTCCCTGTGCAATTAGGATTTCTTAGCCTTGATGCAGAGAAGGATTTTCAATTCCGTATCGTGGCCCTACCTCAACACATGCTTAAAGGGGTTCTCTCACTACAAGAATATCCCCTCTTGTATGGGCTGCATCAGCTCCTCAGGTCGCTATAGCTACAGACCCGTTTGATCTCTCCTGATAAGCTGCTAGTGCTGATTGCTATAGTTAGACTTCGTGTATTCAGCAGCTCATCACTGCAGGCCAGTAGAAGCCAGTAAAGCAGTAAACACGCCCCTGAACCCAAAAATGAAACCAAGAAGACGATGAACCGATGTAGCGAGACAACCCCTTTAAGACAGGGGTTTTGGGGACCGATTCCTATTACATTTAAATCAAATTTAACTCACTTTTCTGACTATTTATAATCTCCCACCAACACCCATTGATATACAAAGAGATACAAGACAGGGGTGCCCCTTAACCCCTCTTCTCTTCAACCTCTCAATTGACCATTTACTACGGCATCTGGAGACAGTCACCGGATTTGAGGGTGTACAAATAGGGGAAAGACAATACAACATCTCCGCATTTGCAGATGTCGTCCTACTCTACATCTCCCACACTCAGATACCTAGAGTTAATCTTGGAGGATATATATACACATATGGTTCCCTGTCGGGCTTCAGGGTTAATGAGGCCAAGTCAGAGGAGTTGATCTTTAAAGGACCCTCCAACCCAAGCTGGTCATCGACCTTTCCATTTTGATGGCAGTCCGATTCCCTAAGCTACTTAGGGGTCCAGATACCCAAACACTACAACCTGATCTCTAAATATAACCCAACCCCGTTCATGAGACAAATGGAAACATTATCTACCTGGGGAAAATTGACCCTCTCACCACTGGGAAGGGCCAATGTGATTAAAATGTCTATCTTTCCTAGATTGTTATATCTATTACAATCACTATCGATTTATCTCAGACCCAAAGAGCTAAAATTAGCTTGGTGTGGTGGGGTGACTGGTTGACAAACTCTTCCTCCTACGCAGACACTGCCTTGGATGCCCAGTTCACGCCAGACATCTCCTTAACCAACCTCTTACATTTACCGTACAAGTAAGACAAAATCCGCTAATCATGTCGAGCATGGACCAAATTGAAACACATCCTACATCTTACCACCAACTACTCTCTCCTCCTATCATTCATAAGCAACCCACAATTCCAAGAAGGGAAGCCCCATAACCAATTCAAGAGATGGTATTCAACGGGAATCAAAATGTTGCCTCGCTGATGAACACACAGAAGACCCTTGACCTTCAGTGAAGCTAAACTTAAAGGGGTTGTCTCATCTCAAAGTTTCATAGGATGCAAGAATGAAATAATGCTGCTTGGCTCTGTCACTTCCTGGTCATGCTGTCTAATTAGCATATGAGCTCCATGTATTCAGACTTCCGTTTATCAGTCTAGATTAGCTAAATTACCTTTTCTGGGGTCTGGAGAAGCTTCTCAGCTAATGTAAACAGTAGAGTAATTAGTCTTTTGTCTGAAAGATCAGATAAAAACCAAGCTCTCACTGTCCGGAGTTCTATGCTACGACCCGTGTGATGACGTCACTCCCTGCTATCAGATAGAACAGCAAGGGGTGGAAGAACACAGGCCGGTCACTAGAGAAACCAGAGAGCCAGGAAGGTGATAAAATCATTTGTAGCTCCTTAACAAAAAAAAAAAAAAAAAAAAAATGATGAACGCCGCAATAAGTTTGGAAAATATCTTCTTTTAGTGTTTCCTACATTTTGAAAGTTTCTTTGTAGCGAGACAACCCCTTTAAATATGCAGGAATGACAGACAACCCATTTTATTACCTACAAGCATGTAGTTATATACACAAAGTCTGGGTAAGAGGTGGACAGACCCTTTCCTCCGCATCCCGAGGAAATCACAGCGCTCCAAAAGCTTAATCGCATGCTTTTACCGACTACTGCGTTCCCCAATAGACTACTCTGCAAAAAATACTGGACTGAGCACTTGGACCAAGGACTTATCCTCTGAGGTGATGGAGGGCATCATACTGTCAATGAAGCAAAATATCTCCCAGCAATGACATATACATAGAGCGTACGCATCCCCAAAACAGGGTTTTGCAATGGGCAATCCAGGGACCCATGCCTGCTCAAAATGTGGTAGTCCACACGCAAATCCGTTCCACTGTCTATGGTCCTGCCTACAAATACAACAATTTTAGTTAAGAGTTAAAACTTTTGTGACCACTCATTTTTTACCATCCTGTCTGAATAATACATCCTGGGTATTTTGCGGTATTCTACCACACTACTACACCCATAACCCTGAAAAAAAAAAAAAAAAAAAACCCACAACAAACACTCTGGTTCTACATCTCCACGGCAGCTAGGAAGACCATTTTACATCACTGGATACAGCCCAACCATACGATTATTTCCGGATACATCTTTCGATGGGTGGAAACGGCGGCTCAAAAAAAAAAAAAAAAAAAAAAATTCAAAATAAAAACAAACCTAGCCAATTAAATGGACGAGGGAAAAAGTGTGGTTAATTTTTTCCTCATTAACATGATACTAATATATATTTTCTACTCCGCTTTTTCAGTCTGATTACAGATTTTTTTTAATTTTTTTTTATTTCTGTATAGGACTATGGGGGCAGTCTTTTTGCTCGAGCTGCTTTAACAGCATTTAGAGAGATTCTTTACAGCAGCTTCATGGACATAGGAGCCTGTAAACAGGAGCAGACCCATTGACTTCTACAGGAGAGTTTTCTTGTTCTGTGAACTGGGAAGAAGTCAGTGTGCAGGGAGGGGAGAAGGGGGAACTGTGACCATCTCCTATTGTGACAGGTGGATGCTGTTTTCAGTGTCGGACTGGGATGCCTAGAGCCTACCGGTGAATTTAGTTCTGGGGCACACCTTACAGGTACTTTACATGCTCCTTATACTCTTTCCTTGTTCCCCCCCTCTCCTCCTTCTGTGTCTTCAGAGGATGTCGAGTTAGTGGAAAAGCAAACTCTGCTCTAGCATGTTCACTGGCCCACCTAGGGTTTCTCCTTTGGGCCAGTACAAGCCTGCCTGCTCTTCACATTGGCGTCACCTTTTAGTGTAATCTTGGTCGGTACTGATAAAGGAGAGACTATTAAAATTCTATACAGAACAGAGAGAGTCAGACTGTTACTAGATCTAGTGGCCAAACTGTAGACTGCAGAATTTCAGAAATTTTGGAAAGTATTGAGAATATAGTGAGGGGGGAGAAAAAAAAAAAAAAAAAAAGCCAAAAATAAAACGTAAGTTAAAACTATAGGTCATGGTTTAAAAAACTCTTGAAAGCAGGATGTGAACAGTGTCGGTCTAGGCTGTACCTCATGCCACCAGGTGCCATTTATCACATGGAAGCTCCCACACTAAAAAGAGGGGGAGGGGAATCCTGCACAGTACACGTCTCCTATTGTATACTGCTTTATTAATTAGCACAGTTAAGTGCATCATTCCCTACTGCAAGTCCCAACATATACCACCAAAACTGAGGCCAACATGGTATCCTGAGCCTTAGGCTCGGTACACACTTATTTTGAACAGATGACGGATCCTTTCTGAGGGAAGGAAGAGCAGATGCGTTGTGGGCATTGACTAATGTATGTGATTGGATGTGCAACATGCATTGGTTTATTGCCTTTTTTTAAAATTTACGTAAAATAAGCAATTAATTTTAATGGGTGTTGGTTTCTTCAATTTTTTTTTTTTTATTTATATTTTTTTTTTTAAATTATATATATATTATATATATATATATATATATATATATATATATATATATTATATATTTATATATATTCTCTCTCTCTCTCTCTATCTATCTCTCATGGAAAACAGATCTAGTGTTCGTTCCCATATTGCAAAGTATACTTTGTACAGTTTAAAAATAGCAAGTCTACCAAAAACTAAAAAAAAAAAAAAAAAAAAAAAAAAAAAAAAAACACACACAATATGCACCACAGGACAGCCAATAGAAGCTAATAGAAAAAAAAAAACAAACAAACAGTTGTCAAACGTCTGTACCAAACCGGGCACATTTGGTATACATTTAACATATACATTATAACATGAGTTTTGACATATGATCAAGCGCAGGGTGCACCTAGCCGTCATCATACACACTTGACCAGCATTTAAAGGAAAGAGGCACTCAATGCTGGGTTCACATTTTTTTATCATGTGTATAAAGTATATTTTATGAGCACTTCACACACCAAGAGCCACATGTATGAAAACTGTTTAGGTCTAAAACTCACTTTTTTGCCCATAGGTTACTATGGGTAAAAGAGTGAGTTTTAGACCTAAAAAGGAGAATCAATAGTGTCACATTGTTTTCTATGAGAAAACAAATCATTAATGCACATGGCACAGTTTGTTTTAACACTTCATTTGATGCATGAAAAAAAAAAAAGACATAGCGCAGGTCAACTAGTTCTTTATGTAGTGTTCATGTTTTACAAAAAAAAATAAAAAATCTACTGATGCATGTATTGGTGGACATATTTTAGTGCATATTTTGACTACTGCATAAAACACATCAAATATAACAGTTTTCTGTACTAAATTTATGTTTTAACAAAATATACGTTAAATAAAGACACAAAATCGTGCATTTCTCCTGTGAATTAAGCCCTTTTCATCACTGTAAAATTTTACACTGTGTAAACATAGCCTAACACAGCACAAACACTAGAGTAAGCTTGCAACACAAGTTATTGGAGAAACTCTAGCTGAAGCAACACATATTACAACATGATAAGCTATTAGAACCACACACACGGGAAAAGTACCAGACAAGTTAGTCTCATAATGTGCTTTCTTAACTAGTACTGGCGCTATGAACAACTAGTTACAAAGAAAGACTGTTTAACCTACCACTCCAGACTATCCCCAGACAAATCAGCTCTCCCTCAGCAAACACACCCATTAACTAAATATTGCACTCAAAGGGTGTCAGCTGTGTCTCACTATTATCAAGCCATTTATACAGGACATTTAAAGGGCCAGCTGAGCGGTGGTAACATGTACTCTGGCGACATCCAAAGAAGTTAGGCTCAGTGCACACCGCGTTATTTTGAACGGATGATGGATCCGTTCTGACGGAAGGGAGAGCGGATGCGTTAACGTGTTCATTGAAGGATGTGAAATGGGCATTGGCACAGAGTCCGTTTTTACACTTTTGTTCAAAAATGTGTTTAACTTTAACGGGGGGAGGATGCAGGGCGCTGCGCTTTTTCAAGTTTAAAAAAAATGTATACGTTACAGTACACTTTTTTTTTTTTTTTTACAATGTATGTCAATGGAAAACGGAGTGTTTGTGCCATGTTGCAAACATATATATTTGTATCCGTCATAAAATATAGAAACGTTGCTACCCAATCAAATTGCAAGGAAAAACAGGTGACAGCCAATAGGAAAGCTAGTAAAAAAACGTTTGACATACATTTAACATATACGTTTTGACTGCTGGTCAAACGCAGTGTGCATTCAGCCTTAGGCCACGTCATGTGTCTCCATCCTGTAAAATGTGTTTGTTAGAACGTGTACTGTAAGGCCTCGTTCACACGGCTTTATTTTGCCGCGGATTGGCGCCGTACTCCGCGCCGGATTTGCGCTTCAGTACGGCGCCAATCCGTCGGAGTAATTACAGTAATCCACTGCTCTCATAGAGAACAGTGGATTCCGTCGCTCCTCCCCGTTCGGCGAATCCGCCGCGGGGGGAGAAAGTGACATGCACATTATTTACAGCGTGCACGCGCCGTGAATAATGAGTGTCTCTGGGGCCAGTGAGCTTCCGGCCCCCCAGATTACGCCAGCAATCAGCCATGTGAACTAGGCCTAAGGGCGCATCCCCAATGCACAGGACAAATACCGGTCGATTTATCCGATGGGTACTTGTTCTGTTTTCGTGCCGTGCACACGGCCGCGGGAGGACGGCTTCTCTCCACAATTAGCCCTCCCCCTTCACATTCACTTGTTCATATTCCGTCCAAAAACCGGACAGAAGAATGAACGTGTAGAATGTTTTTCGGGCGGCCGGAGGTCTGAAAAACCGCCGGGTGGAAGACCCATGCAGTAGGGACTGCTACATGGGTTTTTCATAGATGCCCATGTAAAAGTTTGCGGCCGGTTTTTCAGATGGTTTTCAAAACCGCAAACCGACAAGGCCTAAGTTCACATCACATTTGACCAAGCTGCAAAACATGTACGTTAGAATGTATACACTAAGCGTATCCCAAACGTGCAGTGTTTTGTGTGTACATTTGACATCCGTTTTTGGTTTTTTGACTAGCTTCTCTACAGGCTGTCACTTGTTTTTCCCCCGCAAATTTTTCTTGGGGGGATTGTTAATGTTTTTGGGTACAAAAAAATGGGGCCCCAAAAATAGGAATGTTTTCCCTTGGCCCGGGGCCCTTAAAAATAATCCATAGACTGTAACCTATATGTTTTTGGACAATTTGAAAAAGTGTGGCCTCCTGTGTCATCCATTTGTCAAAACAGAAACAGACAGATGACTTAAGGTTATGAAACAGATACCAGAGGCATAGTCTGTGCAAATATGTCCAACCCTTTGAAGTCTATGTATATGGGGAACACACACTTTTTGGGGAATGTTTTTTTTGTTTTTTTTTTAAATTTTGGGAAAAACCCCAGACTCATGGTTTTTTAAAACCCTTAAAAAGGGGGTTTTTTCCCTAAAGGGTTGCTTTTTATGTTTTAAAAAACTTGCAAAAACAAATCACTTTTTAAAAATGTTTTTCATTACCCGGTCCTCCTATTCCTAGATATCCCCCCTTTTTATGGGCGCATGAGCTCCCCAGGGTTTCTATAGCTAAACCTGTTCAATTCTCATGATAGGTGGGCCCCACTGGTTGGGTATAGTTTCAGACCCGTTTCCACTGCAGGCCCGTAAAGCCCCGTAAACATGCCCCCGAATTCAAAATTGAAACGGAAAAAAAGGACTGAGGTAAAAGGGGAAATTTATTTATTTAGGGCAACCCTTTAAAACCCCCACCTCAAAAGGGTCCAAAGAGCAGCTTTCATTTTTCATTTTTGGGCCCCCCTGCGTTTTAGCCCCCATAAATTTTTTTTATTTTTTCATGGGCCCAGGTGTATGAGGGCTTGTTTTATGTGGGAGAAGTGGTAGGAACATAGTTTGAGTTTACATATAAATTGGTGCGGAATTAAAAAAAAAAAAATTGGCAGCGTAAACAAATTTTTTTTCCTGCATTTATTTTTAAACTGTTTTTTAATTTTTGCCTCCTTGCGTTTCAACAGTTGTAACTTTTTTATTTTTTCAATGACGCAGCTTTATTTGTTTTATTCGAGACGAGTTGTACTTTATGGGGGAATAGTTTAAGTTCACTAAGTAATTGCAGAATTTATTTTCTATTTTTTTCAAATGTTTTTTGGTTTTTTTATTTTTTTTTACAAAATTCACATTTCAAACTAAAGCATCTTTTAGATTAATTCTATGGGTTATTAGGTTATACCTAACGTTTAGGTTTATTTTCTTTTCATGTGTAATGTATGCACAATCAAACAGTTTAAAAACAGTTATCCCTTTATGGGATTTAAAAAAAAAGTATAAAACATAAAAAGTGTAAAAAAATAAAATAAATAAAAATCAAAATAAATATTTAATAAAAAAAATCATTGTGGACTGCAAGAAATATTATATGGCGGCGGCCTACTATCGGGTCCTGGACATGGTGTGCCCGGGAGGCGGTAAACTTTGGACTCAGTTGGCTGGGGCGGTTTGTCCTTTGTCTTTGGCCTCGCTCCCTTGGATCTGGACTCAATCCCTGGTTGACAGGTATCCAACCTCATTTACGACGCCTCATACGCTCTCCACGATTCTCATTTACAAATTCTCCTATAATTTAATTGATCGATCTGGGCCGTTACTTCCTGTAGTTGATAATCCTGCATTCCCTCCAGGCCTGGAAGCTTCCTCTTTTCTTGGATCCTCCAAAATAAATCCACTTCGCTTCCATACTCTGGCACGGGGATCTGACATTCTCCCGCTCCAGTCCCTTCCTATGGAGATGACGTCTAATCCCCTCTCTGTCTTTCAATATGCCCAAACTACGCCACTTTTTTAAATCCTTTTAAGCAAACGGGTGATTTTGGGAGACCTCTTTCACCCTTTGAACAAATGTGCCTTCTCAATACCCCCTCCGCGGCATGTCATCTCTTCCATTTATAGGGAATTATCCTCTACCCACTGGTCCACATTACCATCTTTTTGTAAAGCCTGGGAGGACGAACTGCATGTATCTTTCTCGCTAGCCCAATGGCAACGCTGCTTCACCCTTACTCATAGAGCAGTGATTGCCTCTAGAGCCCAGGAAACGTCTTTCAAAGTTCTCTCCAGGTGGTATAGGGTCCCCTCCCTTGTGCATAAATGGTTCCCCTCTGTGCCAGATACTTGCTGGCGGTGTGGGCTGGAGGTGGGCACCATGGTACATATCTGGTGGGAATGTCAGTCATTCAAGAGTTTCTGGGATGCAATTTTTGACATTATTCAGGAGCTTACTAGCTTTGTGTTACCTAAAACCCCAGAGGCAGCTTTACTTTTCAAAGTTTGATTCCACAATTCGGTCTATAAAAAACGTTACTCTGCCATTTGTTTGCAGGGCCGCCAAGACCATCATCCCTAGGCACTGGCGATCCGCTGACCCACCTGCTATCTCAGAATAGTGTGCCAGGTTTCACACATCTACAAGGAGGGCTCCTGGCCCTCTTCTGTCAGGTGCAACGCCCAAGGACGGGGACCCCTTGGCTCCCTTTTTAAACTCCCCTGCTCCCCAATTTCCTACATTAGAAAAAACTGTGTTTCCCACTTTGATCCTTAGTTTGAAGTGTTCCGCCGTAAGGGGCTATATCGTTTGTGACTTGGTTTTTTTTTTGTTTTTTTTTTTCTTTTTTTTTTCTTCCCTTTGTCTCCTGTTCCACCCTTCATCCCTTACACACTTAAATGTACTCTTGCCATCGCAAAATCTATGTATATTTATTATATAATATATTATAATAAATTTTATTATATTATATATACACATATTATATTTTTTAAATAATATATATATATATATATGCATATGTTTACCTTTGGGCTTTTAATTTGGTTATCTCGGGTACATTATAGCCTTTATCTTCATTTATCTTATATCTTTTTTTATCTTGTCAGATTGTTTTGTGTGAATTGTGACACACTTCAATTATGTTTCAGGCCTCGGGGCCTCACTTTTTTGCTAATATTGTTATGATTTGATTTTCGAATTCCAAGTCTCCCTGTTTCATTTGTTTTTGTATAATCTGCCCCCTTTTCAATAAAGCATCTTTTGAATCAAAAAAAAAAATAATTGTGAAATACATTACTCACAAAAAAACCCTACAACATTAGGTATCCACACGAAGTGAAACCTGTAGAATTTAATCCAACAAGTTATTAAGTGGAAATGGAATTTTGAAAAAAAAAAAATTAAAAAAACAACAAAAAGTGAAAAAAAAATAAAAAAAAAATTCTGCAATTATTTTTAGTGAATTTAAACTATTCCCCCATAAAGTACAACTTGTCTCGAATAAAACAAATAAAAATGCGTCATTGAAAAAAAAAAAAAGTACAACGTTGAAACGCAAGGAGGCAAAAAAACGAAAAAAAAATCGGGTCATTAAAACTTTCAGGCGTTCGGGTTAAAGGGGGTTAAAAGAGTTTAGAACTGGCCTCTAGCACCTAGATTTAATACACCCCGGTTCGTATACACAGGGTGTCGGTCAACACACAGTGTGCCCTTACAGCGACTTACTATGCAGACACCCCTGGGGCTATCAAAGCAATGTTCAAAAGGGTTTATTTTGGGACGGATTTCACCCAAATTCGCCCGCACTGCGCAATTAGGGGCTGAAATCCGTCCCAGTCTTTACGTAGGCCACAGTTCTCTAGAGAACTATGGATTCCGTTTTCCCTCCTCGCTCAGCGAATACGCCGGGGGGAGAAAGTGACATGCCATTACCCGGGCGGAAATACGTGGGGGAAAAGAAAGTCGGGGGCCCGGGCGGCAGCCCCCCCGCCCTTTTTTGGCCATAATTCGGGTGAAATCTGTCCCGCAATTACGGCTTAAATAAGCCTGTAAACCCCCCCAAAGACGCCAGGTTCTTCGGGCACTGTGAATCACCTTTGTTTTGCGGGTCCGGGGCCCAGGGGCAACAAAGTTTGAATCGCAGGGATCGGAGGCTTCCTCCAGTCTCTGTCATACACACAGACTGCTTGAGGAATGGAGCTATTAACTACACTCCTTCCCCTAGTACGCGGGGGGCTGGGCACAAACCCCCCTCTGTAGCAGTGACCTTTTTGACGAGCTCTGATGGAACACATCCGCCCGTCAGCAAAAGAGAGTGGGCCGTCTTAAAGGGGTTAGCATGATGTGAACCTAGCCTAAGCATATCTCAACCTTATACTGTTTTGAGCAGACGTCTTACATCCGTTTTTGCTTTCTGTTTTCTTTTTATTTGTTCTGTATCTTCTCTTTTGACTGTTTCCTATTTTTTCTGCAATTCGGGTTGTTATTTTTTAATTTTTATGACGGATACAAATGTGGGCACAAATACTAGTATACATTTTCTATTGACATGCACCTAAAAAAAAAAACATATACTGTAACAGAAGCGCAGCCCCAAGCATCTTCCATCCGTCAATAAAAAAGGACAAATCACGCAATGTCATGAAACAGAATCCAAAGACATAGACTGTGGAAATACGCCCAGCCATAGAAGTCAATGTACATGGTAACGCACACGTTTGGATAGACAACTTAAGGGCATTTTTCACACGTGTTTTTGCAGGGCGTAATTACGCCCCGAAATTCGCCGTGGGGGACCGGGCGGGGGGGACCGGGGGGGGGGGGGGGGGCCGGGCACTTCCCCGGGCCCTTTATTTAAATTTGCTAGGGGCGTATTTGCGGCTAGAAATTTCACATGTCAATTATCCCCCCGCCCGGCGGATTTCGCCGAGCAGGGAGGAACGTAACCCTTTAGTTCTCTATGAAAAATGGGAATTACCGTAATAAGGGCCCCGTTTCGGCCCGAATTTGGGGCGCCGAAATACGGCCCATTTTAAGCCGTGTGAACATGCCTTTAAGGTCATGATACCAGAGACATAGACTGTGGCAAGATGTCGATTTATTCATTCTTCTTTTTTAAAACAAGGGGATGGTATAGGTGTATAATTCAAAGACAGAAGACATTGTCACACTGACGCGTTTCGCTATAGAACCTTATTCATAGTGCACTACGCATAAGGTTCTAAACCGTAACGCGTCAGTGTGACACTATCTTGTGTCTTTGGAGTATACACCTGTAACATCCTGCCTTTAAAAAAAAAAAAAGAAGTATGAATAGATAGGATTTTTATGACTTTTTCTTGCCCTGGGATTACATGCGGGATCGTTTCTCCGTGTTTGAATGCATTTTTTGCTGATCATTTGGGTTTCTGATTCCCGTGCCCCGCCCCCAAAAATTGATGCTTTCAATAGACAAAGGGGAATCGTGAGTACCATTCGTTATCTGTGTTTTCTTCGGAAATATGCCCCATCATAAAGTAGACTATGGCGAAAAGAACCTTGATCCACCAGTCTGATGTACCTTTTTTAAAGCCTATCTTCAAAACCAAACAACCCCATCTCCAAATTAGGCACGTTTTTTGAATGGAAATATGCACTATTGTGCACACGGCATATTTTACATGTTTTTGAAATACACCACATGCAAAAAAAAAAAGACAGACCTGCATAGCACTTCTTGGTGTGTAAAATGTTACATGTCACAAAGGGTGACATGAAAGGGAATGGGGGCTGCGCCAGTTTTCTGTGTATTTTTGACCCAAAAGGAATGCAAAACAGCGCCCCAAACTTTGGGGGGATAAATGCCCTTTTTAATGCACCAAAGACACTTTTTTCGCCAAAAGACTGCTGTTCTGGGGGACGTCGCCAACATTCATAGAATAGACACATTTTATCTTGACCCCAAAACCAAGGGGGCCGAACAGTTTTAAGTCAGACAGGTTAAATGTGGGGCCTACCCCGACTTGTGGCATTGGCTCTACTTGCCCCGTATGTATGACCCACGAAGAACAGCCAGACCCGGGAAAGTGGTGCCTGAGCCAACTTGTGGTATTGGCTCTACACTGCCCCGTTTTTACCCCGCAAAAAACACCCCAGACCAGGGTAAAGGTGGGGCCTGAGCCGACTTGGTATTTGGCTCACACTGCCCGTAAGTATGACCTGCAGAAGAAAAGACCAGGGTAAAGGTGGTCCTGAGCCAGCTTGTGGTATTGCTCACACGCCCTGATGTATGACCTACAAAAACAGCCCAACCCGGTAAAGGTGGTGCCTGAGCCAGACTTTGGTATTAGCTCTCACCCTGTATGTATGACCCCAGAAAAACAGCCAGACCAGGGGAAAGTGGTGCCGAGCCAGACTTGTGTATTGGCTCTACACTCCCTGTAGTATGACCAGAAGAACAGCCCCCAGGTAAAGTGGTGCTGAGCCAGACTTTGGGATTGGGTTACACGCCCTGTATTATTGACCTGCGAAAAAAACCAACCAGGTAAAGGTGTGCCTGAGCCAACTTGTGGTATTGGCCTCACTGCCCTGAGTATGACCTGCAAAGAACAGCCAACCAGGGGAAAGGTGGGTCTGACAGACTGTGGTTTGCAACATCCCTGTAGTATAAACCCGCAGAAGAACACCAGACCGGTAAAGGGGTGCCTGAGCCAACTTGTGTATTGGGCCCACACGCCCGGGGAAAGGGCGGGGGGGGGGTTGGTGGGGGGGGGGGGGGGGGGGGGGGGTGGGGGGGGGGGGGGGGGGGGGGGGTGGGGGGAAAGGGGAGTGGGGGGGGCGGGGGCAAGGGGGTGGGGGCGGGGGGGGGCGGGGGGAGGGTGTGGGGGGGGGGGGGGGGGGGCGGGCGCGGGGGCAGGGGGGGGGGCGTGGGTGGGTGGGGGGGGGCGGGGGGGGGGGGGGGGGGGGCTGTGGGGGGGGGGGGGGGGGGGGGCGCGGGGGGGGTGGGGGGTGGGGGGGGGGTTGGGGAAAAAGCGCTTTTATGATACCTGAGAAGAACAACCAGGAAAGGGGCCTGACCAGACTTTTGGTATTGGGTCTACACTGCCCTTATGTTGACGCGAAGAAAAACCGACCAGGAAAGGGGGTTTCTGAGCAGGACTTGGGGTAAAAAAAGGGCCACCCACTCCCGTAGTAGACCTCAAAGAAAAACACCAGACCAGGGGGGAAAGGTGGTGCCCCGACCCGATTGTTGGGATTGCTTCCCCCTCCCCTGTATGTATGACCCAGAAGAACACAAACCCGGGTAAAAAGGGGGTGCCTGAGCCAACTTGTGGATTTGGCTCTCACTGCCTGTATGTATGACCCAGAAAACAACCAGACCAGGGGAAAGGTGGTGCCTGAGCCCGACTTTGGTATTGGGTCACACTGCCCCGTATGTATGACCTGCAAAGAAAACAACCCCAGCCCTGGGTAAAGGTTTTTTGCCGGCCAGGAAATTGTTTGGGGGGATTGGGGCCCCCGGCCTTATGTATGACCGCAGAAGAACAGCCAGACCAGGGAAAGGTGGGCCTGAGCCCGACTTGTGGTTTTGGCTCCACACTGCCCGTATTATGACCTCAGAAAAACGCCCCGCCCGGGTAAAGGTGGGCCAGCCAACTTGGGTATTTGGGTCTACACGCCCTGTTTTGACCTCAGAAGAAAACCCGACCAGGGTTTAAGGGGGTGCCTGAGCCCGACTTGTGGGATTGGCCTTACACTGCCCCGTATGTATGAATGCGAAAACAGACCCGGGGAAAGGTGGGGCCCACCAGACTTGTGGGGATTGGGGCCACGCCCTGTATTATACCTGGGAGAAGAACAACCAGACCGGGGAAAGGTGGTGCTGAGCCAGACTTGTGGGATTGGTCTCCCCTGCCCCGTATGTATGACCTCAGAAAACACCAGACCAGGGAAAAAGGGAGGTTTGCCTTTTTAAAAAAACCAGACCCTTGGGGGAAATTGGAACTCTCACGCCCTTAATTTTAAACCGCAGAAGAACAGCCGACCAGGGTAAAAGGGGTGTCGAGCCAGAAACTTGTGGGATTGGCTCTACACTGCCCCGTATGTAACCCTGCAGAAGAACACCAAACCCGGGTAAAAGGGTGGTGCCTGACCAGACTTTTGGTATTGGCCACACTGCCCTGTATGTATGACCTCAGAAGAACGCCAGCCCGGGTAAATGGTGTCTGAGCCCGACTTTTGGGATTGGCTCTACACTGCCCTGTATGTGTGACCTCAAGAACAGACCCGGGTAAAGGTGGTGCCGACCAGACTTGGGTATTGGGTCTACATGCCCGTGTATTTCCTGCAGAAAACGCCAGCCAGGGGAAAAGGGGGTGCCTGAGACAGAGGGTATTGGCCTCCCTGCCCCGTATGTATGACCTGCAGAAGAAAAGCCAACCAGGGGAAAGGTGGTTTGCGGGGGTTTTATTTTTAAAGGGGGTTTTACTTCGTTTAAAAAAATTTTTTTTCGTATTTAAGGTTGTGGCATCCCAATACCAAAAAAAGTAGGGTTTCCGTTATGTTTTGGCACTGTAAAAAAAAATTTAAAACATTTTTCTTTATAAATTTGCCCTGGTCCCTTTTGGCGACCAAAACTTTTTGTACTTTCACCTACGGACCTCAGTGGGGGGGCAATTTTTTCGGGCTGAGGGGGCTTCTTTTTTTTTTACTTTAAAACTTTATGGATTTCAAAAAGTGAAGACCGAGAGCCCACAGCATTTCTCAATCCCCCTTATTACCTAAAGCTTGCTTAGACACCACGCCTTGGTAAACACTTCTTCTTATCTATGACGGGAAAAGGGAAAGAGCTTTAAGCGGCTGGGGAGAAAGGCGGTATGAGCTGTGTTTTGCTTATAAGAACCCTGTTGTAATGTTTTTTTTCGTTTAATTTTGAGACCTCCCCTTTTTCCTCCTCCTTTCTCACCCCCCCCCTCTCTCCCCTGCAGCCTTCATGACTCACAGATTTGTTTATATTCTACTCTGAGGTAAGTAACTCACGCCTGGCAAAAACCCCTTTAACATTGATCCCCCTTGGTGCTGACCATAGGGGGGGGCCCACTTTAAAACAGCCCCAATGCAAAGCAAGACAATCATTAGATTGTACAAAGATGGCGGGCTTGCCCACTTCTTAGCCGCGGCGTCTAAGGGGTTAAACAGCGCAGGCAGGCGACGACACCCCCCCCCCACGCTGAAACCACCGGGTGTTAGCTGCAATTAGCGGCTAACACCCAGCGGGTGAAAAGGGAAATTTCGCTGCAATCCATTTCAAAACCGCTACCGCGTATGACGTACTCATACTATAGGCGTAAGGGGGTTTTAAAAAAATCATTTTTTAAAAATGGGCAACATGTAGAATTCAATCGTACTTTTTCTTTTTTTGGCGCCGACACTCCCGTTCATATAGATATAAAGATGTAAATAACGTATGAAAAATTTTTTGCGTTTACATAAGCTTAATGGGGCCAAACTTCTCTCAAAGTTGGCGCATTACACCCATGCCCATACAAAGTTTGCCGCATTAAGTTCTATGCAATGCGACAAAAATCTTCATACTATCGTATCTATCTATTTAGAACTATGGTGTCGGTGCCAGTATCTCGAGACTGTGCCCCAGAACTTCTCCATGCAGAAAAGAGGTGGCCACGCATGCGCAGCACCTCCTTTTGATTTTGGGAAACGAGTACAGCCAAGGTTGCCTGCCGAAGGAGATGCCCACGGCAACCACCTCACCTTTCTGTATGGAGGTTCAGGGGCTTGTTCTCAAGATAGGTCCGGGTCCTATTATTAATATGATATAAATGTCAGATTTGGGGGACTCCCATTTAAATTACATTCACAGTCCCCCTTACGGTTCTGTTCTTTTACACAGAGTAACCTTTCCATTTTGATTCAAAACCTTTTTAAAACCCAAAAGTCCCTGCTTGCTCTTCTGGAGTTCTCACTTATAGCTGTGGGCCCCGCAGTCTTTCCAACTTTACTGCCCCAAAGGCCCCTGCCTTGGAACACAGTGGGGACAATTTTTTGGTTGGCCCCCGCAGGGTGCCCTATAATTTACAAGGTTTAGCAGCATACAGCATTCAGCACAAAACTACGGGGAAACCATGTCATAGACCCCAACCCAGTTCTCACCCCCCACCAACAATCATTTTTCAGGATCCCCCCAGAATGCACTGACTATAATTATACCGTGCAACATAATTAAATCCCTTTGCAATGTAAGGAAACCAGAAAACAGACCTGTTGGTGGGGCCCGAGGACTGGAGTTGGGGCCCCTTTGTAGAAAAAGAGACCATTGTTTTACCCTTTTGGGTTTTTTATACAGCCCTCGGCACCCCACAATCACGTCGGGGTGGAGGGCGATGGGGGACAGAGGGCGCTCCCTCCCTATGTCAAACTCCTTAGCTGCTGCAATTTCTATTGACCACGGTAGCTAAAAGGTAAACGGCCGGGAAAAGAGTTATCTCCCTCCCAACTCTTACAGGAACCCGGTTTTTCAATCACTTTAGGTCGCACAGCATTGTTCCGAATCCGGTTTCAGAACTTCTCATTTAGTGCATGTGACCGCTGTGACTGGCCTGGGAATGGCTGCACCTGTCACGTTAACAATGAACGTTCAAAGCTAATGCCAAGATCACTGGGACGGCCGTGGTGACGGAACAAGAGCGTCCAGGAGGCAAGTATGCTTCTTGTCTTCTATTTTCCATCATTCCCTGACGGACTAACGAGCATTTTCTTCTGTCGGAATACTCATTTAGGGTGCTTTCACACGGTGAGTTTTTGGTGCGTTTTTGACGCCTTTTTTTGATGCGTCTTTTGTGTAGAAATCTATAACAACAATTGCTGTGCCTTTCTGCACAAAAAGCGCATTAAAAACTCGTCAAAAACACACCAAAAACGCATCTGTTGAAGCTTGAAGATGTGATTGCTTAAATGCTTTAACAATATACTGCAATACTTATGCATTGCAGAATATTGTCATTTTACTTCTTTCCCATTGCACCATGCCGCTGGCCTTCATTAGGCCACTGCCTGCCATGACAACCAGTCAAGTGATCAGGCATCAGAGTGGGGCTCCCCATCTAACAGCTCAGAGGCCATGGTCACACTAATCGTGGCATCTAAGCAGGGGTATAGCTAAGGGCTAGTTCACACGGCTTATTGCCGACGTAATTGCGGGGACGGATTTCGCCCCGCAATTACCCCGGCTGCGGTGCAGCGGGGGCGGGGCAGGGGGCAGGCAGCTCGCCGGCCCCATAGATACACGTTTTTCACGGCGCGTACACGCCGTAAATAATGTGCATGTCACTTATCTCCCCCCGCGGCGTATTCGCCGAGCAGGGAGGAGAGACAGAATCCATAGTTCTCTATGAGATGGATTACCGATGGATTACCGTAATGACAGAGACGGCTGAAATCAGTGCCCAAATCAGCCGTGTGAACGAGCCCTAAGGCAATGTTCACACGGCTTATTGCCGGCGTAATTGCGGGATGGATTTCGCCCCGCAATTACGCCAGCAGCCGTGCAGGGGGGGGGGGCGGGGCGGGGGACCGGCAGCTCGCCTGCCCCATAGACATTCATTATTCACGGCGCGTACATGCCGTAAGTAATGTGCATCTCACTTTCTCCCCCCACGGCGGATTCGCCGAGTGGGGGGAGGGGGAAAGGGAATCCATTTGTTCTCTATGAGAACTGTGGATTACCGTAGTTACTGGACGGATTGGAGCCATACTGCAGCGCAAATACGGCGCGCAGCTCCAATCAGTCCCAGAATAAGCCGTGTGAACGAGGCCTAAGGGTTCATTAGATCTAGTACAAAAATTTGTTTGGGCCCTCCTGAAATTAATTATTTCATATCGTATCCCCTGAAACTAGTATATTACACACCAACCTAACCTAAAAATATTTATAATATACACTATGCCCTTTACAGTTATTTATATCACACACCATACCCTGTGAAATTGAATATATTACACACTTAGTGGCTTAGGGTAGTAAGGGGCCTAATGTAAGGATGTATAGGAGTTAAAGTGCTTGTTTGCCTATTTTTTTTTTCATTTAAGATACTGATATGGGAATTAAATTAAAAAGCCTCATACTTACCTCACCACTCACCCCAAATCCATTGATGAAGCTTCCGCCGGTCTCCCTGGTTATGCTGGTCGGCATTCAGCTCGTGAGGGTTACAGCCATTGATTGGCTGCAGCAGCTTCACAGGGTTGCCTTAAAGGTAGAATTGGCAGTGCTCCTTTAAAAGGCCCTGATAAAAAAAATTTTTCTTTAAAAAGGGCCAACTGATATGGTGCAAGTTAGGAACTGGTAATGAGCAGGGGTCCCAGATGCGTTGGCGGTATGGAGCCCTACAATTTCTTATAGCAGTCACATACCATTGTCTGACAGCATTGCTTGGAACTATTCATTTCTGAAAGTTGCCATTAATGTCACTCAGTGGATCAGCCGATCAGTGCAGTGAAGGGGTTATTGTACAGATCCCTGGTGTAGTGGATGGGTTAATGCTACATACTTGGAGTCTTATGGTTACTCACCTCTCCAGGTTCCTTCTTTTTGTCCTGGCAGTCACTTCCTGTTTGCTCTCAGCACTCATCATAGAGATGACTGCAAAGAGGAAATATGGGACAGTCCAGGTAAATCTGTACTGTTCTCTTTATTATTTGGTACAGTGATGCAGTATCATTCTGCCTGATCAGCCTAATCATTACAGTGGCATTCAGCTTGTGGTGCGAAGGGTTGTGATGTGAGTGGAACTGCAACCACTGCAAGTCCTATAGTTATGCAACTGCGTCTAAGGGAATAATTATTCAGGATTTTCAAATTCAAAGCATAATTTTATTTAAGAAATTGAAGTATTACAAATAGTAGCATAAAGTAAAGTAACATATTTTGCGGATTTCCAACCAATAATGCCAGTATCATAAGTGTATATCTTACAACCAAGACATGGATCAACTTGGAATAATGAACTAAAAAAGTTACATTAACATTTTTGTCGTAATCCAACGTATTGTGTAAAGGTGTACCCAATACCCAAACTCCTAACTGGAGTACAGTAGAGACAACTTACATAGACAAAACAACACATTACACAAAGCACGCAGACCCTACAGACAACAAGAGGGATGGGAAGGGGATGGAGGGGGAAAAGAGGAAATACAGGGATAATCTCATGCCCTGCGCCATGTCCAGGACAGTACTGCAAGACCACAGATATCTCCCTCACCCCCCCAGGGTCCTCTAAATTCGGGGAGGAACCCCAGCTAAGACCCGTCCAATCAGATCATGAAGAGTGTGGCCTTAGCTATAGATGGAGAAGATACAACTGGGAGGTCTTTAAAAGTGGTCCAGTAAAAAAACCCGGTGCGCTGGCCTAAGCAATTGAATCATCACTTGTGAAATCAGCTCCTCCATTCTTTGCATGGAATCAATCTTTGCATACCATTCCTCTATCGAGGGGGGCGTGGGAGATTTCCACTTTCGTGGAATGATAGGGTTTAGCAGCCCGTAACAAGTAACGGAGGAGGGGGTTTTTCTTGGGAAACTATTTGTGGGGATGTCAAATGAAAGCAGCAGAGCTTCTGGGGTATCAGGGACTGTCTCTGTTTAGTTCCTTGAAACACTAGTATAACTCAGACCAAAATCCCCTAAGCTGGGGACAACCCACCAAATATGCCGCATGGTGCCCTCTTCCACTCCCCCATCTCCAACACCGGTCTGATACTTTCCGGGTACCATTTGTGCAGAACAGCAGGCACCCTGTACCACCGGGAAAGTCCTTTCTAACATGTTTCTTGATACTTAGAGGCTTCATGCCTTATGGGTCAACTGAAAGCATCTATGCCATTGGAGATCAAAAGAAGGAGAGCCCCAACTCACCTTCCCAGGCACTACAGTAAGACGGGCGTTTGAGGAAGGAGGGGGAGAGTAGCAACCTGAAAACAGTGGGGGAGTGCATGGCCCGGGCTAGAAGAAGCTAGAGTAAGCCTCTCAAAATCTGTTGGTGGCCTGGTCAGATCCAATTTTAATTTCATTTTGTCAAATAAATGAGAAAGCTGGACATATTGGAAAAAAGCTCCTGCAGGAATGTCATCCCCACCCAGAATACTCTGGCAAGATTTCAATCTGCCTGCTGCCACTACATGTGAGAAGCACAAGGGAGCAGACTTCCTGCCTCCAAGGAAAGCGGCCGAAGACGCTCCAGGGGGATAATCTGGGTGATCAGTGACCGGCATACAAGGGCCTTCACGATCAATTAGATTAAAGGAGTGCCTATGCGCATAGAGGGGAGCCAAGGTGTGCCTTGTACTAAAAAGGGAAAATGAGAGCTGATGATTGAGCGAAGGAGTCCCCGATTTCCAAGGGAGCACCGCCACCGGGCCGGGAACATAGATTCGCCGCCACTGCACCCAACCCTTCTCTTCTGATCTAGGGCCCAAAGCCAAAAAAAAGTGCATTTGGCTGCGGCCAGATGATATAGCCCCCCCAGTCCGGGAGACCTACCCCTCCCGCATCTTTTGGTCTAGTCAACAATCATATGCAATTCTAGGTTTACGGGGGGGACCAGACAAACATGGAAAAAAAACCTTCGGAGGTTTTCCAAAATGAGGAAGGGATGGCGATCGGGGGCTGTTTGAAATAAATATAAAAATTTCGGAAGGACCGACATTTTAAGTCATTTATTCTACCAAACCATGAAAGGTCTTTTTAGACCAGGTGCCTAAATCCTTGATTGTCTGATTCAGAAGAGGAATGAAATTATCTGCGAATAATTTGGAAAGGTGAGCAGAAATACGTATACCAAGGTAAGATATACCCCCCCCCTGGGCCAAGCAAAAGGAAAATTCAGCTGAAGAAGAGCATGTTCCGCAGAAGAGAGACCAGCATTGAGCGCTTCTGATTTTGAAGAATTGATCTTAAAGTTGGACCAACTTCCAAATTGCGATATGACTGCCATCAAAGCTGGAAAGGAAATGTGCGGATTCGAAAAATCTACCAGTAGGTCATCCGCAAACACGGAAAATTTGTGTTCCTGCGCTCCAATGGAGATCCCTTTAATGTCGGGGTTAGCTCTAATGGATGCCAATAGGTTCTCCATGACTAACACATATAGAAGCGGAGAGGAGAGAGGGCAACCCTGCCGCGTTCCATTAAAAATGGGGAATGGCTCAGAGAGGGATCCATTAACCTTGACACGTGCTGATGGGGACAGATAAAGAGCGGCAATTTGGAGAGAGGACAGGGCCCAAACCAATATGAGCCAATGTTTGATGAGGGAAGCCACGATATCTATCGAAAGCTTCTCCGCACAAGCGATAGGATCATCAAAGGGAGCTTACGGGATTGCGTATGGTGGATGATGGCCATCGTTTTGATCGTGTTGTCTCGTGCCTCCCTGCCAGGAACAAAACCGACCTGGTCAGGGTGCACAAGAGAACCGAGCAGGGGGTTAAGCCGGTTCACTATTAGTTTGGCATACATTTTGATATTGACATTTAAAAGCAATATGGGGCGATAACTGCTACAGGATTGTGGGTCCTTCCCCGGTTTGGGAAGGGACTGCGAGTTGCGCCATAGTCGCCTGAGACGGAAAAGGGTTTCTCAGGGAAATGGTATTGAACGTCCGCAACATCAGGGGCCCAAATGGTCCCGCAAAAACATTTGAAAAATTTGGCGGTAAAGCCTCAGGGCCAGGGCTTTTACCACCTGGTAGGTCCGCAATCCCCATTTTTAACTCCTGTCTGGAAAAAGGGTCCTCCAGCTGCCGGGAAATTGAAGGGGGGATTTTTGCTGAAAGAGAATGATGGGGGAAGGCATTTCCTACATGGGCATTAGAAGAAGGGGGAAGATTATTATAATTTGGAATAAAAGACCTGAAAGTCTTAGCAATATCTTTACTGGGAGTGGGCAATCGCATTGGCAGGCGTCTTGATGGAAGATATGTGGGATTGCACTATGCGAGAGCGGAGAGCCCTGGCCAGCATACGGCCACACTTATTTCCAAATTCGTAAAATTTACCCCGACAACGCTGTATCATACTGCCCCACGCAGCCTCAAGAAGTTTCTTAACCACTAGTCGCGCATCCTGCAGCTTCCGCAGCACCTCAGAGGAAAGCGCATTTTTATGAGCCACCTCCAGCTGGTGGACCTTGGAAAGCGCTGCGGTGAGAGCCGCCGCCCTACCCCTTTTAAGCCTGGCACCATGCTTGATTAAAACCCCCCTAACTACACATTTTAGAGCCTCCCCGGATCGCCGGGTGAGAGGTATCTCCCATGTGATGCTCCTGAAATTGATGAAGAGTTCGGCGGATCTCTGCCGAGCAGAGCGAGTCTGACACAAGGATTCCATTCAATTTCCAGGGTTTCCCCACAGGCCGCTGCACAGAGGGAAGCTGAAGGGAGCAATAATTGGTGCGTGGTCTGACCATAATAATTTCTTCCGATTGAGGCAGCTACACCACCGGAGTGTTGACCAATATATAGTCCAGCCTACTGTAGGACCCGTGGGGGAAGAGGAGAAAAAGAGTAGTCCCTGTCGGAGGGAATGAGTATTCTCCATGCAAGTCACATAGCTGCAACAGAAGAATCGCTCTTCTATATTCTTATTTGATGGTGGGAATACGACAGAGTCACTTCCAGAGGAATTGTCTAATGTATGATCAAGGTATGTTGAAGTCCCCACAGAGCAACACAGTCCCCAGAACCAATGGGATGGCTACATCGAAGAGTCGTTCAAGAAGGTGGCCTGGGCAACTGTTTGGGGGGCATAGGCAATTTATTATGGTAAACAATCGCCCTTCCCACGGAGAGACGCAGATGATGTATCTGGCCTATGTGTACGTGGTGCAGGAGATAACTTGGTGGGCTCCACAAACGAGAAGGGCTATTGCTACTCCTCTGGACCAGGGGGGGAACTGATGAAGTTTGGCAAAGTGCCAAGAAGTGTAATGTCTATTTGATCAAGGGAGCACAGCCTACCTTAAAGTGCGTTTCCTGAAACAAACAGATGATCAATTTTGATGGCGATGGAAGTGATGCAATACTTGTGCACCGTCTTCTCGGGCTAATTCAAACCTTTGCGTTGAATGATGCGATGTTGAGCGTCGCCATGGTGTTTTGTCAAAGCAACTCAGCCAAAGCAACAAGCGAGGCGTGTATGTACTCAACACGAACCTAGGAAGGAAAGGAGAAGAGGGATAGGAAACAAAAGGAGGGGTACCCCCACAAAAGACACAAGACCAGACAAAAGACAAGAAGAAACAGATAACAAGCAGAAACAGTAAACTACAATAACTGAAAAGAAAAGGGAAACCTCAAAAGCAGACTACACGGGCCTGCGACGTATCTCACTGGAAAGAAAAAAAACTACCTCAAGTGCAACAGAAATCCTGTGTCGCCGGGATTACCAGCGCAGGAGTTCCACCTACTGGGGGAAAGTGGATTCGCACAGGTGTGGGATATGAGCCTCTGAAAACAAATGTGGCTATATCCGGCAACCATAAGAAAAAATTAACCCTTGTTGCTGAGAAAGAACAAAGACTAGTAACTCAGGCTAGCCAGCGGGCGAAGGCAGTTGCTGTCATGGGCTATATACTATCTCAAACAAAACAGCCTAGTGCCCAGGATCAAGGGAAAGCAGGTAGTGCCCCATCACAGATCCCTCAATCTCCAACAGCAGGTGAGGGCCGCTGAGCTGCAGGGCTTGATGGAGGCAAGGATGTTCTTGTTCCCGGGTGACCAGGGTTTTTAATACAGCCGCCCACTGAGGGGGGCATGATTGGGGATAATGAGTGTGGTAGAGGTACCGTGAAAGTCTCTTCCCGTTGGGTCGGAGTGGAGGAGACAGATGACAGTGTTGGCCACTCAGGAAGGGAGAGGTCTTGAAGCTTAAGAGCTTGCAGTACTGCAGGGATGTCTTTGGATGAGCGGATAGTGAGGGTCTGTCCGCCCAGGTGAATATTTAGAGCAAATGGGTATCCCCAGTAGAAGGGAATATTCCTGTCACTAAGGACATCCAGAATCGGCTTTAACAACGATCTTTGGGCCAGGAGAGCGCCAATAAGTCTGAGAATCCTTATGGGAGTCATTGTGATAGTTCAAGGACTTTCTCCTTCTGGCTTCATGTAGGAGTCTTCCTGTCAGTTAAGTAATGGAATCCGCAGATCACATCTCGGCCGGTTTGGTGGTCTTATGCGCGATGAGCCCCTAACGATCTCATGGTGGTGCTGTACCTGGTTGTCCGAGCAGTTGTGAAAATTTTCCAGGAACTCCTCTGTAGAGATCATAGTTCGGTAATAGATTCTGGAAGCCCCCAGATTGCGCAGGTTATTTCGCCTGCTCCTATTTTCTACATCGTCCAAATGTTTGCTGCAGAGGAAGATTTTGGGCTGGCACATCAATCTTCAGGGAACTAGGTGCAGCCGTCTGGACCTAGATTGATCAAGGTCCTCAACTTTAATCTTAGGATGTTAACTCCTTACGGAAAAGGGCAAATTCCTGCTTGCATTCCTCCACCACTTGTTTCGCTAGGGAGGTAATGTCTGCTCTCGATGGGATGGACTGCAACATCAGCCGTAAGTCCGCCAAAGTGGCCGGTCTATCCTCATCTGGCGACGTTGCAGTCCCAGACATAGGGAAAGATGCATAGGTTGTCATAGGTTGATGTGTCATAGGTTGTGTGAAGGCAAATACCGAGGGAGTACTGTCAAAATTAGCCGCTACTTGTGGGCAAACTGACGCGGACATCAAAGAATGCGACAGCTGTCCATATGATGGTAGACGCTGCTGCTTGGGGCTTTGCCTGACGTAGATTTGTAATGCGCTAGGAGAGCAGACGGCCGGGTGATGTGTTGGAGAGTCGCCCCATGATGAGCCAGTCGACCATGGTGGCGAGTGAGCCGGAGGCTCAGTAATGACCGGAGAGGCAGAGCCCAAGGTGTCAACATTAGGAGTATGCTAGGCCAAATGGGGGGTAATAGGCCCTTTATCAGGGTACATCTGTGGCGATGTGATGTGGGCATCCGCCTGGGAACCCCCAGAGATGGGGGCCAGGGTCTTATCAGCAAGTGTGCCCCCAAAAGCAGGAGAGTTCCCTGGGCTAATGCCCATCTGAGAGGAGACAATGTCCTCCAGGTTGTTAGAGGGGGGAGCAGCATCAGTTATGAGGGCTGAATCGGGTATGTCCGCCCGCAGCCCCTTGGCCATGTATGCAGGGGTACCAGAGGAGGGCACGTGAGCAGGGGTACTTCTGGCACTTATCTGTGAGGCTGATGTCCCTGTGTCGGCAGCTGCTGTGCTCGGCGGGAGGTCCGCGTGCCACCCCGGGTGATGTCTCTGCTGGAGCCCGAAGTTCCGGACATATCGGGCGCGCTTCGCCTATTGGCGCCGGCGCGCCTCGCGGTGGGGGAGCCCGCATGCGGTTCGCCGATGCAGAAGGTCGCTGTGAGCGCGTGGTTTGTCGCTGTGGAGCCGCATGCTGGACAGGTAGGTGCTGTGGTGTCCGCTTCTCCTGTAGGCCCAGGCTGCTGTACCACGCTGCGGCGGCCATCTTGGGTATGCTCTCCCGACACCGCTACACTCGTGCAACAGCACAAGTGGTCGTGGAGGGAAAAAAAACATAATTATCTTGTCCTGAGTGGCCCATGACATCCCCGTCGGCTTTCAGTTTTTTTGCAGTTAGCCCATGAGAGAGAGTTTTTTAAAAGTGGACAAAATAGCCGAATGGTGAGAGCAGAGGAGCAAGGGGGCGGGTGGGGGGGGGGGGGGGGGGGGGCGCGTGGGGGGAAGGGGGGGGCAGTGGGGGGTGAAGGTGTGGGGGGGGGGGGGGGGGGAGGGAGAGTGGTCTCTTGTGTTGGGTTTTTCACACCACCATAGCTAGGCCACGCCCCCCCAAAATATTGTTATATTTTAAACCTCATTATATCTTCAACAAAGGGCTATAGAAAGAAAGGGAGTACCTCCATACATTTACTAAATATACACAGACTTGGCTTTATTGAGGTTGTGACAGATTGGGAACTTACCTGCCCTTAAATTTCTGGACAATTTGCTTAAGTAGTATTTACACAAGATCTTATTAGAAATGAAATCTAAGTTTAACACATTTTATAAAAAGCAACAGGTCTGAAAAAGCACTGAAACATAGGTATGTTTTTAGATCGTGGTCAAAAACCAGAAAGTCTGGATAAAACCCACATGCGGAAGCTCCATGCAACGGTTGTCATTGATGGAATCTGAACCAACCATCCCAAATGCTCTGGACAACAGTGCAAACTAGGTTACCATGTAACATCTGTTCTCTTATAAATATGAATGCATAAGACGAAAAGCCAAAACAGTGATATTAAAGTGCTGAGTGGAGATGCAGTCATATTACTTCCCAATAATGCTTCAGTTACAACATTGCTGGACAGAGAAGCACAATGAACAGCAGAAATATATCAACGATAACCATACCAAGGACAAGAAGGATGACCACGAAAGGGTGTTGATGCTGTTTGAATGTTTTCTTAGCTGCTATAAATGATTTAGATAATACAAACTAATTGCAAAAATGCTTTTTTTTTTCTGTCCCCATAATTACAGATATGATCTTTGTAGCAAAGTAACCCCTTTAACTGCACTAACTGAAAGTCCTTTGGGATATATATCTACCAGCTTTGCACAGCTAGAGGCTGGCATTTTTGCCCATTCTTCTTTGCAAAATAACTAGCTCAGTCAGATTGGTTGGTGAATGTTTGTGAACAGCAGTTTTAAAGCCATGTTACAGTTTCTCCATGGGATTTAGGTCTGGACTTTGACTGGGTTATTTTAACACATGAATATGTAGTTTTGGCTGTATATTTAGGATCGTTGTCCGGCTGGAAGGTGTACCTACACCCCAGTATCAAGTCTTGCAGCTGCTAACTGGAGTTCGTCCAGGATTGCCCTTTATTTAACTTCATCTATATTCCCATCAACTGTAAGTTGCAGACTGTGACAGAACCTATAGTGAATTTGAGCATCATTACCCTGAACCTGGATGAAAGACTCATGCAGCAAAGTGCATGGCTGCTGCCGGAGCCACCAAAACCTCCCCCCCCCCCCCCCCCCCCCCCCCCCCCCCACCCAAACCCCCCCCCCCCCCCAAAAACCCACCCCCCCCCCCACCCCCCCCCCCGGAACGCGCCCCCCCGCCCCCCCCCCCCCCCCCCCCCCCCCCCCCCCCACTCTCACCAAACCCAAGTATGTCTCCAGGCTAATCAGATGTGTTTTTTTTAAAACATATTTTATTTGCATTTTCAAATAACAATCATGAATCTCTGACATGTTACAATATTCGTATCATGAGATGCACAGTCTCAAGGCCATGTGCCTGAGGTATGAAACATTCACATACAGAGTATAAAGACATCAGATACAGAAATAAAGCATAATTAAATATAAAAACAAAATAACCTGTAACAACATGCCGTATTCGTCCTTCCTCCTTCCTCATCTCCCAGAGAATCGTACTATTTAAATTACCGTTTTCGAGGTAGGCTGCAGTATTCAACACCCTGCAATCTTCCCAGCGTACCACAGATCCCCTCCTTGCAGTACCATCCTGTGTATTGAACACCTGCATGAGAGCTCTAATCCTCCCTGTCAGGAGTAATGCGACTCGATAAATGGTTCTCCATCCTTTTGAATAAACCCTTGGTGTGGGTCTCCTGTGCCTTTCAGTTTTTAGCCTGTCCGCTATGAGGTAAGTCCCCTAGCTTGTTCATTCCACCGGAGATGGACGGAGAGTGGGCTTTACCAAGACTGCAGTAGGCTTTCTCTTTGCCGCCAAGAGGCGATAATAAAACATAGAACAATTCCGGGATATCCAGTGGGGTGTAACGACTCCCCTGGACCCTCTCCCTCGTCCATGTCCGGAGGCCTGGGAAGATGAAAAATCAGAAGCTCATAATGTTTTTCCGGGCGAACCCCAGAGTGAAGACTAATATATTGGAGGACAGTGTCCCAGTAGGTCTGTGTATAGCTACATTCCCATAAGCCATGCCATAGATCCGCTTTGTATGCGCCACACTTGGGACAATGCTGCAATCTATCTGGGGAATTTTTGGAGGGGGGAGAATAAAAGCGTAGATGGCATTATGTCTAATCTTGAAATAAGTCTCGTGCCAGGTTTCACAGATAATGTGTTTACGTATGGCCACGATACCTTGTGGGATCAGGTCTGGGATCTGGTCATTCCCCAGTCGGCGACGCCAATAGTGGAATGCCTGTGAAGCGACTCGCTTTCTGCACCACCCTCTCATATCGGCATAAAGTCCCGACAGGGAGCACGAATCCTTGTGTGTGGTGACAAACATGTCGAAATCATTGGGGATGGTCTCCTTGGAGACATCTCGTAGTCTCCCGCTACAGAAATAAAAGAGTTGATAGGCGGCCAAGAGATGTGATTCCTGTAAGGAGAACCTCTCAATCATTTCCAAAGGCCTCAGCCATCTGTGTTGTTGCGGGTGCATCAACTGCCCCACTGTTACTAAGCCACGCTCCCTCCATCTACGAAACATCGGATTGCTCTTACCCAGGGGAAACTCGGGGTGATTCCATATAGGCATATCTTTGGAAATAGCGAAGGAAAGGCCTAAGCGTTTCCTCAGCTCCTTCCAGACCAGAATCGTGTCCCTGAACAATGGGGACAACTTTATCAAGAGCGGGAGCTTGAGGTATCTAGTGTGGAACAGAGCTTGTGGGTGCCACGGGGGCATCAGTTCCTCTCTAATTCCCAGTTCGAGAAGCGAGATCGGCCCTCCAACCAATCGAGCATGTGTCGGGCCAAACATGCCAGATTATACCCCCTAACATCTGGGAGATTCAATCCCCCCACCCTGACCGGCAATATTAATTTGTGGAGAGCAATGCGTGGCTTTTTCCCTGCCCAAATGAATTTAGAAAAACATGAGTTGATTTTATTAATGTCCGCATGCTTGAGAAGGAAGGGGAGTGTCTGCAGGGGGTATAGTAACTTGGGGAAGCAGACCATTTTTATGGCATGGACTCTCCCGCTCAGAGACAACGGTAACGTAGTCCATCGCCTCAAGTCTAGGGAAATTTTGTTGATGAGAGGTGGGATATTTAATTTGTACATCAAGTCCGGAGTCCTGCCAATCTTGATGCCCAAATAAGTAAGGTAATCCTGGGCCCGGGATACGTCCAACCCCATACTAGCCCATTGGGACCTAGAGAATCTTGTGCCTAATTCTAGTAGCTCGCTTTTAGATACATTTACTTTATACCCTGATAATGTGCCGAAATGTTGCAGGGCAGCTACCACTGGGGAGAGGTGTGTCAGGGGGTCTGCCATAAACAATATTAGGTCGTCGGCAAATAAAGCAGTTTTCACCTCTTTGTCTCCTATTCGTATTCCCGTAAAAAGGTCGGAGTCCTCGAGCAATCGCGCTAGGGGTTCCAATGCCAGATTAAAAAGTAAAGGGGACAACGGGCATCCCTGCCGTGTACCCTTCTGAAGGAGAAATTTTGGAGAGAGGAAGCCAGGTGTGTGTATTTGTGCCGTCGGGGTTTCGTAGATGGCAGTAAGGAAAGACCTAAACGTCCCCGTGATCCCCAGGGCGTCCAGAACAATCCAAAGCCAGTCCCAGCGAACGTTATCGAAGGCCTTTTCTGCGTCCAAGGCCAGCAATACAGGCTGTTCTCCTGGCAAGGGATTGTGTCGGATTCTCTCTAAGACAGCAAGTACCTTCCTGATGTTGCCCACCGCTGCTCGTCCCTTGATGAAGCCCTTCTGGGAGGGCCCTATCAGCTGCGGCATAAAGTGCGCAAGTCGATCGGCCAGTATCTTAGAGAGAATCTTTTGATCAATATCTATAAGGGATATGGGCCTATAGGATGCGGGCAGTAGGGGGTCCTTTCCTTTCTTTGGGAGAATTTTGATATAGGCATTTTTTGATTCTGGGCGCATAGTCCCGGTTTGCAGTATCTGGTTATAGTATTCAGTGAGGGTAGGGGCAATCTGATCATTCAGGATTTTGTATATCTCCCCAGAAAACCCGTCGGGTCCAGGGGCCTTGCCTGTTTTCAAGTGGCGAATGGCCAACTTGACCTCCTCCTCGGTTATGTCTGCGTTCAGTTCCTCTTTCTGAAGATCTGATAGGCGCGGCAAAGTAATTCTCGAAAGGAATCGTTGCCCCTCCTCCACCTGCAGTTGTCCCTCAGAGGAGTACAGCTTAGCGTAATATTGCCTGAGCGTATCATTGATCCCTGCAGGGTCAGTAGTGATAGTGCCCTCCGGCGTGCGAAGGGCGTGAATGTGGGTAGGTTTATAAGCTCCCTTCAGGAGCCGGGAAAGGAGTTTTCCGGATTTATTTCCGAACCTGAAAAGGGTGGAATGGAAGTGCTTCCTATGTATCTCCTCCCATAAATCAAACTCTCTCCTGGCCTTCTCCCAATTCTGTCTGTGCCCCTCGGAGCTGTCCCCAAGAAAGGTCTGGTAAGTCTCCCTAACTTTCTCCGATGCCTTCAAATAAGCTTCCCTCAACCTCTTCTTGTATACCGAGGTGTGGGCAATAATCCTTCCTCTGAGTACTGCTTTCGCAGTCATCCAATAGAGCGACGGGTCGTTTTGATGGGTGGAGTTATCAGAGGCAAAGGTCGTCCACCATTCCCTAACCGTCTCTGCAAAACTTTCTGTCCCTGCGAGGTAAGAGGGGAACTTCCATATGAAGTCTGAACCCCTTGGGAAGGATTCTGCCAGATCTACGGAGATCGGAGAGTGGTCAGAAATGACCATGTCTAAAATTTTTGCGTCTTCAATTCTGGATTGAAGGGCATCCGAGACCAGAAGGTGGTCCAGCCTTGACCATGATTGGTGTACCGGAGAGTAGTACGTGAAATCACGTTCATCAGGGTTCCTCTCCCTCCAGCAGTCATGGAGGCTATAAGAATCAACGAGATGTTGCAGTACCCCCTGCCTTGAGGCGGTGGTACTCCTGCCTCTAGTGTGTGATGTTGGCCCACCCCTTCTATCCCCCGCCGGGTCAAAGACCGCATTCATATCACCTCCAATGATCTGGCATTGCGTCTGATCAGCGCCGATCCTGTCTTCTAGCTCTTTAAAGAATACCCGATTAGGGCCGTTGGGACCGTACACGTTGAAGATACTAAGGCCATACCCCCCCCCACTTGATAACCATGTGTGAGACTCTACCTTCGGCATCTTGGACATGTGACACCAGTTCAAAGGGGAAGTTTTTATGGATAAGGGTAACCACCCCCGCTTTGCCATTCTCAGAGGGAGACCCAAAAACCTGTCCCACCCACAGCCTCCATGCTCCTTATATCATGACCTTTAAGTGCGACTCCTGCAGAGGACACTCGGAGAAGCCTTTTCAAATGGCGGATCACCTTCATCCGCTTATTTGGGGAGCGGAGCCCCTTTATGTTGCGAGAGACGATCCGCATAATATGACCATCTTTGCATGGAAGAGCCGTGGGTAGGCACTGAGTAAATGGGGGCAAATCTGCTCCATTTCCAACACGGGGAACTTCGAGCTGATATTTGCAAACAATGCAAGGAGAGGATAGAGAAGGACGCTTGGCACCAACAATAAACTAAGTAAACCTATTAAACTTAACGGCTGGCGAAGAGGCCAGATTACCACCTGTCTGTGGACAAGAGTATGGATTGACGCCGGAGGGAGGCATTCATTGACTCCTCCCTCAATGCGTTGGAAAGACTTCCTTTTTTCCATCAGCATGAGAGCGTGTTTATCACAAGATTTCAAATGACACTGACAATGCCCCCCCTCACCCACCGGCAACACATTGTGAAATATTTAGAGATACTATTTGGCTTATAGACAGCTATTACAGCATAAAATTGCAATCAGTTAAGGAGCAAAAGACCCTTTTTAACAGAAAATAACTCGCCCCTTTATCGGTTGGACCCTGGGCAGCAATCAGGAATCAATCCCCAAACCTGAACCTGAGTCCTGACGAGCAGATGGGTCGACCGCCTCAGTCCGGAGTTGAATCACGCTGTTGTCCCTTTCTGGGACCCCGACATTCCTTAGGGGAAAGAGGAGGAGGTTCTGGGGACGGTGAGTGAGACCAAGAGGCACCCTCCCTTTCCTGTTCCTCGTGTCCCTATTATGGTCGGTGACAGTTGTCTTTGCTGGTCCATGTAGACGGGTAGACAGGCTGGAAGATGGGGCCTCTTTAGTCGCGGCAGTTGATCGATTCTTTCCTGATGATCTGGATGTTCTGTAGAGGGGGGTCACCCCGAGGTCTAAGAAATCATGTAGACCCTCTTCTGCTTCCGCTGCTGAATAGAAGAGTCTCGGAGGACCCTCTGGGTCAAGTACTTTGAGGATGGCGGGATAGAGGATCTGGAATCTGATCTTTCGCTGGAAGAGGGTTGTGCATATTCCACTGAAAGCTCGCCGTCTCTGCGATACCTCAGCTGAGAAGTCCTCGAATAGTAGAACTTTGTGACCCTGGAGGAGAAGTGGCTTGTTAAGCCTACGATAGGCTCTCAGAATCTCGGATTTATCATTGAAGTCCAGGAATTTCATGATCACCGTTCGACTTCTCTGTCTTTGTTGGGACTTGGCCGCTTGGGAGGCGGACCATTCTGGTCCCACTCGGTGGATTCGCTCTATTCGGCAACTGTGGTCGATGCCCAGGACAGCTGGAAGCTCCTCTTGGCATAGGGGTTGGAGATCGCGCTGTTTGAACGTTTCAGGGAGACCCACCAGCCTCAGATTGCTCCGTCTGGAACGATTCTCAAGGTCTTCAATGCGGTCTTGTTGCACCAATTGGGCCTTGGCACAGAGCTTCAGGCGGGCGTTAAGAGTGCTGTTGTCTGTCTCCAGGTCGTTTATCCTTGTCTCCAGTTCCTCTATTCGGACAGAGTGTGCTTGCACGTCTTGCTGTAGTTTCTGCATAGAGGCTTGGATAGTGGATTCTAGGGCCGCCTGCAAGTCGGGGCTATTTGTCTCGCAACTTCCGTGGCAAGCAGCTTGTAATCAATGGTGAGATTAGTAGCAGTGTCCTGCGAGTAGGAGCTGGGAGGAGAATCTGTGAGCTCTGTCGCTCTCCTGCTGCTGCTGCTGGTGCTTTGCTCCCCTTCCTCTTCTCTGCGGTGCATGTGGCTAGAAGACGCCATTTTGGCTGGGGCGTGCAGTTGGTCTCGGCCTGCTCCGGATTTTTGGGCGCTGCGAAGCAGGTACTTCTCCATCAGGGAGATGAGAGGCCCGTGTGCAGGGAGGCCGCGGCCCCTTGTACTCTAGGTGCTGGCAGATGCCGGATGTAACACGTGGCCGGATTGGTGTAGGCCCGCGTGTGTCCCCACTGTGCTGCTGCGCTGCGGCGGCAGGTGTCCCTTGCTCAGCCTCAGTTGGTCGGCGAGGGGCCCCCCACAGTTGCCTGCCCTGTGTAAGGGGTAGAAAGTCTATGGCCAGTCTCCCCTTAATGTCCGCCCTCTGATGTGAGCGAGTGCCCCCTTACTGTGGTCACGATGCAGGCCGGGCCCGGCTGTTCCTCCACTGACCTGCGCCTCAGGTCTCCTGGCAGCCACTTGCAGGCGGGGGCGGGCGGGCACGAGCGGCGTCTCGCGACCGGCGATTCCGGTCTCACAGCTGAGCGCGGTCGTAGTGCGGGCCGAGCACGGCGGGTCTCTCCTCCAGATCGCGGCACGTGACCGCGGCCAGTCTCTTACAGGCGGGAGCGTGCGGGCGGGAGCGGCGTCCCGCGACCGGAGACTCCGGTCTCACAGCGGGCGGAAGATGCGTTGGTGTACGGGCGAGCCTGAGGGTCTGTCCTCAGCCGGTCTGCGCTGTTAAAAACAGCTGTTTGGCGGTCTAATCACCGGCGGGCGCGGGGAGCCGATGCGCCTCACGTCCTCATGCGCTGGCGCCGGAACCGGAAGTCCCTAATCAGATGTGTTAACTGAAAGCTACTGAAACTCCTAAGCAGACTGAGGCACAACTGTGGTATCCACAAGACTGAGGAGCATCAGAGACTCCACAGCAGACCCAAATTCATCTCCAGACTAATGCCACATTACAGCCAGAGAGAGGCACTGGGTATCTCATGCTGCCCTATGATACTGTACTACTGCCACAACACAACCAGAGAGAGGCAGTGCATGCCACATACCTCCGTTTAGTACTGTACTTGTGCCACTTGTGCCTGAGAAAGGTACCTCAAACCTCCCTGTAATACTATACCACTGCTCTATCAACGCCTGAGAGAGGCAGTGCATGCTTCACACTTTCCTTTAATACTAGCACATCTAAGCTAGAGAGAAGCACTGTGTACCTGATACCTCCCTGCATGGCTGCCACATAAAATCCAGAGAGAGGCACTGCATACTTCACACCTCCCTATAAAACTACTACGGCAATATCACTGAGTGAGAAAGACAACATTTACCTCAAACCTCTCTGTAATACTGACTACGGCCATAGGAGGAGAGAAGAGGGTGCTGTAGTCTTCTCGAGTAGCAGAGACTCCACGGCAGACCTAAGTCCAGCTCCAGGCTGATCAATGGTCTGATCCAGCCACGGGCCCATCCATCTGGTCCATCAAGAGTAACTCATTTCATCAGTCCATAAAACCTTGGAAAAATCGAGTTTAGTGGTGGTCGGGTCTTCCTTACCATGGCCATGTCTCTGAACATTAAACACCTTGTACTTTTGGGCACTCCAGGAAGGCCGCAGTTCTGGAATATGACAACACTGGAGAATAATGTGTTTCTGATCACTTCACACTTGATCCATCTCAAATATTTGACAGTTAATTTGTATCTTTTTCTCTCAACACATTTCTTGTGACCCTGTTGACTATTTGCAATAAAACATTTGATGATGTTGTGATGAGGCCCCAATATCTTAGCATTTCACGAGTGCTGCTGTAATGGACTGAGATAGTGGATCCTCTTGGTCACTGCGAGAGTTGGATATGAACCATGTCAGGGAGCGGAGTCTAAGGAGCCCTCCCAGTATCCACCAGAGCCTGCCGTAAGACCGGTTGGACTTTGCTGCAGGGGACTCCACTCACGGTGACAGTGAAGGTGCAGATATGGTACAGGAAGAGCAGGCTTGAGACATGGTCAGTGGACAGGCAGTAAGGTCAGAGTAGGTGTAACCGATGACAGGTTGTGGGGCAATAGGGACATAGTAGTCATGGCAACAGGTATGCAGCACTGATTTCCAGGCAACAGCAACTAAATGTAACCAGGACAGTATAGAGGTCAATGTCAATAAATGAACATCAGCAAACTGTCCCAGAGCACAGGCAGGTACTTCCTAAAGTCCCAGGTGGTGGTAGGCTATTGAGAGCCGGCACATGCACCCTAAGGAAGGTGTATGCACGCACTGGTCACAGGCAGGAGAGGGGAGTAGACACCAGCAGGGGGGGAGAGGGGTCAAAGCGGAGAGCCCTGACATGAGCACACCCGTGGGCCTAAGCGGGGACCGTGGCATGCATCATCACAGCTGCATCCCTCTGAAACATTTTTTTCTTTTTTTTTAAACATGTTTTTATTGTTGCTTCCATTAATCTACAGACAGAAAAAAAAATCCCTTAAATATTAAAAACATTCAATTTACAAATAATGCTAAATTATAATAAGGGTATGAGCCTCGTGCCAACTCACGGTTCTGTAGATACATTGTAAGTTTCTTTAGTCTAGACGGCATATAGACCACTTAGGTATAGACGGTATATTCGCATATCTTGCACATACCGGAATCTAAGTCTCACCACTTCAGAGTAGGTTATACAAAAGTTACATACTCAAGATAGAGCTGAATGGGTAATATCGTAAAAAACTACCACTTTCCCTATATATAACCTACCTAACAGCGGGGTAGTCGTCCCAACAAGAGCGGCCCCACTTTAAGGGAGACCCTAAGTATACTGTAACTTATAATGAAGAGAGGCCACACAAGATCACGAAGACCCAGAACAATCCAAAACCAATCCAACCAATTTTGCATTATTTGTAAATTGAGTGTTGGTTTTTCTATTTAAGGGACCCCTTTACTCATCAATTTTAAACATATTTAATAAATGTTATGTTTTAGATCAGGCTTATATACCTACCTTCATAATGGAGTCCTATATACCTATTAAGTGGGGAGGAACCTATGGACCTACATACCTACCTATATAATGGGTGACCTAGATACCTAATGGTTGGCATATATATCTACCTAACCAACAGAGAGGGGCCTATATACCTACCTACCTAATGGGGGCCTGCATAGTTATCTACTGGGGGGTCCAATTTTCCTACCCCTTAATAAGGGGGTCACCTGTCTAATTGGGCTTTACCTACCTAAAAGGGGTTCTACCTATCCGCCTACCAGTTTTGGGGGTGTGCCTACCTACTATATGGGGAGACAGAAAAAGAAAAAAAAAAGTCACTGAAGAAATCAATGCTTTTTAACCCATATAGAAAACCCTATCACTTAAAATCTAACTTTTAATAAACACCATTTAAAACCCATGTAACCTTTCCAGTCTATATTCATAACCAATTTGCAGTATAGCAATAGAAGAAAACTAGAGTGCTACCGTAAACAAGAGAGATAGGGAAGATGCCTTGATCTTAATAACCATGAAACACTTTTTCATAAATGCAAGCAAAAAGTAATATAAATTGGCGTTTACTTACGGTACCATCCACTTTTTAATGGTTTCTTTTTACATATTCCTGATTCTAGAGATGTGGATCAAATATTTATTTTCTCCATCCAAGGAAAAGCAGAGGTGAGGGGAAGAGTCAGTGCCATGCTAATCCCTAGAAGACCCTACCTGCACAGCGAAGGTTCCATCCCGAAAAGGACACCAACCTTAGAGGGCTAACCCTATTCCTTTCTTGTGCTCTGTGGTACTGTCTCAATAAGTTAGATAAGTAGATAGATAAAAAAAATGGCTAAGTATGTAATTAACATCAGCAGGCTATGCCACACAGAGATTATGGCTAAAAGATAGAAATAACTACTTAAAGGATAAGTGTTCCACTAGAACATCATTTTTAATACATATAATTAAAAATGGTTACATTTACTGACCCAATCAAATCTCATACTCATCCTATTGTTACTTTAATGGGGGTGGGACCAAGAAAAATCCTTACCTTAAACAGGGCTGTTGCCACACTAAGAGCAGCCCCACTCACATACCTTTCCCTATAGGTAAAGAACCCCTATCTCAGCCCTATCTAACAAAACACAAATTCAAATAGTAAATATCTTTACAATATAATCAAAAATGGTTGATAATAATATAATGGTGCTATAAATAAATATACCTTGTGGTTACAATATAGTTACCATTAGTTGACAATACAAATAGCGATACCATCAATACATACTGCAACCAATCAAAATAAAGCCACAGTAGTATGATTCCCATCAATGGACAATAGTTTTAATAATACTGTCAGCACATATTCCAATGTGTTTTACCTATTGTTGCACATGCTCATCAGGGGAAAACATAAAGATCACAATCCAATTTATGATGGGAAAATAGTGGAAAATCAACTCTCCACAAACAGGAAATAGGTTCATCAGAAAAAACTTAATCCATAATGATGGAAACATATAGAGCTATGACTGTAATAAGATACATGCATGCAGTATCAAAAGAGTCCATGATAGGTACTCACTATACCCGGACAGATGTACCATGTACCACAGTCCATTACTCAAATGTTGACGCCGTGGTGGATAGTGGAAATGGCCGCATAGCAGGTAATCAGGTGGATGATAAGGTGCAGCACATAGGTCTAAACCGTGCTTCTATTAAAATGACGGATAACAAGGAATCAGCTGTGGTAACTCACCAATCATCTACGTACCCACCTGGCATCATTTGGGTCCATTTTTAGGATCCCCCAATATTTAAGAATCCCTCTAATTTTATCTGACTGGTTGTCAAATGTAGCCACTATTCTCAAGTTGATCATGATTCTCACTCACTTTAGGCGTTGATAATTCTCTCCTGTCTCTTCTCAAAGCATGTCAAAAAGAATTCGCTAAGATGTTTTCAGGTTACCCCCTCATTTTAAATCTATTTCTTAGTGACCATGATTCTTTCCTATATTCTTCAAATGTGGAGCAATTTCTATGTGCACGGATGAACTGGCCCTTTGTTCTATACACTGCAGACCACAGAGTCCCATCCTCTTTCTTATGAATAGAACTGTCTAGAAAATTCAATTTATTTCCTTCTATCTCAAAAGTGAATTGTAGTCCTAACTTTATTCAAACTCATCATGAATGTTTCAAAGGTCTCTACATTCCAGACCATACAACCAGAATGTCATCAATGTATCGATTCCAGAACACGATCTTAGTCCCCAAATACTACAGTGTTTTCCCAGCAGCCCAGGGTTAAATCTACATAAGTGGGAGCACCTGGCCTCCCCATAGCAGTACCCCATAGCTGGTGGTAGACTTTGCCCCCAAAAAGGAAGTAATTATGTGTAAGTATGAATAGGAGAAGTTTTAGCACAAATATATTGTGTTCCACAAACTCTAGGGCTTTCTGTCTCAAAAAATATTTGACCGTCTCCATTCTTACTTTGTGCGGAATGGAGCTATATAGGGCTTCAACATCTATAGATATCTATGGAATTATGATCAATTGTGATGTTTTCAATCTCTTTGGAGGTCTGTGGTATCCCTTGTACACAAAGGGAGAGCCAACACATGGAACATGGGTATCTGTGGATTGATAGGGATCATGAATTCCGATTCCTCCCTAGATATCAGTCTTTTATCAGTCTAGGGCATCAATCAATATAGTTATTAGCTCATCCTTAAATTTGAATTTGAGAATCTGCTAGACTAGATTTTTATACTTTTCATGATCCAGAACGACTAAGTTTCCCCCCTTCTCTGTTGGTTTCAAAATTATACTGGTGTTTTTTTTTAAGGGTCCTTAGGATCAGCAATTATTCTTGGAAAGGATTCGATGGATACTAATTAAACAAAAATATCAACTCCCATATGCAACTCAAACATTTTTTTCTTCCATAGCCTCTGAATGTAACTTAAATCGCCCTTTGACATCCTTCGAACAACTCTGCATGAATAGTTCTCCCCCTAGACATGTAGGGTGACACGTATGATTTTTGGCGTTTTTATGTGCATAATGTTAGTATAGAATGCGCCTGATTTATGAACCTCTACTGCGGGTCATGAATCAGGCTCATTCTAGCGCATAAACGTCAATACTGGCTTAGGTAAACCACTTTGAAAGTGGTTTACCTGTTCCAGCAGTAATGCGCCTAGAATTGCCGTAACAAAGCTATAAATCTATAGCTTCGTATGGTTCTAGTGGGCCCCGCCTTCCCGCGGGCTCCCTGAAATCAGGCGCATTACAAAGTGCCGTGGGCGCTTTGTAATGCGCCTCATATTGGCTACGGGAGGCTTTTCACTATTGCGAACGGGCCTGAATCTGATGTCGGGCTGAAAAGATGCCAGACTTCTGGCACAACACCATTCATACATGTCACCCTCAATGTCTATTTTATACCAACTGCTTCTATATCCAAAAAACAATACTCTCCCAAGTTACTGTAGATCTTGGGGGAAAGAGATGAATAAAACTTTTACTCATTCACATTGGGCTACATGTTTCCATCTGACTCTAATTGCTAGTATTACTTGTTAGGCACAAGAAACCAGCTTTAATATCCTCTCTAGATGGTACCAGGTGCCCTCTTTGTTTTGTAAATGGTACCAAATTACCTGTTGGAGATGCGGAACAGAGAGTGGAACCATGTCCCATGGCACATTCTTTTTGGAAGGCAGTTCTTACTGCAATCAAGGACTGTACTAGTACAGTGGTCCCAGATACCCCAGAAGCTACCCTTTTATTTATGTTTCAAATCTCTCAAAGGACATTTAAAAAAATAATTTACACGCCACCTGTTACAAGCCGCAAAAAAAGTTATCCCCCGTAAGTGGAAATTATACCCCCCCCATCTCTAGAGGACTGGACAGAGGAGGTGGCTCTCTTCCATGGAAGAACTAATTGCGCACTCTGAGGTGGATATGGGGACGTTCAATCGTACCTGGGCCCTATGGGTGATTTATCAGGCCTCCCCGGAGTTTCTCACCCTTTCTTTTTGAGTCTCTGTGTGTCACGTTCGCCGTCTCTCCTTTTTTTTTATTTTTTTACTTCAAATCATGACTACCTGAGCATGGGTTGGATTGGGTATGGCACTGTCGTGGATTTTTTTCCCCCGCCCCATTTTTTTTCTTCCTCCTACTTTCCTGTGTTCTTCCCCTCTTTTTCATTTCGTGTTTATATATGGGAATTTATTGCTCTACCTTCTTATATACAGGCAGTCCCCGGGTTATGAACAGGATAGCGACTGTAGGTTTGTTCTTAAGTTGAATTTGTATGTAAGTCAGAACAGGAATATTTAAATGTATCTCCAGCACAAAAGAGTTTTTTTGTTTTGGGTAGTACAGGGAAGGGTTTTTACATTTGTTTTGTTGTCTGTGCCCCTATTAAGAAAATTTCATGTGATGCTGTGGCTTGCTGGGACTTGTAGTTCCACAGCTACTATCTGCTGTGGAACATGGAACGACAAGTGCCAGCATGTTCCATAAGTCTCTATATGTAACTAGGGGACAGATGTAAGTCGGAACGGTGCAAGTCGGGAACTGCCTGTACTTGAATTCTACCTACTAACTTTTAGTCTACTGGGTTCAGTTGTCTTGCATTTATATACATCTTGAAGTGTGAAATGTGTTTTTCTCTCACATTACTAACCATGTATCATATCCTATACCTGTATGTTAACCCTGTTTTATGGATATTTAGTTTCTACATTTCCCATATTCTGTAAGGTTATGTTTTTGATTGTTATTTTATTGTTAAAAATTCAATAAAACTTTTAATAAGCAAAATATCAACTCCCAATATCTCTTCCACTGCGGGCATCCTAGCACTTTTCTTCTTTAATTCTGTAAATGGACCTAAACCTCTTGGGATTTCGTTCTCAAGTAGATGTGTTAGTGTCCTTACTGCTGGGGGATCTTCCTCCCTAATCCCCAATTCTATACCCCTTTTTTTGACGGATATTTGGAAGAAGCGTTTCCATTTGATCTTTCTGACAAAGAGCTGGAGATCTTTTATTCACCGAAAGGATTTAAAATTTGTAGTGGAAACTAATCCCAAACCTTTTGATAACATCGAGATCTCCATAGGGGTTAGGATTCATGATGTTAGGTTTATTATTTTTCTATAGTCTGAATTGGGACTCATTCCCATAAATGGTAGGGGGCCCTCCTCTGTTCTAAAAAAGAGGGAGTAGAGACCGTGGATGGACACAAGGAGGAACCAGGTACAGAGGAACCAATATTGAGTTTCCCCTTTGGGGGATTGACCCTTTCCCTTTTGTAGTCCCAAATTAACTCTCTGGGCCATCTTTGTCTTTGGTATCTATTTCCCCATTTACCTCTGAAGTTGATGTACCTATTATAATAGCTCCCTCCTCTGTTATCTGAATGGAATGAATCTGTCTCTGAAGAAGAGATATCCGTAGCTTTCTCCCTCTCTGTTCTTTTGGAGAAGTTGTATGCCCCTTTCTCTTTAAATTCAATTAAATCCTTCAAGAATTTTTGTTTATATTCCTTAAGATTGGCCTGAAGTTTTTCAACTGATATTTGTAAAATATTTTCTCGTAAGTTACAAGCTCATAAAATTGACTTAGGGCTCAACCTACCAAATCTGAGAAGTTATAATATAGCATGCCATACAAGACATATTTCAGGGTTTGGGTAAATAAGACCCAATTTTTTATTTTTGATATTGAAAAAAGCAAAAACCTAAACAGGTTTAAAAATTTGGGAAGGGTTATTTCAAAACCCCCCCAAAGGTTTTTTAGGGGTGCCTCCTTCGGTAAAGAAATCTATATTATTGAGGGACACCATCATAGCTTGGAAGGAGCTCTGGAAAAAGTATGGAGTTTCCTTTCTAATATCTAAATACCTATCCTTATGGGACCATGGCGAGTTTCAGGTGAGGAAAAAAACTCCTTCTTTAAAACATGGCAAGCCAAAGGGGGGTTTGGGTCTTGCTCCCGTTTTTTTCCGTCCCCCGGGGAAAAAGGCTTAATTAAAATTTACCAGAGTTATGAAAAAGAAATTTAACATTCCAAACTCTTATTGCTTCCCAAAAACCCCCAGATAAATCTTTCTCACAACTGAATTTTGAGAATTTAAAAAGAAGAAGAAAGGAATTTAAATTTGATAATTTAAAAGGGGGAGGTTTCCCCGCAGAAAGACGATCTTGACGATTTATGCCATTATTAGGGATCAGTACACAAAATTTGATTCGTCCTGTGGTTTTGGGAGGTGGAGTAGGTGGACAAGTAGAGAAGATATAGACACAGCTGCCCTCATGAGTTGGAGTTTAGTAAGAAAGCATATTATTAGTGAGAAGTGGCGGAAGACATATTTCAAAATGGTGCACTCCGCTATTTATACTTTTGACATACCAGCCTTCCCCGAGAAGAAACGGAATGCCCTAAGTGTGCCGAACCATTCACGGATCTGTATCATGGGTTGTGGGCGTGTCCGTGAGTGCAGTTATATTGGAAGAGAATTAGGAATTTATCGCTGTCCATTTGGGGTGGTCCACTGCGGCTCTCTCCTTTAGTGAATCTAGTCTACAAGGCAAGTGAGGAAGATGGTGATAAAAAAGGAACAGAGTTCACACGTGTAAATCTTCCTGAGATAACATGCATATTATTAGGTAGCTAAACAATGTCTTTTAAACGAAATGGCTCGAAGTGGATTTACTATCCACTGAAATGGTCATAACTCAAACCAAGCTATATGTTATAGTGGATCAAATATACACCGAGCGGCATAAAGTTACTAAAACCAAAAGTTTTTTTTACAAAAAATGGAAGGCTTTTATAGACAAATTCTATACACAAAAAGAAATCACGAGATTGGTAAATAATTTCCAATACAATAAGTGGTTTATGACCGAATCGCTCAAAGGCACGTTGGTGAGATTGCAAACAACCCATTAGTAAAGAATTAAGAGTATACCGATTATTCTCACTCCCCCTGTCATCTCATATCAAATTTTTTCCCAAATGTTACATCTTAAATGGTCACATTGCTGATTTTTGATTTTTTAACTTTCTTAAGTTTTTCTTATTTTTTTTTAGAGGGTTAAATAAGATAACAAAGCCGGGAATTACTTTATCTTCAGATTGGCTTGATAGACTCCCACTTAAGCTCGGGTCCCCGGCCAGGCCGTTCAACAAAAACCGGGGTTTTTGGGCCCGAGTTTCTTTATATTCTTTTTCACCTTGTGAACACTTCAACCTGTCTGTTAATTGATTCCTGACAACACCCAAGCAGTTTCCCCCAGCAGATGGGTGTTAACTTATTTCCCCGCCATATTTTTTTTTGACACCTTGTATTCCAACCCGGGCTTTTGTTGCTCCACCTAACCTCTGTTCTTTGTTCTCTTGTCTGCTATTAAAGAGTTCCTTCCTTTCTCCTTGCCCCCTAACTGTTACCTTTTGTACCCCCGTAAGCTGCCTTTTCACTTTTTTTGCTTTACCTGTTACTTACAATGGGATACTCACCAACAGTCATCCCTTTAAATGATTATTATTATTTATTTTTTGAGTGCCATTGATTCCAGGGGGACGCACATTCAAGGGGGGTTTCTACTAACAAACCGTACAATGGTAACAATTGTGACTATCAACTGGGACAAGGAAAAAAGAACCTGCCCCCAAAGCTTACAAGGTTCTGTACTGCTTTTCCCCGACTGTTGCTTACTTGGCTAGTTTGACCTTCCATTATTGTTTTAGTTTTTGTTTTGCCCTTGTCTTTTGTATTCACCAACTTAGTGTATTCGCAGCTTGGGTTGGGGCCGACCTGTTAAGGCGGGGGACAGGGGGTTGGGAAAACAGTGTAAAGAGCCTCACCAGTCGGGGTCTATCTTTTGGCCCCTGACCGGTTCCTCACAATTGTATTTTAATTTTTTCAAAATTTATAAAAAATTTGGATATTTTTTTAAAAAAAGGAAAAATGTTGACACCCTATATTGATGTACCTTGAAATAGAGTTTATTGAACGTTGACAATTGTTGAAATATATTTTGCTGGTGTCAAATAAAATGTTTAAAAAATATATATTTTCCCGTCTACTGAAATCTAATTCTGTTTTTAATTTCACTGTTTTTCCGAAAGGAAAGATTCAAGGTCACTGAGAAATAGATTTAAAATGAGGGGGTACCCTGAAAATATCTTAGAGAATTCTTTTCACCATGCCTTGAAAAGCGACAGGACAGAATTATCAACACCTAAAGCATGTGAGAATCATGAGCAACTATTTTGAATAGTGGCTACATTTAACATCCAGTCAGATATAATTAGAGCGATCCATAAAAAATATTGGGAGATCCTAAAAATGGACCCAGAAATATCAGAATTGATTCCAGATATACAGCTACTACTTTTCGGAGAGATCGATCGATTGGTGATCGCCTATTCCTTTTTTCCTTTCTTCCGCTTTCACTGTAATAGTAGTGTCACCAACAGTCTAATAGTCCGAGCTCCCTCAATATTATATCCATTTTAACTTATATAACCAAAAAGAAAAAATTTTTTCATTTTTCCCTCATATTTTTTTTAAATCCATGTATCATATAAACATTAAAACACTTCATACATTTTTTAGCAAAAACATTGACAGAAAGTCATAGAAAAAGTTTTTATACTTAAAATTTTCCTTTGGGTTGCCCCCTTTTGTACCACATTTTTAGTTCTAATGGGGTACCAAGAAGAAATCCTGGACAACCAGCCCTGCTGCACACTCTTTTGCAATTTTTTCAGGGGAAAAAGACACCCCCCTTTGTCATAAATGCTGCCACTTTTTTCCCCTTTTCTTATATCCTTCTTATTTAACCCTTGACCCACTGTTTATTTCTATTTTACAATTATAAAAAAAACCTTTAAAATTTAAATCCTCATTAAGGCCTTTAGGACTCAAGCGATACTATCCAATACGCCTCTCTTTTCAGGAGACATTGTTTAACCTGTACTGAACTGACACCTTTGCCCTTTCAAAACCGTACCCCAATTCAGAACACTATCCCATTTAAAAGAAAAAAGCCCTTGCGCCCCTGATTCTCCTGGGGAAAAATTTTTTTTTTCTTGTCCGTCTTTGTCTGCCTGTTCCCTCTTTTGCTTGTAAGTTCTCATGGCTGATCTATGCTCGTTTAGCCAAATACATCTACTTGTCTGACCAACATATGCCCCCCGCATGGGCATTTCAAAAGATAAATAACTTACTATTACAAGTAAAAAAACCTCTGATGTTGCTGGTAGTGCCGTTTGCAGGATGGTTAATAATTGAACCTTTAATAACTGACTGTCACATCAAGGGAGGTGCAGTGAGCCCTGACTGGAACCCCCCACTGTCCCTGCCTGCTTGACTTTGCGCCCTGGGGCGGCAGACGGAACGGGGGCGACAGTCCCGGGCGCTCCCTAAAGTGCGGGGCCTCATAAGGAAGAATAGCAACAGCCCCGGGTTCAAGATCAAATAGGAACCCAAAGCCAACAAATCAGAACCAGAGGAATAAACAAAACAAGCTAGGTCAAAACCCAAAACAAAGGGCGAAGCCCCAAAATCGGGAAACCCAACCCGGGGTAAAGGAGAACAACCCCGGGGTCAGGTACACAGATAAGCAAAACACAATAAACCAAACAATACACAGGTAGCCGGGAATTTCAAAAGGGGGCGGCACCCACCCTTTGGGGGAGTTTAAAGGGAAATTTTCCTTTGGTTTACCCCCCCGGGGGGTTTTCCCCCTGCCAGCGATTGGAGCGGCCCCCGGGCCTCCCTTTGGCGGGTGCAAACCCCCCCTTCAGGATTGGCTGGGCCCATGTCACCCCAAAAAGGGTTGTGACCCGAAATTTAAATCAGGGTGGGATTGTGCATCAGCTGTTTGCACCCGCAGATCCCTAGAGCCTAGCACACCCCCAGCCCTGCAGAAACCCCCCCTTTTTTAAAGGGGGGGCCCCCGGACCCTTCCCTTTTCCGGGGTTTTTGCTGGGGGAAAAACCCAGGGAAATTTTTCCCTTACCTTTGCGATCAGCATGGATGGGTTTTTCGCCAAAACCCATGTTTCTTCCTCAGGCCCCCATACCCATTCCAATGACCAGGTACTGCTTGCCCTTTTGGGCCCTTTTTTAAAAAAAATTTAAAATTTTTTTTTTTTTTCGGGCGATTTTATTTTCAAAACCTCCCCCTCTATCAAACGGGAGAAGGGGGCCTAGGGGGCGGAGCCCACAAGCTGAATATACCCCCTTACAATGCACGACGGGAAAACTTAGGGTATACAGAAGAAAAAAGGGTTTAAATTTCAGCGATAACCACCGGGTTAGCCCACCTCCTAAACCACAAAAATTTGATTTTTAGGAAACAGGGGGGGCATATTTCACCAGGAGGACTTTTTCCCTGGGAACCTTACCCGAGCGCAAATGTCACAAAATCCCGGCATAGGCCTAAAGGGGCTGGAAAAGGGCGCTTCCAAAATAGACATCACCGCACACAGAATTGCCCAGCAGGGAAAGGAACATCTGTCAACACCCCGCGTCCCCCCCCTGACAAATTTTCCCCCTGAATTCCAGTAAAAACACGGGTTTTATTTTCTCCCGCCAGGGCACCCCCAAAACCCCACATCATGGCCACCCCCCCGGGACAAATAGAAAACATTTTTAAATTTATTTATGGATCCAAACCCCCCCATCCCAGCTCAGGGGTAAAATATTGGTTTTGGGCGCCCCGACTAGCGGGGGGGGAAGTCAATACCACACCCCCGCGGGCGAGTCAAAAGGGGGTCTAAAAAGGTACCCCCCAACCCGTTTGGGGGGAAAGACGCTCAAAAAAATTTAGAAGCTGACCCAAAAATCCAAAAACGCATCCCAAAACCCGGGGACACCCCCCCAAGTATAAAATCTTAACTGGTAGCTCAACTTTTTAGATAAAATAGGGAAATACCTGCTCCCTAGGTGATCCCCCCCTGCTGACCACCTAGGGCCTTGGATTTTTTCCCGGGACCGGCCCTTGGCCTTTGAGCTTTCCCCGAATTCTGTTTTCCATTTTTCTCCACAGTAGAAGCATAACCCCGGGAAAGGGAGGGAGAAAGTCCTACAGTCACTACCCAATGAAAAGAAAAAGCCCCCCTTGCATGGGCTCCTCTTTTTTAAAATTGGAAAAAACCCGGGTTTAGGGTGACCATGGGGTGGGCCAACCCGGGGGGGGGGCCTTTTCCCGCCGTCTTCCCTAAAACTCTATCCAGACGAACGGCCAGTGCCATGTCCTCATCTAAAGTAAACCCGGGTAGGGTAACCAAACCAATTTAAAATTTTTCACATGGTAGCAAAACCCCAACTAAACTGGACTGAGGGGCTGCTTTTTCCCCCCCAGACGGAACCCCCAGCGACGAAATTTTGGGGCAAAAATCCTCCACAGTCTTCTCCCTTGCCTCAAATTTGGGCCCCTGAGCCTCGGCCACAGCTTCCCCCATCGGGGCCCTTAAAAAGTAAACCCCAAAGTGGGGAAAGAACCTGTCCACAAAGCAGTTTTAGGTTTAGTCCCCGGTTTAAAGGGAAAATGCCCAATCCTTGGGGGGGGCCCTGTATAAGGAAATAAAAAATTCCCACCCTTTTTTACCTCATTCTCTGAGGGAAGTGGGCGGAAACCCAAAAAACAGGCAACAACCCTCTTGAATGCCACAAAGGCCTTGTGTTAAACCCGCGAAAACCCTTTAGGGAAAATGGATTTTGGGGGTTCCTTACAGGAGGGAAAGGAAAAGCAGGGCCCCTCTGATTTTGGGGTAGGCTCCCGTTTTTCTACCCCCCAGCGCCAGATCCTGAACAAGCTGGGGAAGCCCCTGCATCTGCTCAAACCGAGCTGTCCCTGGGTCCATATGATGGTAAGCAGTACGGTTTTTGGGCCCCGTGATAATTTCAAAGTCAAAGGGGGGTGCATTGGGCCCCAAATGGAACCCAGCCCACTTTCCCGCCGCTTGACGAAATGCCCAGGCGGCGACGGCAACTGGGGGACAGTCCCCCGCGCTTGCTAAAAAGGGGGGGCCTTCAGAAGGAAAAAATATTTAACAGTCCGGGGCAATATCAAATAGGAAAAGCCAAAGCCACAAATCAAAAACCCAATGGAATAAACCCCAAACAACCGAAAGGGCAAAAGCCAAAAGGGGCTAAAACACAAAATCAGGGGGACAACCGGTCAGGAGAACAAGCCGAGTCCCGGTTTTCAAAAGATAAGCAAAAAACAATAAACCGAACAAGTACACGAGGTAGCCAAGGGGAAATCACAGGCGCCACACCCAGCCTTCAGGGAGGGGTTTTAAAAGTGATTCCTGGGTTTCCGCCCCTGCAGCTTTATTGGGGCGGCCCCCCGGGCCTCCCCTGGCTGGTGCAACTCGCCCCCCGTTTAAGTGGCTGGGCCCTGTCACTCACAAGTTGTTTAGCAGCCCTGGTTAAACAGGGGGGGATTGGGGCAAACGCTTCTGCAGCCTGCAGATCCCCAAAAGCCCGAGCACAGCCCACCCTGACACGACGTAAAAATTTTTAAAAAATAAAAAGGGGGGAATGACCCTCCTCTTAGTATGTAACAGAGTTTGCCTAGGTCCTATATTTACCTTTAAATCTGATGACATTAAGTCATCCCCTTTGGTACAACCATTCTGAAAGATGCATTTAGGTGTTTGTACTGTAAGGGGTCAGCTCAAAGGTAGTATGACAAAAGCTAAGTCCTTGGTATCTGTTTAAAGTCATGACATTTATTTTAGCCGCCAAAAAAACAAAAAAGGGGGGTTAACTTTTATTTAGAAGGGAAACAAAACAGCTTTACACAGTCCATGTCAGACACTTACAGCCTCTTGTCCAAGAAAGTTTCCTGGGTTCTTCCCCCACCAGGAACAGGTAATGTGGACAGCTTTCAGGACCTTTGCAGCAGCTATCTTTTCGTCTTATCACAGACAAATACCCCACAGACCACACCCCCCAACTCACCTGACTCTCCAAGCTTACATGAGCCACCCAAAGCCTGGCCTGGACCTGGAGACGTGGGAGCTGTCATCCCACCCAGCCCTTTGTCACTTCCCGTGAAAACCTTACCCGGACTAGTTGCATTGCAACCATACTAAAATACAAATGTGTGTCAGTGGCCTATCGCCGTTGACACCAGCTATAGCTTGTTTTCACATCACCAACGCCAGGGTCCCTGGTGATACTTATATCCCGTTCACCATAGTTCCCTGTGCCTTCCTACAGTACAAATAAACCACCATATACCAGGTCACTTCTTAAAACCTTCCAGTTTTTTAAAAATGGCATATTTTTTATCAATTGTGAATATCTACCGTATTTAGCAATGAACATAAATCAATCATCATTTTTTGTACTTGTACTTTCAAATACTCCTCCCTAGGTTTTGTAACAATTTTATGCATACTAGTAATATATGCTTCAGTGGTGGAACAAATTCAATGGGCCCGCAAAAACTAACCCTTAGGAATGACTTTAAAGGTCTATGGATAGTGAAAACTATGCTTATGTAAAACATTATTGCGATTCACTTGTTGTGTGTACATTGTAGTGTGTAGAGTAGCTCCCTGTTTCTGTATCTCAACATCCAGATATTGTATCATGGTCTCACTCTTAATCATATAGAACTGAATTCATGGTTGTTGCCTATTGAGATACTGAAAGAACTCCATCAATTGTTCCTCTGGACCGCCAAACAATAGGAACACGTCATCAATGTATCTCATCCAGATATTCCTTACCATTACACACCACCAAAAGGTAGTAGCACCTAGCTACAGAGACAATCCCTAGACATGTTTAACTGTGGTACATGCAAAGCATGTCTATTTATCAAAAAACTAACACATTCAAAAGCTCCTCACAGGGAACAAAATATGACATTCGGGATTTTGTTAACTGCAAGACCAAAGGGGTTGCATATCTCTGCTCTTACTTGACTTTGACAACTCTATGTGGGGAAGACTAAGCGCAAATTTAGGAGAAGAGTCCTGGAGCATATAAGAGATCTAAGCCATCCCCTTATCCTAACATGTATGGGAAAAACATGGGGGTGAAACCAATGACTTGAGTTTCTTGGTGGCGGAGGCTATACATTTGTCCCCTTGGTGTGGCTAGACAGATAAGAGACTCCTTCAAAAGGAAATAGATTTACTGCCTCAAATCGGAAAACCCATACGGCATTAACCAAAAACTGACTTTTGCTTGTTTTATCTGACATCAGAATTGGCCAGTCCTTATCAGTTCCCGTTTATTATCTGATCAGGATATACATGGAGGTAACTTTAAAACCTAAGTTGTGTTTTATATTTTGAACTATATATACCAGTCAGGACTCATAAGAAAAGGTGTGTATTTTTAGGGCAAAAGTCGACCTAACCCCCTATTATGAATGATGAAAGCCACCATTTTCCATATCTATACATACATATCAATTTTAATTATGAGTAATGAAAATAAGTGAGCATAACAACTTTAACCACCCAGACACAACTCGGGAAAATGAAACCTGTAGCTCTCATAAAGGAAACAGGTTTTTGTCAATAACTAATAATAATTACCTTTCCCAAATGGTCCAGGAACTAACTAGAGGAAAGGCCCTTCTAGACTTAATATTGACTAATAGACCTGACAGAATAATAAAGGTTTAGATTGGGTGGCAACTAGGAAATAATTTAATACATTTCCATTTATCCTTCAATAGAGTTTTTTGTCGAGGAGCCACAAAAACACTGAATTTTAGGAAGGCTAATTTTAGTCTGCTTCGGGAGGCCCTAAACCGTATTGACTGGGACAAAGTGTTTAAAAATAGCAGAACAAATAATAAATGGGAGATCTGAAAAAATATCTTAAGCGCCCATTGTGAGAGGTACATATCTTATGGTAAGAAAATAATTAGAAACAGGAAAACCCAATGTGGATCAACAGAAATGTAAAGGAGGCAATAAATAACAAAAATAAAGTGTTTTAACTTCTAAAACAGGAGGGCAGTGAGGAGGCACTAAAAAGCTAAAAAATAAAATATGTAAAATAATGATAAAGGCAGCAAAGCTGGAGACAGAAAGACATATTGCCATAGAAAGTAACCCCAAAATATTTTTAACTATATAAATAGTAAAAAGATTAAAACAGAAAATGTTGGCTATTTGAAAAGTATTGAGGGAGATATTGTGGAGGACAATGAAAAGAAAAAGCAAACATATTAAACAATTTTTTCTCCATTTACCGCGGAGAATGACTTTCTTGTTGATGAAAAGAGAGATGAGGTAAACTCCAACTTAAATGTTTCTTGACTAACCCAGGAAGAAATGCAGCTCCGTCTTAAGAAGATTAAAATAGACAAATCACCAGGACTTGATGGTATACACCCCCATGTCCTAAGGGAGTTAAGTAATGTCATAGATAGGCCCTATTCTTAATATTTATGGACTGTATAGTAACGGGGTATGTGTGGTGCAAATATTCAATAAAGGGTCAAAAAGTGATCCTGGAAACTATAGGCTGGTAAGTTTAACCTCTGTTGTGGGTAAACTGTTTGAAGGTTTTCTAAGAGATGCTATCCTGGAGTATCTCACGGAAAATAAATGTATAATGCTGTTCCAGCATGGGTTTATGAAGTATCGGTCCTGTCAAACTAATCTCAACAGCTTCTATGAGGAAGTTAGTTCTACACTGGATCGGGGTGAGACATTGGATGTGATATATTTAGATTTTTCTAAAGCAATTGATACTGTGCCACATAAAAGGTTGGTATGTAAAATGAGAATCCTTGGACTGGGGGAAAATGTGTGTAAGTGGGTAAGTAGCTGAGACAGTGATATAAAACAAAGGGGAGTAATTAATTATACATACTCAGACCGGATCCGTGGTACTAGTGGTGTACCACAGGGATCAGTATCGGGACCTATCCTCTGTACTATTTTCATGAATGATGTTACACATGGATTGTACAGTAGAATATCGAACTTTGCAGATGATTCTAAGCTCTGTAAACTAATCGACACAATAGAGGATAATGTGTTACTACAAAGGGATCTGGATAAGTTGGAAGCCTGGGCAGAGAAATGGCAGATGAGGTTTAGCACAGATAAATGCAAGGTTATGCACTGGGGAGGAAAAATTCATTACATGATTATATGTTAAACGGAAAAACGCTCGGTAAAAGGGATACGGAGAAGGACTTGGGAATCCTAGTGGACAGTAAACTTAACATTAGCAGTCAGTGTGAGGCAGCAGCTGCCAAGGCAAATAGGATTATGAGGTTTATTAAAAGGGGCATAGATGCACATGATGAGAACATTATTCTCCCATTATACAAGTCACTGGTTAGACCACACATGGAATATTGTGTACAGTTTTGGGCACCAGTGCACAGGAAAGACATTGTAGAGCTTGAACAGGTACAAAGGCGGGCAAGAAAAATAATAAAGGACTGGGTGGACTGCAATATCCATAAAGATTAGCAAATTAAAATAATTAAAGGTCATTATAGAGATCTCTCAAGATTTATTTATACCCAGGACTGTATCCAGGACAAGGGGGCATCTTCTACGTCTTGAGGAAAGAAAGTCTCTACATAAACATTGAAAGGGATTCTTTACTGTTAGAGCAGTGAGACTGTGAAACTGTCTGCTTGAATAAATTGTCATGGTGAATTCAATAACAGAGTTAAAAAGGGTCTGAATGCATTTCTGGAGCATAATAATATAACAAGTTATCAAGACTAGGATTCTAGTGTAGGGTAGTTTATACAGGAATTTATTCTGATTGCCAGATTGGAGTCAGGAAGGAATTTTTTCCCTGAAATGAGGACAACTGGCTTCTACCTCACAGGGGTTTTTGCCTTCCTCTGGATCAACACTATAGCAAAACTTTAGCACAATAGGCTGAACTGGATGGACATCTGTCTTTTTTCGGCCTTACAAACTATGTAACTATCTAACTATAACATCACCCAATATGTGATGGGAGAGTGGAATGCATACCGGAAGCGCAAGTGGAATGCAAAACTGGAAAAAGCATCATTTATACAGATAGACTTTATTTTTTAATGGCCTTCTATCCTTTTACAGTGAAGGAAATAATTATTTGATCCCTTGCTGATTGTGTAAGTTTACCCACTGACAAAGACATGAACAGTCTATAATTTTAAGGGTAAGTTAATTTTAACATTGAGAGATAGAATATCAAAAATAAAATCCAGAAAAAAATACTTTGTATAAACTATATAAATCTATTTGCATTTTGCAGTGAGAAATAAGTATTTGATCCCTCTGGCAAACAAGACCTTATACTTGGTGGCAAAACCCTTGTTGGCAAGCACAGCAGTCAGAAGATTTTTGTAGTTAATGATGTGGTTTGCGCACATGTCAGGATAAATTTTGGTCCACTCCTCTTTGCAGATCACCTCTAAATCCTTAAGATTTTGAGGTTGTCGCTTGGCAACTGGGAGCTTCAACTCCCTCTATAAGTTTTCTATGGGATTAAGGTCTGAAGACTGGCTAGGCCACTCCTTGACCTCAATGTGCTTCTTTGTTGCATTGGCTGTATGTTTTGAGTCATCTTGCTGGAAGTCAAAGCCACTACCCATTTTTAAAGTCCTGGTGGAGGTAAGGAAGTTGTCACTCAGGATTTTACGGTACATGGCTCCATACATTCTCCCATTGATGCAGTGAAGTAGTCCTGTGCCCTTAGCAGAGAAACACCCCAAACATAATGCTTCCACCGCCATGCTTGACAGTGGGGACGGTGTTCTGTGGGTCATATGCAGCATTTCTCTTCCTCTAAACACGAAAAGTTGAGTTAATGCCAAAGAGCTAAATTTTTGTCTCATCTGACAGTACCTTCTCCAAATAACTTACAGAATCATCCAGGTGTTCATTGGCAAACTCCAGACGGGACTGAACATGTGCCTTCTTGAGCAGGGGGGCCTTGCGGGCACTGCAGGATTTTAACCCAATACAATGTAATGTGTTACCAATGGTTTTCTTGGTGACTGTGGTCCCAGCTGCATTGAGATCATTAACAAGTTCCCCCTGTGTAGTTTTAGGCTGATCTCTTACCTTCCTCGTGATCAAGGACACCATGAGATGAGATTTTGCATGGTGCCCCAGATCGATGTCGATTGACAGTCATTTTGCATTTCTTCCATTTTCTTACTATTTCATCATCAACAGTCTCCTTCTCAACCAGCATCTTACTTATGGTTTTGTAGCCCATTCCAGCTTTGTGGAGGTCTAGGATCTCGTGCCTGAAATCCTTAGAAAGCTCTTTGGTCTTGCCCATGTTATAGAGGTTAAAGTCTGACTGATTCATTGAGTCTGTGGACAGGAGTCTTTTATAAGGGTGACTATTTAAGACAGCTGTCTTTAACGCCTTCCTGACATTGGACGTATGCATACGTCTTAGCGGGAAGTGCGTTCGCGCAAATGGACGTATGCATACGTCCTGGCGATCGTGCGGGCTTACAAGCAAGCCCCACACGTTCGCGACATGGGACCAGCGGTTTATTACCGCTGGCCTCATGCCACATCACCCATAGCCAGAGTGAGCTCCGGCCGCGGGTGTTTAACCCCTTAGCTCTGACGCTCAATTAAGATTGTCAGAGCTAAGTCGCAGGCAGGAGGAGGGAGCCCCTCCTGCCTGCTCCCGGCGTGCTGCCGCACGATAGTACAGCAGTGATCTCCTACCAGATGGCCTCAGGAAGTGAAAGTCACTTCCCGGGTTGTCTGTGACTCCACCATGCCCACAATGCATTGTGGGCATGGTGATTGACAGTCACCATGGAGACCAGTAAGCAGCAATAAGCTGTGTGCTGATCTCCTATTGTATGAGCGATTTGACGATCGTTCATACAATTCCCTTCTGGGAAAAGTGAAAAAAGTGTAAAAAATGTAAAAGAAAGTGAATAAAGTAAAACACAAACACGAAAAATAAAATAAAAACATGTACATTGCCCTTTACAAACGCGAATCGCCCCAAAAAAGAACAAAAATAAATAAAGTACACATATTTGGTATCACCACATGCGTAACGACCCACCCTATAAATATGTCACGTTAATTAACCCACACGGTGTACGCAGTAAAAACACAGAATTGCGATTTTTGTTCATCCCGCAACACATAAAATGGAATAAAAAGTGATCAAAAGCTCGTATAAATACCAAAGTGATGCCAATTAAAATGTCAGTTCATCCCGCAAAAATTAAAAAGTCCTTACATGTCTCTGTATACGTAAAAATAAAAAAGTTATGGCTCTCAGAAGACAGCGATGCATAATTATTGTTTTACACAATAAAAACACTTTTTTAAAAAAGTGCTTAAACATAATAAAACTAAATAAATTGGAATTGCCGTAATCGTATCGACCCAGGAAGTAAAACTAACTTGTCATGGATACTGCACGGTGAGTGATGTTAAAAATAAAAATAAAAAACACTACTAGGATTGCAGTATTTTCTTCATCCTGCCTTCCAAAAAATGGATTTAAAACTGATCAAAAAGTCTGGTCCCCCCAAAAATGATACCAATAAAAACGTCAACTCATCCCGCAAAAAATAAGCCCCTACACAGCTCCATACACAGAAAAATAAAAAAGTTATGGCTCTCAGACTATGGTGATACAAAAACGCGTTTTCGTTTTTGAATAAAAGTGTTTTTATTGTGTAAAACCATTAAAACAAAAAAATATACAAATTGGGTATCGCTGTAATCATATCAACTTCCTGAGTAAAGCTAGCTTGTCATTTATACCGCACAGTGACCGCTGTAAAAAATACAAATAAAAAACACTATCAGGATTGCTGTATTTTGTTCAAAATGCCTCACAGAAACCTGAATAAAAAGTGATCAAACCGTCATATGCCCCCCATAATGCTACTACTAAAAACGCCACCTCATTCCGCAAGAAACAAGCCCATAATCAGCTCCGTATACAGAAAAATGAAAAATTTATGACTGTTAGAATAGGACAACATAAAAACTCAATTTTTTATAGACATATTTCTATTGTGTGAAATTAATAAAACTAAAAAAACTATATAAAATGTATATCATTGCAATTTTACCGAACCACATAGTAAAGTTATCCTGTCATTTATCACGTACAGTGAACACTGTAAAATTGAAGCCCAAAAAACAATGGTGGAACTGGCCTAATGCTAAAAAAGACTATGTAACACCTGTGCGCCCAAAATGCACAATACACCCCTAGATGAGATCCATGAGGGGTGTTGAATCCAGAATGGGGTAACTTCTGGAAGGTTTCACCTGTTCTGATACTTTGGGGTCTTTGCAAATGCGACATGGCCCCACCAAAATCTGTGTTCCAAAAGCCAAATAGCACTCCCATGCCCTGCCATGCACCAAAATAGCAGTTTACACCAATATGTAAGTTATTGCCGAACTTGGAAGAAATTGCGTAACACAATTAGTGATGCTTTTTTCCAGGATTCCTTGTAAAAATGAAACATTTTCAGCTAAAATTGCAGATTGCTGGAAAAAAAATAATTTTTAAATTTTCACAGCCTAAAGCTAAAAATAATTGTGAAACACTTGTGGGGGTCAATATACTCACTTCACAGCTGGATATATTCCTTAAGGGGTGTAGTTTCCAATATGTGGTCTTTTAGGGGTGTTTATTAAGTTTTAGCACCTTAGGGCATCCGCAAAACTGAAATAGCACCTAAATAAAATCATAATGAAACTGAGACCCCAGATAAACTTATTTTGAAAAATTAATAAAAATTTGTTGGTAAAAAAAAAGAAAATGAGACCCCAAAGTCCATTGGGTGCTCCTCCCATTCTGGGGCTTGTGGTTGAGCCAAATAGCGCACTAGGGCCACATATGGGATATCTCTGAAAACATCAGAATCTGGGGAATCAATATTAAGTTGCACTTCCCTGATCACATCTACCCTGTTCTTGTGAATAATGGATACAAATTGAAAATCTGCAAAAAAAGGAAATTTTGAAATTTCATCTCCACTTTGCTTTAATTCCTGTGAAACACCTAATGGGTTAATAAACTTCCTAAATGCTGTTTTGAATACTTTAAAGGGTGTAGTTTCGTAGATGAAGTCAATTATGGGGGTATTTAACATACAGGTCAATCATAGTCACATCAGAACTGGACTCGTCCCTAAAAAATTTATATTGCAAATTTTCTTGAAAATTTTAAAATTACTACTAAATTTCTAAGCCCCCTAATGTCGTAAGAAAAACCCAGATATTTAAAAAAAATTATGCCAACCTACAGTAGACATATGGCAGATGCTAGTGATAAACTATTTTGTGGGGTATAACTATCTGTCTTACACGCAGACATTTTTGAAGCTTGAATATGGCAAATTTTTCAAATTTTTCACGATACTTTGATTTTTTTCACAAATAAACACAGATTTTTTTTTACCAAAATTTCTTACTATCTTAAAGCACAATGTGTCATGAGAAAACAAGCTCTGAATCACATGGATAAGTTAAAGTGTCAAAAGTTATTCTCACATAAAGTAACACATGCCAGATTTAAAAAATGGGGCTTTGTCAGAGAGGCCAAAACAGGCTCCGGCACTAAGGGGTTAATGCCGGTAACGAGTTGATTAGGAGCGTCTAACTGGTATGTAGGAGCCAGAACTCTTAATGGTTGGTAGGGGATCAAATACTTATTTCTCTCAGCAAAATGCCAAATAAATTTATATAATTTACACAATGTGATATTCTAGATTTTATTTTGTATATTCTATCTCTCAATGTTAAAATTAAACTTCCCTTAAAATAAGAGACTGTTCATGTCTTTGTCAGTGGGCAAACTTACACAGTCAACAAGGGATCAAATAATTATTTCCTTCACTGTAATTAATGTTGTACATCCGGCTTTATGTAATGTTGTCTGCCTCCAACACATACGATGCACCTAAACATAACTATCTTTGGCATTATTGATTGGAACTCATATGTGTTCCACATGGAGAGGGAGAAGTAGGCATCACAGGACATGCTCAGTTCATTCCCAATCCCTGATTCACAAGGGTGGCGCGCTTAGCCTCTATCATATGTCTACTGTAGGTTGGCATAATTAAAAAAAAGATAAAAAATTCACGACAGTAGGGGCTTTGAAGTTTAGTAGTAACTTTGAGGTGCCTGTATGTTAGATAACCCAATAAATGACTCCATCTAACAAATCACATCAAGAATCCTTACATTAACCTTTTAACTGCTGTAGACCACCAGGTACTCTGAAATTAATTTCTTCTTTTAGATAGACCACCAAGTATCTTCACATTAACTCCCTAACTCTTCTAGATCATCAGGTATACTGATGTTAAAATAGGGTTATGCTCCAGCGTGTTCTTTCCAGTTTTTCTTTTATAACATATAGTGTGTAATACACAATTGAGTCACATTATTATGACCAGAGCAATATCCAGAGTACCTGCCCTGTACATGAGAGACTGCAATTAAACTGGCTGAGGAGGATGCAATAAGGTCCTGATAGATTGTCACAGGTATCTGGAGACATGCAGCACATCCCACAGCTGCCGAAGGGTGTGTGAGCGAGGACCTGCAGAGAAAACAGGATGATCAAGGTGGCCCCACAGATGCTCAGGAGAGTACTTGGAAGTCTTGGTCATGTTCTTCCAAACGATGTCAGATTTTTTTGGCCAGGTGACATGTCACACTGTCCCATCCACCCTAGGGAAGAAAATCAGCATGGGTCTACATGATCTGTAAGTAGCACAAATTCCCCCTCGTTTTTATTTTTACCTGATTTTTCCCATTTGTTTTTGTTACTTTATACCCCCCTTTATTAGTGTGTCCAAATTCAGCGGCATTCGGTTGAGAGCACATGCATTCGTGTCTGCTGCGGCACTCCGGTGTCTTGCGGCGCATTGCGCATGTCACAGAGTCATGTGTGGTGGCACTTGGCTGCCGGAAATAGAGGCGGCATGTTTTGACCGCGGCTATCGGTGCGCATGCGCCTCCGCACGCCTATTCCAACACACTACCATTTTTAACATATAAGTGAGTTTATTTTAGGTCAGGCTTTTCTTCCTTCCTATTTTTTGTTTTATAGTTGAAACTAGAAGTTTACATAGATATATATAAAAAGACACATATGCATGTTTTTCTCACTCTCTGACATGAAATCAAAATAAATCTTACCTGTTTTAGGTCAATTAGGATTACCAAAATTATTTATATTTGCCAAATGGCAGAATAATGAGAATGAGAATTTTAAGGCATTTTTATTACTTTCTGCAAAGCCAAAAATTTTGATACGTTAGGATTACTATGCCTTTAAACAATTTGGGACAGCCCATATGATGATGTCATGCCTATGGAAGCGTCTGATTTATTGGTAACATCTGAGTTAATTAAAGACACAACTGTGGATGTATTTTAAGGCACACCAGAAACATACTGCTTCTATGTAACATCATGGGATAGTTTAAAGAAACCAGCCAAAATATCAGGAAGAGAATTGTGGACTCGCACAAGTCTGGATCATCGTTGGATACAATATCCAGATACCTGAAAGTGCCTCGTTCATCTGTACAAACAATTATATGCAAGTACAAAACAGAATCGAAATGTCCAGCCACCATACCGCTTAGGAAGGAGATGGGTTCTGTGTCTCAGAGGTGAAAGTGCTTTTGTCCAACATGTGCATATCAACCCAAGAACAAAAGCAAAAGACCTTGTGAAGATGCTGGTGGAAGCTGGTAAGATTGTGTCATTATCCACAGTGAAACAAGTACTGTATCAACATGCGCTGAAAGACCACTCTGCCAGGAAGAAGCCATTACTCCGAAAGAAACATATAAAACCCAGATTAATGTTTGCAAATGCACATAGGAACAAAGATCTACATTTTTGGAGACATGTCCTGTTGTCTGACGAAACTAAACTTGAACTGTTTGTCCATAATGACCATCATTACATTTCTAGGAAAAAGGAAGAAGCTTGAAAACCTAAGAACTCCATCCCAACTGTGAAACACAGAAGTGGCAGCATCATGTTGTGGGGTTGTTTTGCTGCAGAAGGGACTGGCGCACTTCACAAAATAGATGGCATCACGAGGAGAAAAGCTTATGTGGCAATACTGAAGCAACATCTCAATATATCAGCCAGGAAGTTAAAGCATGGACGGAAATGGGTATTTCAAATGGTCAATGACCCAAAGCATACTGCCAAACTGATTACAAATTAGTTTAAGGATAACTAAGTCAATGGCCATCACATAGCCCTGATCTCAATCCTATTGAAAAAGCTGAAAAGACAGGTGCGAGCAAGGCGACCTACAAACATGGCTCAGTTACACCAGTTCTGTCAGGAGGAATGGGCCAAAATTCCTACCAACTATTGTGAAAAGCTTGTGGAAGGATATCTAAAGTGTTTGACCCAAGTCATACAGTTTAAGGGCAATGCTATCAAATACTAATGAAATGTATGTAAACTTTTGACTTTGCAGAAAGTAATAAAAATGCCTTAAAACATTTTGGTAATCCTAATTGACCTAAAACAGGTGAGGTTTTATTCTGATGTCATGTCAGATAGTGAGAAAAACATGACTGTGTCTTTTTATATAGTGTATGTAAACATCTGGTTTTAACTGTATATATGGACTTGCTTTTGCATTTTGAATGGGCTACCTAGTTCATAAAACTGACTAAGATCTTATTGGCTGAGACTAGTCATGTGCTAATTGGAAAGGGGAGGGGGGTTAAATATGATGTCAGAAAGTCACTCTGACACACCTCCTGAGGAAACGTGCATTGGGGCATCAGGTCTGGTCTATGTGCAGCCTCTCATTAGGGGTGAGATTTATTGGTAAATACTTCTGGTCATATTACACCTTTGTCTTCTCTATCTTATTTAGATATTGATTTATACATTAATTTGACTACGTTATCCCGATTATAGCAAGCAAGAAAGTGACTACCCATACTAAATATTGCTCCCAAATGACTGTTCTCTGCTGGTCTTGTCCTTTTTTTGTCTTTAAATCATGTCTGATGTCTTATTAAAATCTTTGTCCAGACACATGAGAAAAAACAACAGAAATACCAAAGCTTGCTTCAGCCTACATACAAAATAAGCCCAAAGTCCTTGGTTGTAATTGAAATTGCTCTGGTAAGACACAACCCTGCTGACAACATAATCCCACCTGTTCGCAATATGTTGTAGGCTGGACCCAATTGTAGTGCCAGCCTTCCAGGCTCTGGCAAAAGCACACTTCAGTTTCCAAAACACACCACTACAGTCTCATGCTGGGTATCACATCCAGGTCACCTGACTCTCCAGGCTCACATAGGCCAATAAAAGCTGGTCTGGACCTGTAAACACAGGAATAGCAATCCCATCCATCTCTTCAGCTACTCCGGTAAGAGCCAGCCCTAATCAGCTGCATCAGCAGCTATACTACTATAAGCCAATGTCAGTAGCAATAGGCAACTGACATTTTGTCAAAACTGGTCCCTACTTCAATGCCATCAATGACAGTCCCTTGTGCCTTTTTACATATCACCCTCTACCCAAAGCCAGGGTTCTGGGCACCTTTAGCCAGCATGCAATGTACCTTAGACAGGGCATCTGCATTACCTTGCTGAACCAGCAAGTGACACAAGCATTTTTCTCCTTTTTCTCTCTTAACCACTTAAGAGGGAAATGATCCGATATCAGCCTGAACTTATGTCCTAACAAATAATATCAAAGGGAATCTAGTGTCCACTTAATGGCCAGGCATTCCTTTTTGATATTGCTCTGGTGGGGACAGCTTTTTACTGAAATAGCTAACAGAGTGTTCCTCTCCATTCACAACTTGGAATATTACCATGCCTAAGTCTACAGACGCATCAGTCTGGATGACCATTTCATGGGAGAAGTACAGGGTCACTTATACTAACTCCTGGAAGGCACTCTAAGCCTCTGAAGACCACTTAATCATGGCTGAATTTGCACCCTTCGTTAGATTGGTGACTTTGGGGATAAATCTCCTATGATATCCCACAATTCCCAGAAATGCCTTGACCTTGTTCTTGGCCTTAATTTAATTTGGGTTGTATCTCTCCTCTTCTAACTATGTTACCAAGGTACCTGACTTCTTCTATCCCCATGACAGACTTTCTAGGGTTGATAGTAAAATCAGCTTTCCTTAATGAGTCCCGAACAGCATGGACCTTACCAAGATGACTTTCCCAGTCGCGACTAAGGCTATGTTAACACAGCACTGGATTCTTGTTGGAATTTCAGCGGATTGAGTATATTGAATCTGCAAAAATCCGACTGTATCCAGCGATGTGTAGACTTTAAAAGAAATTCTGTGCTGTAGTCTACACAGCATGGGTTTTCTACTGAATCAGCTCAACCCCTTGGGCATAAGTTAGGAGACTACCTTAAATATCTCATTTACTTTCCATGGTGGGTACTAATTACAGAACTCGGGCTCCTGAACTAAACTGTCTAAGACATGCTGACCTTTTATAGAATCTATACTGGGCCTCCTAAGCCTGGAGAAGATGCTCCTTCACAATGAACGTCACTTGGGCTATCCTCTCCTGCATTTGAGCGACATGCTCTATTACACTTTTGAAGGGGATCGTTCTTCCAAGTCTCCTTGGCTACATCTAACAGCCCCCTGGGATGCCTGCCACTCAACAATCCCAGTCCCTGCTATCTTTTTTAACATCCTTTTTTTTTTTAACATAGCCTATTGTTTTATTGAATCTTTCAACCAGCCAATCGTTCTGTGGGTGGTGGACAGACATAAGTTACCGGGTGACCTGCAAGGCCTTCAAGACCTTCAAAGATCCTGCATGACCTTTCACATGAACGGGGTTCCCTGGTCGGTCAGGATCTTCTTAGGCAACCGGGTTCTGGAAAAAACTTGGACCAACTCCAGGGCGTTTGCTTTGGAGAGGGTATTTCTCAGCGGCACTGCCTCAGGATATCAGGTGGCATAGTCCACTATGACTAGTAGCATAGTTACAAGGGTCGCACTGGTCAAAATTTCAACCAAGCCCCTGAGGAATGTGGGCCCACAGGCCCCCCTCGCAACACAGCTGCATCAATGGGTCAGATAGACCCAGCGATCGCTATTGCTGCCTCCTACACAGTGCAGGCAGCGGCTCAGTCAGAGTGGCCAGTATCAGAGCTAGCTCCTTTCCCGACCACTTAGCCCCTGGTTGATCTGGCGCAATGTGATGATGTCATCGCGCCGCCTGCGCTGCTGCCAATACTAGGCCCTAAACCTATGGCATCAGGCCATTGGCTTATAGCCTAGTAAATGCCGGAAGTAGCATCCCGGACTAAAAGAAGAAGAGTTTGACGGGTGAATGGGGAGAGGTAAGTACTATTTTTTAATTTTTTTTTTTACAAAGATGCCCTGTATACCTACATACTATGGAGGACCTTATATACCTATATATAGACTATTAGAGGAACTTCTATATATCTATATATCTATATATACACTACTGGAGACCCTTATATCCCTATATACACTATATTATATACCTATGTACTATGGAGGACCTTATATACCTATCTACTCGGGCCCTCTATACCTACCGACTATCTACTGTGGGACCTTATATACCTATATACTGGAGGGTGGAGGGCTGTATACCTGGCTACCCAGTGGGGTGCCCTGTATACATACTAACTGAGTGACACACCCAATATACCAATCTATCAACTGGAGGACCCTATTTACCTACCTACTGGGTGGATCCTATAAAGCAACCTATCTACAGAAAGACCTTATATATTCATCCACTGTTGGAGCCCTATGTATTTACCTACCTACCTACCCACTGCGGGAGCTCTATATACAAACCTACCTATCTACTAAGAGGGCCCTATATACCTACCTACTAAAGGCTCTATATACCTACCAGAGGGACCCTATATACCTACTTACATACTGAGGGGCCTATATGCCTTCCTGCTAGAGGGCCCTACATGCCTACCTAAAGAGGGTACCCTATAAACCTACTTACTGAGCGGGTCTATATACCTATCTAATGGGGGACCATATAACTCCCTTCCTACTGAGGGTCCTATATACTTACTGAGTGGCTACATAATGGGGGACTATATAATTCATTACCTACTGAGGGGGTCTATACATTCATTCTGACTGGAACAATATACCTACCTACTGAGGTATAGTTCTACATACAGGATCCTTGCTAGAGACCCCACTAGTGTACAGTCATATGAAAGTTTGGGCACCCCTATTAATCTTAATCATTTTTAGTTCTAAATATTTGGGTGTTTGCAACAGCCATTTCAATTTGATATATCTAATAACTGATGGAAACAGTAATATTTCCGGATTGAAATGAGGTTTATTGTACTAACACAAAATGTGCAATATGCATTAAACCAAAATTTGACCGGTGCAAAAGTATGGGCACCCCAACAGAAAAGTGACATTAATATTTAGTAGATCCTCCTTTTGCAAAAATAACAGCCTCTAGTCGCTTCCTGTAGCTTTTAATCAGTTCCTGGATCCTGGATGAAGGTATTTTTGACCATTCCTCTTTACAAAACAATTCAAGTTCAGTTAAGTTTGATGGTCGCCGAGCATGGACAGCCCGCTTCAAAGTATCCCACAGATGTTCAATGATATTCAGGTCTGGGGACTGGGATGGCCATTCCAGAACATTGTAATTGTTCCTCTGCATGAATGCCTGAGTAGATTTGGAGCTGTGTTTGGGATCATTGTCTTGCTGAAATATCCATCCCCGGCGTAACTTCAAATTCATCACTGATTCTTGTACATTATTCTAAAGAATCTGCTGATACTGAGTTGAATCCATGCGACCCTCAACTTAAACAAGATTCCCGGTGCCGGAATTGGCCACACAGCCCCAAAGCATGATGGAACCTCCACCAAATTTTACAGTTGGTAGCAAGTGTTTTTCTTGGAATGCTGTGTTTTTGGGACGCCACGCATAACGTCTTTTTGTATGACCAAACAACTCAATCTTTGTTTCATCAGTCCACAGGACCTGCTTCCAAAATGAAGCTGGCTTGTCCAAATGTGCTTTTGCATACCTCAGGCGACTCTGTTTGTGGCGTGCTTTCAGAAACGGCTTCTTTCGCATCACTCTCCCATAAAGCTTCTTCTTGTGTAAAATGTGCTGTATTGTTGACCGATGCACAGTGACACCATCTGCAGCAAGATGATGCTGCAGCTCTTTGGAGGTGGTCTGTGGATTGTCCTTGACTGTTCTCACCATTCTTCTTCTCTGCCTTTCTGATATTTTTCTTGGCCTGCCACTTCTGGGCTTAACAAGAACTGTCCCTGTGGTCTTCTATTTCCTTACTATGTTCCCTCACAGTGGAAACTGACAGGTTGTAAATCTCTGAGACAACTTTTTGTATCCTTCCCCTGAACAACTATGTTGAACAATCTTTGTTTTCAGATCATTTTGAGAGTTGTTTTGAGGAGCCCATGATGCACTCTTCACAGGAGATTCAAATAGGAGAACAACTTGCAATTGGCCACCTTAAATACCTTTTCTCATCATTGGATACACATGGCTATGAAGTTCAAAGCTCAGTGAGTTTACAAAACCAATGTTTTTGTGCTTCAGAAAGTCAGTAAAAAGAAGTTAGGAGTATTCAAATCAATAAAATGATAAGGGTACCCAAATTTTTGCACCAGTCAAAATTTTGTGTTAGTACAATAAACCGCATTTCAATCCGGAAATATTACTGTGTCCATCAGTTATTAGATATATCAAATTGAAATGGATGTTGCAAACACCCAAATATTTAGAACTAAAAATGATTAAGATTAATAGGGGTGCCCAAACTTTTTCATATGACTGTATTTCAGATTGGTATGAAAAAATTACTAGAAGAGGGCATCACTATCAGAGCTATTCCTTCAAAAGGGATTTTTTTCCTCCACCAAAGAGACCAATTGTAGCTGGAATAGGCTCTATGGGGGAACAATTGGGGGATTGGGTAGACCATCTACAACCCCTTATTCCTCTATTACCAGGCTTTCTTAAAGACACCAGACATAATATTAACTTATTGGACGGTATCCCTTTGGAATTGCAATAAATCCTGAGATATAGAAAGCATGTTTCCATCAATTCTACGTGATATATTTCTAGAATGTCTTAGAGACTTCTTGTCCAGACATAGTAACTATAGGATGGAAATTAATGAATTTTTAGTTATGGCAGTTGAGTTTTTGCTCCTACACAATTTTTTCTTTTTTGACAAGGTTTCTCCAACAATGGGGTGCATCCATGGGGTTGTGCTTCTCCCCTTCCCTGGCCAATATTTATATGGGGATGTGACCTTTCTTTTTTCAGAAAAAATGCCCCCCCCCCCATCTTAGGTGCTAGGTCATTATATAGACGACCTCCGCCTGATATGGGAGGGACCAGAGGATATGATTCCTGACTTTTTGTATCATATTAACAAAAACCCCATGAATTCATGGTTTACTTCTAGATATAATTTTAGGAGTATGGACTTCATGGATGTTACTTTTCTAGGTATACCAAATCAAGGGATAAGTGTGTCTCCCTTTTGCAAGTCAGTTCTAGAAATTCACTTTTGTTGGCATTTTTATGTCACCCTTCCCACATTACTCAGAATATCCCTGCTGGGGAATTAATTTGTATCAAGAAAAATACTACGGTGGGTGATAATTATGTAACAAGAAAAATTCATAGCTCGTTTTAAAAATAAAGGTTATGATGACCATATATTATAGTTAGCAAAAACTGAAGTGACTCAAATTCCCCAATCTGAGCTGTTGAAACCAAAAAGAACCCCTTTAATATACTAACAAAATAAAACCAATAAATTCCTACTGCATATAGCCCTCAATATCAGCAAATAACTAAGATTGTTAAAAAACATTTACCGATACTTTATACACATGAAAATCTATCACATATACTAAAACTAGGGATTAATTTTGTTTCAAAACGAGCACCCACTATAGGCTCACTTGTTTCTCCAAGTTTGTTTCTCAGTAATAAGAAAAAAATCAACACGGTTAAATACAAAGGTTTGTTATCCATGCGGTCACAATGTCTGTACAAGTTGTAAATATATTAATAATATCAGTACTTTCACATCCTACCATATGTAACAAAAAAAAGAATACAACATCGGTATATTAAATGTATTACAAGAAATGTTGTGTACTTAATCTTATGTTTAACATGTAGAGTTCAATATGTAGGATGCACTACTGCTCCGTTAAAACTTTATGTGTCATTTCTCTGACGCCCGTAATCCAACTTGGAATATGCATGTCATCTGCATCCAGGCACTTTAGTGAGGTCCATCAAAATGATCTGTCATCTTTCCGATCTGCAAGTATGGAAAAAGTTGTGAAATCACTCAGAGGGGGTGACATTGAAAGAAAGTTACTAACTTGTGAAGCTAAACAGATTACTAAATTAGCTACTAGACAGCTGTTAGGCTTACATATTAAACACAATCTTTTATACCATTACACATGATAACTTCTACCATATGTAATATTAGAAAATATATGTATATTTATTGTTTGTTTGTTTCTGGTCTTTCCTTTTATTTATATATTTTTTCTTGATGTTATACTGTACATATTGCAGTTCCCTTACTTTTTAACATTTGTTTTAAATTTTCTTGAGACATTGCTGTTAGCCCATATGCCTTTCCTCTCTTTGTACACTTAGGGCGCATCCCCACGGCACAGGACAAATACCGGTCAGTTTATCCGTTTTTTGTGCTATGCACACGGCCGCTGGAGGACGGTTTTCTCCGCAATTAGCAGAGAAAAGACCTCCCCCTTCCCATTCACTGGTTCATATTCCGTCCGAAAACTGGATGTAAGAATGAACAAGTACAATGTTTTTTGGGTGGCCGGCGGTTTAAAAAACTACCGGGCGGAAGACCCATGTAGTGGGGACTCATGCACGGGTTTTCCATAGCGGCCCATGTAAAAGTTTGCGGCCGGTTTTTCAGACGGTTTGCGGTTTTGCAAAACCGCAAACCGTCTGAAAAAACAGCCACAAACCGGTGCCGTGGGTACAAGGCCTTAGGAGTTAAGAGTGCCCCAGGTGGGGTCAATTAGCCTCTCATGTATAAAGCAGGAGTCTAGGAGACATATTCTGTGGCACTATGAATAAAGTTTATTGAAACGTGCGGGAATGTTCTCTAGGCTTGGGGTCTACACCTGTACCATGCATTATTTTTAAAGATGATTATGAATAATTACCTTTTACTGAACCTTATTGCCCAGGATTCCTCATGCGTGGATTCCAGATTTTTTTGGGGGGGTGTTTATCTATTGAGGGGCCTGTATGGCTACCTAATGGATCTCAACCGATCTAATTGAGGTTTTACCTACCTACTGGGGGCTTACTTACCTATATAACAAAGGGGGACTTTACCTACTTATCCGGTGTCTGCCTACTTATTTGACGTACTAATTTTGAGGATCTCACTTACCTAAAAGGAGTGCCTACCGATAGGCACTTGTCTTATTTGGGGGCCAGGGAACTTACTATGTGGGGTATGTACCTAGCTACTGCTGGCACAAATGGGGACTCTATAATTGTCTGGGGGCACTTTCACTGTTTGGGGTACAATTACTGTGTGGGGCACCAAAAGGGGGATTACTACCATTTGGGGTACTGTGGATGGGAGGGGGGGGGGTGTTGTACAAAGGTGAGTAATGGTAGGGAAGTGCTGGAAAAGTAAGGAGTCTATCATATTTGTGTGGTAAATTCTGCAGGGACTAGTTGTGGTCGGAAGATGACGCCATGATGGTCTTAATTGGATGGAGAAGAAAAGGTAAAGTGAAAGACTACCGTCACTTGTGAGTCACTGGATGTACAGTATCTCACAAAAGTAAGTACAACACACATTTTTGTAAATATTGTATTATATCTTTTTATGTGACAACACTGAAGATATGACAGTGTGATACAATGTAAAGTAGTCAGTGTACAGGTATGTGCACACAGTGTGTTGAATACATTTTAACAATACGTGTGGTACACATTTGGATACGTTTTCTGGACTGCAAAAACTTACCCAAAAATGTATTGTTTCTATTAGCTTTTAAATGCGTAAAACGGATCAAGAAGTGACATGTTACTTCTTTGTACAGATCTGGAAAAAGGAATACAATAACATATGTATGAATGACGATCTGTATTTTACAATGAAATCAATGAAAACTGAATGGACAATTGTTAAATACGTATTTGGGTGCATATTCCGGTACATAATACGTATTTCACAAACGCAGTGTGAACATACCCTCCAGCTTGTCTAACAGTGTAAATTTGGTGTGCCCTCAAGATAACTCAACACAGCCATCAGTGTCTAAACTGCTGGCAACAAAAGTGCGTTTATGTGACTTACATTTAAAAAAAAAACTGGCCCTTATGTCACCGAGGCCAGGCACCTCACTGACACATACCTGCCGTCAACGGCAGTCCCTTGCACCAATATCCACTATGCCACCTCACCAAACGTGACTTCTTTTATGAGTTATGCATTGCTAACGTCAAAAGTATGATGTGGTCAACTGTGTATATTTAATTTTAGTTAAAAAAAAAAGCGTGTAATACAAATGTCAGGGGCTATTATGTGTAAAAATAAATTTCAGTGGGTATAGTATGTAACAATTTCAGGGAGTACAGCCTGTGCTATAGGTAATATCAGGGGGCACAGTGCATCATATTTAATTGGTACAATGTGTAATACAATTAATTTGGGGGCAAACAGTGTGTATTATGATTTAATGTGTACAATATAATGTAATTAATATGTGTTTTCCATTCTTAAAAAGAAAGAGCTACTGCTGGCCAAAGAAAAGACAAATAATTTTGCTTAACTTTAAAACCCACTCCTTTCCATTGCTCCCCGTGCTCACAACAATGATGTCATGTTCATCATTCATGTGACACTGAGGGCCACCAATGGACTTGGTGGTAACGTGCTGTTCATACAGGAAAAGACTGCTAAGGCAGTGATTTGCTGCAGCACCACATCATGTCACTGATAGGTAGCAACAGGCTGTGCCATCTACATGAAAGAGGAGCGGTGCCTTTCCTTTGCCTGATCAAACAACTTCACCTCCCCCCCCCCCAATGGCAAAATCATGGTTGTCATGGGAGCCAGGAGCCTATTGAAGGCTACCATGGAGGCCATGTTACTACTCCTATTACATCCTGCCATATGTGTACACCATTTTGAAAAACATATTGCAGAACAGTGTTCAAGTACCTTATAGGGATGGACTACAGGAGCAAGTAAAAAAAGTAAAATAAAAAAGGTTTAAAACAAAAAAAATTAAAAAGTTTAATTTTTACACATAAAAAAATATTAACCTAAAACAGTTACACATTAGATCATGGGGTATATTAAACAGGACTTAGATGCACATAAGAACATCGCATTTTACAGATCACTAGTCAGACCACACACATGGATTATTGTGTACAGTTTTGGGCACCAGGGCACAAGAAAGACATTGTGCAATGGATAAAGCGAGTAGTGGACCCACTTGACCACTGCTGAGCTTGCTCCAAGGGTGCGCAACTAAGCGGCCATCGGGCTTCTTTACAGATGCTTTGATGGTAAGGACGGCTTCCCTGACGGCCGCAAGGTGTGACCTCAGAGCAGTCCCTGGCAGTGGCAGCTGACTGGACAGGTCAGAAGTGCCAATGCTAGGCATCAACAAGAATAGGGACAATGATATAACAGACTAGGTGTACAGACGTGCAGGTGCAGAATAAAAGAGACAGGAGACAGAACTAAACAGAAAAGGCCAAACAGATGCCAAAGGGGAAGGCTAGACAGAGGCCAAGGTGAAAAACAAACACACAGGACACAACACCAAGAACATGACAGGAAACAAGGCAAAGACAAGCTAGGGCACTGGCTAGGAACTAAGGCATGAATTGACAAGGCAATGGCAAACACATGGCAGGAAAACGCACAAAGACTCACAGACAGACGCATGGCAGCAGATCACGAAACACCATGCAGGATCCCACAAGGGCAGCAACAACACACTAACACAACAAGGATCAGGCAGAGACTATGGGGAGAAGCAAGCTTATAACCACATATGGGGACGGAGATTGGCATAGGAAGCCCAACCCCACTGCACACTGTGGGAATAAATGAGAGCATAATGTGGCCGCTGCCCTCTATAGAGCAACAAGCAAATAGGACAGCAGTCACAAGATGGAGGAGCAGAATGGCCAGCATAGGAAAAACTGCACAGCAAACACAAATTGGTAAGCGGCGGCGACAGGAGACTTCACGGTGACTGCGTTTTCCTAAAATGAGGACAATTGTCTTCTACCACTTGGTGGTTTTGCCTTCCTCTGAATAAATACTATAGCACAGTAGGCTGAACTGGATTGATTTATAAAAACACATTTTTAAGGATTAAATAAAATATTAAGTAACTTTTTTTACTGCCTTCTGTACCTTGGATATTCGTGGCTGGTTCAATTTTGCTTTACTGTTATGGTTTGCCTTTGAAGCGGTTGGAGGACTCGCTTGAACCGTGCCCGATCCATCAGGTGAGCTGCATTGTTTGTTTGCTCTACTGATTGATTTATTGATAAACTATGTAACTAGTTAGTGGAGCTTGTCAGGGTTCGGTGGATTCGCTGGAACACCGCAAGCGATCATAATAATAATAATAATAATAATCTTTATTTATATAGCGCCAACATATTCCGCAGATGATAGTTAAGCCATGCCAGGGAGCGGAGTCTAAGTAGCCCCCGGTATTCACCAGAGCCCGCCGCAAAGCGGGATGGACTTGCTGCGGCGTGAGGCTACCAGGTCGCTACCCCTGACGTGACTTGCTTGCGATGGCGGCCGGGGTAATGCGTGGTACAGAATCGTAATCCGGAGACGTAGTCAGGGACAGGCAGAAGGTCAGGGCAGGCGGCAGAGGTTCGTGGTCAGAGACGGGCAGACGGTCAGGGCAGGCGGCAAACAGGCAAGGTCAGGAAACGTAGGCAACGCACACCAACATTCTGGCAGAGAGTGCTGGGGCCGTATTCCTTATATAGGACCAGCGGCCGGCAATTGACCAAATTACCGGCGCACTGGCCCTTTAAATCCAGACCAGCCGTCGCGTGTGCGCCCTAGGCAGGCTGGGACAGGCAGGAGCAGCGTACACAAGAGCGTGGACGGGTAAGTGACCCGACGCCGGGCCTCGGGTAGCAGAGGGATGGTCGCGGGCGGCCGCGGAGGGCAACGGCACCCGCGCCAGCCCCCATGACAGTACCCCCCCTTAGGTCTCCCCCTCTTTTTTCGGAACTTAGAGAGGAGGTCAGGTGACAGATTGGCCTCAGGTTCCCACGAACGCTCCTCAGGCCCGAACCCCTTCCAAGCAATAAGAAAGAACCACTTTCCCCTCACCGTTCTTTCCGCCAGCACCTCCTTGACCTCAAAGATGTTATCAGAGTTGGCCACAGGAGAAGGCGAGACAGATCCACGGGAGAAGCAATTTAGCACCACCGGTTTGAGGAGAGAGACATGGAAGGCGTTCGGGATACGCAGAGTGGGAGGCAAGCGGAGCTTGTAGGACACCGGGTTTAGTTGCCGAAGTACCACAAAAGGGCCCAAATACTTAGGGCCTAACTTGTAACTGAGAACCGAGAGTCTCAAAGTTTTAACTTGTAACTGGGCACCTTGAAGCGAATGTACTTGGCAGATAAAAAAACCCTTCCAGGGCTTAAATAGGGGGGGCCTCCGGTCCTGTCACCCCGGGGCCTTGGGGAGCGTTTTTGGCCGTAAACTGCATTGGACTTCCCAAAAGTGCCTGATTTCCTATACTTGGGCATCACGGCGGGACGTGAGCGGGACCCAGAGGAAGAGGCGGGGGGGGATTTACCCAAATACAAAAAAAAAGGGGAGAGGCTTCCAGAGTTGAGCCTAAGGAATTATACGAAAATTTGCCCAGGAGAGGAGGTAGACCAGTTATCCTGCGGGCGGACACAAATGATGTAGATAGGTACCTAAACTTGGTTGACCCCTTCCCTCCCTTGGGTTTGAGGGTTATGCAGACAGAAGTCCAGCTGCCCCTGCAACTGACACACAGACCCCGCCAAATTTTGACAAAAACTGGACCCCTTACCCGAACGATATGCTTTTGGGGTCCGTGTAGCCGAAAAATGGGTGGAAAAGTGGGGGCCAGCTGGGGGGCAGGGGGTAACCAGGGCGGGGGAAAAAAGTGGCCATCTTTAAAAATTATCTCACCCCCCAATAAGTTTTTCCGAGGAGGCCGGGAGGTTTCTTCAGTGTCCCCAAAAGGTAAAAGTGCCCACTCATACTGGTGTCAGCTTAGTGCACCCCACTCAGTAGTAGTATCTCCTATGGTGCTCCACCACTTAGAAATTTGTACCCCTGTATGTCCCCTATCAGTAAGGGTCCTCCATTTTGGGTATAGTCATGCGGAATAGCGGCCCAAAAATAATAAATAATATACAAATTTAAATAAACCATTACTCACCTAACATGTCTTACAGTCTATTAGAATGCATACTTAAAATTAGCCTATATATAGCACATTTAAAAGGGTTTTCTCACCATACTGTTTCACATAGCCTGCTCTTCAAACCCAAAACTTCCCTTTTTTGGTGAGTTTTCTTGCAGTGATTTGCATATCCGCTTTGCTAATTCTGGCTTTGCTAGTAAGAAGGACATTGGTAATTGAAAGGTTTTAACAGTTGGAAAAAGGTACAGGCTCTAAATGGAAAAAATTTTGTCATAAAATAAACAATTCCTGTTTTCCTAAAAAGATACAGCAGGGGTGACTTTCACATCCTGTCACTGCTGCTAGGCAAAGAAAAAAGATCAAAACCCAAAGGGAAAGAAAGTTTAAAATGCTCAGTCTGAAAGGAAGCAAACTCAGATTAGCAATGTGTTTGGTAATAGTCTTTACCTCTGAACATGTTTAAAGCTTATCAATGTGGTGAGAAAACCCCTTTAACATAAGCATACATCATGATGTCGGGAGATGATAAAAAAACAGGCTTGGGAGCTAGCCTGTCCACCCCTCCCAACCTACCCATTTAACTAATAAAAGTCAATCTAGAGATGGGGGGAATTTCTCAAAAATTCGTTCGCCGAGTTCCTGAAATTTTCCCTCAAAATTTTGTTTCGACCTGAAAATTTATTTGCTTTAATCGGTTAAAAAAAAGCTATTCTGGCGAGAGGCCCCGTAGGGGGTTTTAGAACATTGTGGCCAGATCTATTTCTAGGGGGGTGGTTCGGGCTTCATACTTGCGTGTTTTAGTATGACACCGATGACTGCCCCGCTCTTAGAAACGCTCTTGGGCGCTTAAAAGGGCAAACGGACTAAAAATGAAGTGGGGAACGCAACCTGACAAAATATTTTAACCCGCTAAAGAACCGATGGGGGCTAAGATCCTCAAACTCAAAGAACACAATAGTGGGTTCCCCGGGCCCGGGACAGGTGCAGCCAGTAAAGGGGGGGGTCAAAAGTGGTCCCCCCCCGGGAAAAAGCTTTTGGTGTCATCTGCCCGTGTGTTAACCCCCAACCCAAAGCTTCATGAATGGTTGACAAGGCCACCACTTTCTCCCCAAAACATCTAACCCCCAGCCAAGAGTCGGTGGGTTATCAAAAACAACCCCCGTTGGCATGGCCCGGGAGCGGTGAGGGGGGCCCCCCGTCCTAACCCACCCTGTCCCGTTCGTTCCCACGGGCCAGAGAAAAATTGCTGTGGCCTTCGCCCCTATACCGTAGGGGCGAAAATTTTGAGGCAGGGCAGCAAAAAAGGTGGGGGAAAACATCCGTGCTTCTTGAGAAAGCAAGTAGTGAGAGGGGGTTTTCTGGGGGGTTATGTTGTGAGCGGTCTCTCTCTACAGCGCACCGTTTTGAAGGGCGGCGTGACCCGGGGAAAAAACCCTAATCGATGTAGCCGATTGCCTTGGGAGCAGGGGAAGCAAGCAAGGCTGGGACAAGGTATTTTGGGGTTCCTGTTAAACAAGGGATAAATGCCCCCCAAATGGAAAAATTCACCCCCTCCTGCCCCCCCTTGTCCCCTTTTCTGCTTTTATTAAATTGGCACCCTATGGTTCTTAATTCGCAATGCATCATCCCCCCAGGGGTTTTCATCACGGGGGGAAAGAGCGGCAGCTTGTGTCAGGCGTGGGCCACCTCAAGTCGGTGTTTGCCGGAGTCAGCAGGGGGGCAGCCAAAAAAGCACGATTTAGACCACCCACTTTGCAGGGCCCCGAAAGTAGCGGACAAGGGGGTCACCGGGGGGACAGTGGAAAAAGTGTCAGTGCAGAGCATTTTGGGGGTAAAAAAACCCATCGGGGGTGTGCAGTTTTTTTTCAAGACACCAGGGAGGGGAACATGGCATATGTGAATCTGTGGGAAAAGAAAAAAGTGACCAGGGGGCCCAACGTTCACCACAGCCTTCATCAAATCATGCTTGTCACCATACATGGCTGGGAGAAAAGTGTCTAGATTTTTGGTGGTCTTCTGTCCACAGCAGCACCTCAGTGGCACCCTCCCCCTTTCACAGCAAAGCTTTCCCCCCTCACCCAAGACAACTCCCTGTCTTTTACTCATCTACCGGGCCAGTTTCCTGCTCCTCGGCATCATGGTGCCCGCAGTCATTACCAGACGATTGCCCCAAAAGACAGCATATGTTCTAACCATCCCCAAGTACAAAGCTGACCGTCTCCTGTCCAAGTTGGTGGTACTGCTGTCCCTCCCTTTTCAATGGGGGGTTCACTGTTTCAAGAATTAACAGGAAATTTTCATTCCTTTTGCCATTTCCCCACCAACACACCCGCCTTTAGCAAAAAAGAACAGAAAAACTTAAACAAAAAAACGAAATGATGAACGGGGTAAATATATGAACAGCACAAAATTTATTTCGGGAGAAAATTTTTAACAGGATAATTTATGAAAGGGGGAAAAATTTTGAAAAAAGGGTTAAAAAGGGGAACAGGGGGAAATTGGGGAACGGGAAAATATATTTAGACAAAAAATTTTGAACGGGATAAAAAAATTTTAACAGGGGAAAATTTTTGAACAGGAAGGGTTTTGATCAACAGGGGGAAATATATAAAGGGGAGAAATATATAATAAAAGGGAAATTTTTGAAGGGGTAAATTATGAAACAGGAAGAAATTTTTGAAAAGGGAGAAATTTTGATAAACGGGGGAAAATTTATGAAAAGGGGGAAATTATGAACAGAGGGAAATTGATGAACGGGAGAAATTTTATGAACAGGCAGAAATATATAACAGGGAAAAAAATATGAACAGGGAAAAATGAACAGGGAGAAATTTATGAACAGGGGGGTAATTGTTTAACGGGGGAAATTGAGGAATAGGGGGAAATTATAACAGGGGGGAAATTTAGAAAAGGAATAAATATATTTAAAAAGAAATTGAGAACAGGGGGAAATTGAGGAAAAAAGGGGGAAATTGATGAAAAGGAAAGGCCATTTTTAATGATTTTTTGTGTCTAAGTGGCAGGAGTACTCCCCCTGTGTTTTTTTGATGGTCCGCCAGTGGTGCCCTTATTGGGGAAATCTGCCGTTTTCACCCTTTGAGGGGACCGGGATTTGTCGGTGCCAGGCTTAGGGATGGGAATAACTTTAAAATTCCACGTCTTCCCAAAAGTCCCTGGATCAATGCTGCAAAATTTTTTTCTGGGTCTGGGGTTAAAAAAGTGGAAAAAAAAAAAATCCTCAGCTTAATGATCCTGGGGGTGAAACTAACGAAAGGAAGAATTGGAGCAAAAACAGTGTCTCAATTTTGTGTTTTTTTTTTTAAAATCAGGAGAGGACGGAGCAAACCAAGATTAGGAAATGACCCAAAAACACCTGGCGTTTCAGTGGAGTTGGAAAAACAGGATCCCCCAGGTTATTGGCAGATGGCCCCTGCATTGTTTGCCCTGGTTTTGTGGGCAGGTGAATAGAACCCTACCCGGGGATGACTTCTGGCGCTCCCCCCCTCTTGAAAACCCCTCGTTAAAAAAATGGGGGCATTTGTTCACGCCAAGAAGAGGATAAAAACAAGTAAATAAAGAGACAAAACTATTAGTCAGTTTGGCCGCTGCCTTATCTGGGGCATGGTCCATCCTCTAGCGGTCCCCGGAAAAGGGGTGGTTCATCAGGCTCATTTACCATTTCCCGTTTCTGTGGGGGGAGGGTGGTTATAGCAGTACCAGCCAATCAGGAATTTGGGGTTTGAGTTGTTATGAGAAATTTTTTTCACCTTTTCCCTTTGTTTTTTTAGGTACCCCCCAGCAGCACACCGGAGCAGACCCCGAACGTGGATTCTTTTGGCTACCTTTTTGGGTTTAACTCCTTTTCTTTTTTTGGGTTTTGGGAATGTATTATTTCCAAAATAAACGGGCCCTGAAAATGAAGGGAAAGGCAAAAGTTGGGTCAATCAAAATTTTGATGAACCCCCCTCCCTTCTTTTCGGGGGCTCTACATGTTCGTTTAACAGAACCCCCCAAAAATGAAAAAAATTAAATGTTTCCAAATACGATATCCCCGGGAAAATGGATTTAGAGTAGTAGGGCTGAAATACACAAACACTGGGTTTTAACAGAATTCTCCCAAAAAGTTAAAAAATTAACTTTGGCCACAGATTAAAATCCCCCCCGGTCTGAGTTGATGGATTTCGGCATGAAAGTGGAGAAATACGAAACCCCGTAATTCACTCCAAAATTACCCCCAAAACAAGGGGTTAACCTTGGATTAAAAATACCCCCCAGAAAAGAACAGATGAAATTTAGCATATTTGGGGCAGAATTACACCCCCCCCTGGGCTTTAGGGAGAAACCCACAAAAAAAAAAAATGATAAACCCGGTAGCGTTAAATTTCAACTTTAACCCTTTGTGAAACTCATCTTGATAAAAACAGTTTCTTTTAGAATGACTTTTTGGAGCGAGATTAGAAACCCTTTAGGGAGGGTATGCAATGACACAGACTTTGGGGTCTTTCCCCCCCAATTGTGTAAAAAGTTTGGTTTTTAATGAGTTTGTTTAATGCAAGCACACAGGATATTTTCCGGGCAATTTTAAGTTTAAAAAATTTTAAAATGGCATCCTATTTTTGGGTTTTGAAGCCACTGGTCGCTGATTGGCTTCATGTCTGCACATGTCATTGAGGGTGTTGCTTTCTTCCTCCCACAGTTCTTTGCCCCATGTAACGCCATGTGTGTTTTTTATTTTACCAATAAAAAAGACGCTTCATTCCTGTGAATCACGCTAAACTTCGGCTTCGCTCAGAACCAACGTTTTCCTGAAATTCTAAATAAATTCCAGTTCGTTAGAATTGATTCGCCCATCTCTAGTCACAGCGTTTAGGCAGTTATTCAGAGGAAAGTTCCCCCCACTTCATCCCTGATTGTTCTTTTCCCAGTGTGATTGCGTGTTGTAGACCAGTTTTCATGACAGCCAGGGGCCCACTGAGGCTCGCTGTCCTACCCTCTTACTGCTACTATTACACCTGGAGTAATAAAAGACTGGTTATTGAATACTCTGCTGCAATACTTAGTATTGCAGTATGGTTTACAAACCATTGTGCTGGCTAGTGGTCAAGTGTTCTAAAAATATCTAAAAAAGAAAATTCTAAAAAGGTTTTAGAAATAAAAAAAAATAAAGTAAATGAAAAATGTTACCTACAAAACAAGAGATACAATTAATAAAATTAAACATAATTGGTGTGGCCACATCCATAAAAGTCTAACCTAGTGAAATATATAACATTCTTTATCCTGAATGCCATTTATACTTTATCCTGAACTCCTGGTGAATGCCGTTAAGAGAAAAAAAATGCTCAGTGCCACAAAGGATTTTTGTTGTTTCCCAATATGTTATGTGGTAATTTAAATTGTACTTTTAAATACTGAAAGCTGTCAAACAAAAAAAAAGTCCTAAGTCCTCATAATACTCTGTCAACAGAAATATAAAAAAAAAAAAGTTATAGTTCTTTGTAGACAGGAAGAAAAAAAATGAACATGTTATTGTCAAAAATAAATGATAAGCAGCAAGCTGACAGCTTCCTGCCCTAATGTCTTATTCAACTGTACATTATATCCATCCTTTCCTGTAGTTGACATTAGTGGTTGCCTAGAGATCATGCTTTAGGCTGGGCCTTCTTGGGTCAAAAGAAAGAAAAAATAATACATTGTAAACAGCATGTACAGTATAAGCGATCATGTGTTCATGTAAACCGCATAAAACCTGTGTTAAGACTGTATTAATAATGCTCATATTTATTATTTATATTATTGTTCTGGCTCTCTAGTCGGGGGACATAAACAGTTGTCCACATCTTTTCAGTTTTAAATGCAATATTACTGGATACTAGACTCTAAGCAGTGATGTGCAGGTGAAATGTTTTTTAAATTTTACATTGGGGTATATTTACTTATCCTCCATAATACTTACACTAGGCAGTCTGAAGACACAAAATTCTTCACAGTATGTCACGTTGTATGATAGGTTTAGTGTACACACTCTTTTCTAACTTTACAACAACTACTGATAGGCTTACTTTTCACCTACATTTTGCGTCAATGCTATGCTCTTTCCAACTAAACTTCTTCCTTTGCCAAGTAAACAGTTAGTTTAATAAGTGTTTCCCACTGAATAGTTCAGGTTTTCATTGTAATTTGTTTGTAATATTTTAACTGCTTTTTAAATTGTTTAACCCTTCCCTTTGTCAATGTTTTTGTTTAACTTTATATTATTAAAGATTTTCAAATAAACATAAGCACAATATGTATTTCCTCAAATAAGTGCATACAAATATCAAAGAGAATATACTTCAACAATTCACATAGTAAATACTCCTTGAGGACTGAAATACACTCGTTTTTGCTGAGGACAGAAAGAGGGAAAAAAATTCCCAACAAAAATGGGAAGTTGTAAATGATTAACAAACAACAGAAATACAACATGGACATGGACAGAGAAAAAAGTGGAGGACCAAAACAGGGTTGTTGCTCTCGGGAAAGTATGAAGGGATAAATAAATGGTGTCACAAAGACTCATTCTCTATTAGATACCTATCCCATGGAGACTAAACCTCAGTAAAGATGTCTAACCTGTCATTTAGCAAGGCCATAAGATACTACATTCGCCTCATCTCCTTCAGATGATCTATGACATCCGCCCTATCCGGGGGAGATGCCCTCTTCCAGTGACTAGCCACCAAACATCTAGCTGTCGTAAGTATATGTAGAAGTAACTGTCGAATTCTAGGACCCAGACACTTAGTAACAAGGTTCAATAGAAACACTTTGGGATGCAGAAAGAGTTTCACCCCGATAACATCCCTTATTAAATCTGTCACTTCCCGCCAAAAGTGGTTTATCAGACCACAGTCCCTATAAATATGAAATTTTGTGGCCCCTCTGTGCTGGCATCTCCAGCATATATCTGGAACGGCAGGGTTCAATTTATGAAGAAAGGAAGAGGTTTGGTACAAGAAGTAGAGAATCTTATACTGATTCTCTTTCGTAGTAACACAGACTAAGGTCTTATGGGCAGTGTTCGGGAGTATTTAAAATACAAGTAATTAAAATAGTATTTAAAATACTTGTCAGGTATTTGTATTTTGTAATCAAAATACTTTTTTTATTCAGTATTTTGTATTTGTAATTAAAATACTTTTAGGAAGTATTTTAAGTATTTTAATTACTTTCTTTAAACATAAGTTTATTAGTCATAATTAGAAGTGCAGTAGTAGGATACAGATATAACAGAATAACAGATGTCACTTACATGTACCTGTAACAACAGGAAAAAGCACAAAACAAAACAAGATATGCGAAGTATGAAATGCACCATGAGTGTATACTAGTTTAATGACACGTCTAATGCGGAAGAGGTGTATCAACTAAAGTTGTTGGTATTATATTTTGAAGCAAGCCATGGTTCCCAGGAGGATCTTTTCTTTAAGCAAACATGGGGAGGGTCTGTTAGTTTCAGTTCGCATGAGCAATTGAAGTTAACCCTGTTAATTATCTCTGGAAGTGTTGGAATTCTAGGTGATTTCCAAGCTGAGGCAAGTGCGGATCGAGCAGCAATAAGGACGTGGAAAAAAAAACGTTCTCAGGGATGTGGGAATGTCAGATAATCCGATGTCTAAGACAACTAATTCAGGTGTGGGTATACATAGAAATACAGTAATTTCAGATATGAATGAAAAGACAGTTTTCCAAAAATGTTTAATATAGGGGCATCCCCACCAGGCATGAAGCATTGTGCCTCGTTGACCACACTGCTTCCAACAAAGGTCTGATGAGCTAGGGTAGATATGTGATAACCTAGCAGGTGTGAGATACCAGCGAAGATGGATTTTACGCATGATCTCAAGGTGGTTCAGGCATTTGGAAAGTTTCAACGGAGCTGAGTGTGCTTCGTTCCACAAATCTATGGGAAATGTCTTAGATAGTTCACCTTCCCACTTAATCATAGTCGGGAGTTTATGTGTGTCCTGTCCATCAACTAGCAAGTGATATATTAATGTTAAGCCTTTTTCAAAACCTTTCTTTTTAAGGAGGAAGTTATGGAAGACCGAGGGTAAAGAAAGGTTATGAGGCCAATTAATTGATTGCGTTAAATGTCTAAGTTGAAAGTAATGAAAGAGGAGAATCTTGGGTGTATTAGGAGGAAGTGTGAGTTCCGTATATGTTTTTATGTCTCCCCCGTCATGAAATAGTTGGTTAATTGAGAGGAAACCTATGCGCGCCCAAAATGAGGAAGGGAAATGACTATCCCAACATTTGAGAACATCCAATGGGGTTTGTTCCTTTTGTAGTGAGACCCATGCTTTAGGGACGACGTAATCAGTCCAAAGTTGAAAAAGGTCAGAGAGGGATTGTAGCGCAGTTAGGGGAGTAGGGGCCCCCAAGGTTAGAGCTTTGAGGTGTGAACTAACCGGACATGGGGTGAAAGCTCGACTTTCTAGTTGTGCCCAGGAGGTGCTAGTAATATCAGACCAAAGAGGAAGGGATTGTTCAAGTAGTATCGCTATATTATATGATCCTCATCTAGGTCTGCATATAATGAGTCAAAATTCAGCTTTAGAGTAATGGATGGGGATAGGGACACTTTGATTCCCAAATAATCCACCGAGGTGTTAGTCAGGGTGAAACCAAAGGTTCCTAAGGAGGGGACTTGCTTGTCAGATGTATTAATCGGAAATAGGAAGGATTTAGATAGATTAAGCTTGTAGACGGAGACTAGTGAGAATTCCTGTAAGGTGTCTAAGATGGGTGGGATTGATAGGGTGGGATTAGAAGCTATGAGCATAACGTCATCCGCGTAGAGGCTAATTTTATGGGACACGTTCCGGATTGTTATACCAGAGATCAGGGGATTACTTCTGATTTTTTCAGCTAGGGGTTCCATACAAAGGACAAAAATTAATGGGGAGAGAGGGCAGCCTTGAAGGGTACCGTTTGTTAAGTCAAATGATTTAGAAAGGAAGCCAGATGTGAGAACCGCGGCTGATGGAGTAGAGTATAGAGTCATAATGGCGGAGAGCAGGAACCCTGAGAATCCAAATTTTTGCAAAGTTAACTCCATATAGCGCCAGTTGACTCTATCAAAAGCCTTTTCGGCATCTAATGATAAAAAGGCTGTTTCAGTGTTAGTGTTGCCTGCAATTTGCACCAGGTCTAGGATACGTCTCGTAGCATCTCTGGCTTGTCTGCCAAGGACAAAGCCAGTTTGGTCTGGGTGTATTAGGGTAGGAAGGATTTGATTGAGACAGGAGGCGATGAGTTTAGCATAGATCTTAATGTCAGTATTTAAAAGTGAAATAGGTCTATAATTGACAACTTTGTCTTCTGCCTTACCTGGTTTGGGAATGGTAGTAATAGTAGCTTGGAAGAGTTCTTTGGGAGGGTTTGGGGAGGAAGCAATACCAGTAAACAAGTCAGTCATATAAGGGGCTAGGGTATCTGAGAAGAGCATATAATATTCATTTGAGAGTCCGTCTGGGCCAGGAGTTTTGTTCAATTTGCTGGTTCTAATTACACGTTGGATTTCGGGTGTGGAGAAAGGGGCATTGAGAGAAGCTAGTTGAGAGGCAGTAAGTATAGGCAGGGCTACAGAGGACAGGAAAGCATTAATATCTCTATCAGTAGGGGCTTGGAACTTGTCTCCGGATTGCAAGTTATATAATTTAGAATAAAACTGCGCAAATTGATTTGCAATGTCTACAGGGTTCCTAAGTGTCTTGCCTTCTTCTGTTGTTAAGAAAGCAATCTTAGTCCGGGCGTGTTGTGTTTTAATTCTTTTTGCTAACAGTTTAGAGGCACGGTCGCCTTGCAGGTAGTATTGCCATTTTACTTTGGATAGATTTCTTTCGTAATTTTGAAGGTAGAGGGTGCGTAAGTCGTTTTGGAGCTTCAGCAGATGGCTTTGCTTATCTGCTGAGGGAGTCTTTTTGAATTCTGAGTCAGCTATTTTAATTTTGTTAATAAGGGTATCTAAGGTGAGACTGTATTCTTTTTTACAGCGACTAGCTAGTTGAATGAAGATTCCGTGAATGAAGGCTTTATGTGCGCACCATAGCATTGTAGGGGAGGAAACTGAGTTTGCATTGATATTAAAGTATTCTGTTAAAGAATTTCTTAAGAATGACATGTTTTTTGAAGACTTAAGAAGGTAGTTGTTAATTAGCCATAAGGAGGGTTGGGATTTAGGATAAGAGGATTTAAGGTGAAGGGCAACTGGTGCATGGTCCGACCATGTTATGTGTCCAATGGTGGATGCTGTTACTTGTGGGAGGACATGTTTGTCTAAAAGGAAAAAATCTATTCTGGAATGGACCGAGTGGGGGTGTGAAAAAAAGGTGAAATCTTTTTCGGTTGTATGGAGATATCTCCAGATATCGTGCAGGTCTTCTTCAGCTAACAGGGATTTCAAGTCTGGGGAGTTATATATGCGAGCATTTGATCTATCTAAAACGTTGTCTATAACAGCATTGAAATCTCCACAGACCACCATACCCCCCTTCCTAACTTGTTTGGCCTGTAATATAGTGTGTCTAATGAAGGAAACTTGTTTATTATTGGGAGCATATAATGCAGTCAAAGTGTACATTTTAGAATTGATCTCACAAACCAAGATAATATACCTGCCAGATGGGTCAGTAATAGCTTGATGTAATTGAAAGGCTACAGAATTTCTTACTAAGATAGCTATGCCTGCCTTCTTTTTAGGAGAGTTTGCTTGGAAGATGTGGGGAAAATGTTTATTACGCAAGCGATGTGCATCAGTAGATAAGAGATGCGTTTCCTGGAGGCATATTAAGTCTGCGCCGGATCTAATAACCTCTTTCCACATTAATGAACGTTTGAAGGGGGAGTTCAACCCCTTAACATTGTGAGAGAGTATTTTATGTGCCATGATGCCTAGAAGGGGTGGAATATTTGAGTTGGGTAGAAAAGTGATAAAGTATACACTGAGGATGGTGCAATGCGTGCAGTGACGGAGACATGTTGAAATATCTCCAATTAACAAACCAACAAATAGGAAGAGCAAAAAACGACATCATTATCGGTTATCCCTTAGGAGAAGGGAAGAAAAAAAGAGGCAGTCCCGCCTAAACTTGAGAAGGGAGAAAGAGAACGGAGAGACAACCAGAAAGTTCATCTCCAAAGGAGAGAGCTCCTAAATAGGGAAAAAATATTCAGGTATCAAATATATTATGAGTGACTTAAAGGGCTGAGTTGGAGCGAAGACGGGAGGTTTTCACGGACCAAAGGGGAGTCACCATCTCCGGGCGTGTCTGCTTTTTCCGGACTGGACTGGAATCAGTGGAGGGCAGTAAGTCCCAGTGTCGTAGGGTGGAACAGGCTTCATCTGGTGTAGAGCAGGTAACCTGCGCTCCTTCCTTGGTGATAAGGAGTTTTACAGGGAATCCCCATCTGTAGGGTATGCCTTTTTCTCTGAGAATCTTGGTATACGGTTGGAATTCTCGTCGGCGCAGCATAGTGGCTGCTGAGAGGTCAGGGAACAAGGAGATGGACTGGAATCGTTCTGGAAGGGAGTCTGTTTTTCGCAGGGCTCGCAGAAAGTCTTCTTTGACATGATAGAAGTGGATCCGAGCTATTGTATCTCTTGGGATTTGTTGCGGTAAATTGCGTGGTTTTGGAATTCTGTGGATTCTATCAATAATCAGATCCTGTGTGCTGCAGTTAGGAAGTGTCAGTGACATGAGGTCGGTTAGGAAGTTGTTGAGTTGGTCTGGTAGGATTGATTCCGGCATGCCTCTGATTCGAACGTTGTTGCGTCTGGAACGGTCTTCGAGGTCTATGACTTTGTTTGAAAGGCGTTGAACTTCTTCCTCCAGGGCTTTATTGGCGTCAATAAGGGAATTGTGAGAGTCCGCAAATTCGGCCATTTTGGTTTCGATATGGTCAGTTCTTGACGCCAAGGATTGGAAGTCTTGTCTGAGGTCTGAAATCATTCCCTTAAAATCTGCCTGGAGGCTAGAGCGGAATGAGGAGAAAAGACGTTGCAGGGTGGAAGTTGTTAGAGGTTGAGTATCTAGGTCTTCTTGTTGCTCGAGGTCGACAGATTCTGCCCTTGAAGAGACCGAGGGAGGGGCTGAAGGGAATTGCAAGCCTCTTTTAGATCTTTTCTCATTTTGTGGTACTGATGAAAAGAAATCAGGTAGTTTAGTAGGAGGAGCTTTGGGGTTTTTTTTGGAGGTACCGCCCATATTGACCTGTGGTTTCAGAGTGAGTAGGGTATAGTCCTGTGATTTGTTGTAGTACGTAGTGCAGGACTTGCTTTCCGTTTGTTGGCAAATAACTATCCGGAATATCAGCCGATGCAGAGTTTGATATTGGTCCAAGTAGTAAGGTTTGGTGTTCAGTTGTTGAAATAGATATAAAGTCCAGTGTGTTTGGTATTAGGACAGGTTAGAGGATGCGGTAGGAAGGTTGTATTTTAAGACACCAGGTTACACCAGAGTGATGTTTGAAGGAAAGCTCACCTCTGAAGAGTGCGCGATCTTGTATAGTAGGGTATTTGTATATTAGCAGCTCGTACTAATGTTAAGATTCAGTAAGGGCTTGATAAGTTAGAATTTGAGTTGGTAGCGGCAGGCTAGCTGTCGGCAGGTTCACCCCTGAGTAAGGGCAAAAGCCAGGTGTGAAAGAGGATCTAATGTCTTTGTTATAAACGTTCTGTGATATAATAGGGACTTGACAGTTAAGAGACCAGGATTGTATCAGAGAGTGAGGTGTCGTCAAGTATACAGCAGTGTGACAGCAGATTGAAAAGTGGTGAGGAAGGCAGATCTGGCAATCTGGTGTGATCTAGATGAAAAGAGGTCTTTCAAGTATAGCTAGCAAGGTTGTTCAGGTGATTGTAGTCAAGCAGGATTTATCAGGAATACTCCCCAGCACTTAAGTATTTGAGATAAGTGTGGCGTCAGTCCGTGGAGGGAACTTTACTTAAATTAGTCTGCTTTACAACAGGGGCATTCAGCAAGGTATTCCTGTGTGAACCAATTGGGTGATATGTATTGTCTGAGTACCACGGCTAGACGGGACAGAAGAAGCTCCAGCAAATGTGGGTGCCGTGCGTCCGAATGAGGGGACTGTTCAGCTCGGAGGTTTGCAGGGAGCAGAGGTGAGACAGCAGGGCCGCGGGTGGCTGCAGACAAAGATGGCGCCGCTCGCTGTTGGTATCACCGAGGTAGCTGAAGCTTCCGGCCTGAGGTTCTGGAATTAGGTTAGTCAGCGGGGTTGTTGTGGCGCCGGAGGGTCGATCACCCTCTAAGGGTCCCTTACTGACCGTCTTGAATGAGTTGGGTCACTAAATATGGCTTAGTTGTGCCGCGGATCGGAGCTCGGTCCAGGAGAGAGATCAGAATGTGCGACCGTTCACATCCCTGCTTAGGCCACGCCCCATTTTAATTACTTTCTAAATTCAAAAACAAATGTTGTAATTTAAATAACCCGCCTCACTGTACTTAAAAAAACAAAAAACAGCGCGAGTCACGTCATCACTCTCGTTTCTCGTATCTCGTGTGAGGTGCGACGAGAGGAGGGAAAATTCCAGCGCGTTCCAGCAACGCAAGTCTGCCTTGTAGTGAAGCGTGATTTAGTTTTAGTTTTTAAACATCCCCGATCGCATAATCCATTCCGTAAAATTACGGTATAAACTCGAGTATAAGCCGACCCGGATATAAGCCGAGGCCCCTAATTTTACCACAAAAAACTGGGAAAACGTATTGTCTCGAGTATAAGCCGAGGGGGGGAAATCCACCATAGCAGATAAAAAGTCTGGTCATGTGCATTACAGCTTAGTAACTCCATGTGCCTCATAGTAATAGCAGTTAACCCCATCATGTCCCTCACAGTAACCCCCGGTGTGCCTCAAATAAGAGTTACTGATATGTGAGAGACATGGAGGTAATAATTAGGTATCTACATAATTAAGGTCCTTTAGTACCCCCATGTGTCTCACATATTAGTAACCCTTATATAGGGCACACAGGGGTTAATATGAGGGACATGATGGGGTCAACTGATATTAGTGTGAACCACATGGATTTACTGAAACTAAATTAATATCCCCAAATGCCTGACATTATTGGGCATAGTAACTAAAGGAAGGTACCTGTATGTTTCTCTTTACTGAAGCATCCTCTCCTCCATGTGACAGAAATCTTCTATAGGAGTCGGACACAATGAATCCTGGCCACTGACTTATCTGCAGGGTAGATGCTAATCCTAGTGGGCTAAAAGACCTCTGATCCGTTTTTTGTTTTTATTAAATTTTATGTTTAAATTTTTCAAGTATTTTAGTATTTGGAAAATACTTTTGAAGTAGTATTTAGTATTTGTATTTAAAATACTTCGGGATGAAGGTATTTAGCATTTGTATTTAAAATACTTCAGTCATAAGTATTTTGTATTTAAAATACTTTCCCAAAGTATTTTCCCGAACACTGCTTATGGGCATATCTCCAGATATGACGCCATTCTGACAGCGAGATAGATTCACCAAAAAAAGTCTCCCATTGCAACATATATTTGTGTTGGATGCGGGACTCGGGGTCTGGATCCACAAGCATACCATAAATGTCTGAAATAACGCCTTTAGTAGATGTAGTTAACCTACAGATCCTCTCAAGATGGGTTGGATTAGCAGTGATTCCAATCTTTAAAGTGTGTCTAATAAAATGAGTGAGTTGCAGGTAAGAATAAAAACTGGTATCTGTTAGGTCGAATCTTGCCTTTAAGGCTTCGAAGGAGAATAGTTTCCTAGTGGTACCATACACAATATCGGCCACTTGGAACAGTTTCCTATCAAACCATGGTTTCATATTTAAGCCATCCCTGCTCTCAGGTAGGAGGGACTGAAAGAGAAATGAGGTAATAAGGAACTACTATGAGCTCAACGAAAATTTGCGAAAGCAGTTCTTCCATACCTCTCTCAATAAGGTAATTGGTCCCAACAAGAGCATCTCAATTTCACAGAAAGACATACCCCACAGAAATGAGTTTGGGTGTATAGAGGCGATCCATAATTTCTCAAGCTCTACCCATTTAGCATTAGGCAATAGGGAGGACCAAACTGGCACTCTTCTCAACTGAGTAGCCCAATAGTACTTAATAAGATCTGGGACCGAAACCCCCCGCTCCCTCTGCATTAAGCAGCGCTATAGGTCTATAGCTTGAAGGGTCTAGGGGGGCTTGACCCGGCTCAGGAATGAGGGAAATAAACTAGTGTAACATACTATCTGGAAACTGAGCACCATTTAAGATGAGTCGACAGCGTATCAGCTAACTGTGGATAAAATATCTGATAGTACAAATATGTGAACCCGTCTGGCCTTAGGGCCTTACCTTGAGGGAGAGACTTGATGACCTCCTCTATCTACTACACAAGAATAGGCTTATTGAGAGAGGACACCGCCTCAGGAGACAGCGATGGCAAATGGCACGAAACCTTAAACTGGTTCAAAAGCGCCGGCCTCTCGTCCCGTTCATTCGGAAGGGTATCTGGAAGGTAATAGAGTGAGGCAAAATAGTCCCCAAATCTCTTAGCAATGAGATCGGAATCATGCACCACTCCACCTTTTGGGTCTCTTTTTGCATGTGTAGGTCGAGATTCGGTGTCCCCCCTCAATTTTTTACTCAACAGAGAATTAGTACTATTTCCTCTATCATAATAATGCTACTTAATGTACAATAACAACTTCTCTGAGTGATTTAAAGCATAAGATCTCAACTCCCTTCTAATTTCAACTATAGAGCGTAGCGTTTGCTTAGAGGGTCGTACTGCAAGCTTTGCTTTCAACGTTCTGTAAGCTCTATATGACGAGCATTAAAATCTCTCTTAATTCGGTAGCCAATACATTGACCAAAGATCATGACCTTGTGGGCCTCCCACAACATCGCCAACGAGGAAACAGAACCCTCATTGTCCAAAACAAAAATCTATAATTCTCTGTTTTATCTTATCACGATACTGGGGTTTCTTAATAATACTCTCATTCAGTCTCCAGTGACATCTGCGGAATGAGACATGATCCACTACCAAAGTTAAAGGATTGGGGCATTTGTCAATGTTTTTGAACATTTTGCAATAGCAGAGACACCTCAAGTGAGGAACATTTTGAGCCATTATCAGACTGCCCATAAGCTATGAACTTCCAGGCAGTCTGAAGGACAGCCAGTTGTCAGTGACAGCCAGAATCTCCGCATGAAATGAAAAGACTGTTTATTATTGACCCTATCTTCCTGATCGCTGCATACACAGTGCTCAATAGAGCAATGAAAGTAGCTTAGCACGGAAGCCTTCATTATTATCCCACATGTGACTTAAAAGTACAGAACATCAGTTTGTGAACTAGTATTAAAAACACCAGTATTAATGACAGATAGCAAGCCTTCAGCCAACATTGCTTCATCAGGCTATGTTTCTTAGATATTAGCGGGCAGTCTTTCTGTATAGATATAGTTCCGCATACGCAGTTATTGAGGAGCCTACACATGGAAAATACTAAGGAACACAGGTGCCTGGTGTTGATGTCTTTTGCCTGACATAATTACAAAACTTAATTTAGTGTCACTTTTTGCTAGTGAGTGATACCATATTGCACTGACACTGAAAGGTATACTGATATGTACAAGTCCAACAGAGGCCAAAAGATATTTTTTTGCCCTCTGCCAGGGAAATTGAGGCCTATGGATAGGTTTGACAAATGCTCTAGGAGTTTTAACCCCTTAACGCCGAAGCCTATTTTTTTTTTTATGTTTGTTTTTATCTCACTGTCTTCCTAGAACTTTTTTATTTTTTCATCTCCATAGACATGTGAGGGCTTTTATTTTGTGGGAAAAGATGTACTTTCTAATGGTGTCATTCATAGTTCCATAGAATAGGTCGGTAAGGGGTTAATGGCAAATATGGAAAAAATGCTCTGCAAAAGCAGTGTGAAGATAGCAGGGGGATCGCTAGGCCATTTATCCGGGACTTGTGCCCTGGGTAAAGTGGTTGTTGCCCCAAACCTACAATTTACCCCTAGGGCTGATTGCTGGTTCTCTGCCATGCTGTAGGCTCTGTGGACACGCATACAGTTGAAAACTATAGCAGCACGGGTAGCCACCTGATCCCGGCCAACCAGCTACTCTTGTGGGCCATAAGCTAGGGTTATGGCTTTCAAAAGTTAACCGTGCAGCCGGCATGATGTAGGACATTATCACGCTGCTTGCGGCGGGAGAAGCATCCCAGTGCAGGCGGTGTAATGATATCATGCCAGCTGTGCCGGACTGAAGGAGCTGTTTGGTGGGGGAATAGTGAAAAGTAAGCATTATTTTTTATTTTTAATGGGAGCCTTTATCCTACCTACCTACTGAGAGAACCTATATCCTACCTACATGCCTACTGGCGGACCTTATATACCTACCTACCAACCGAGGGGAGCCATACATCTATCCCCTACTGAGGGGACCTATACACCTGCTGGAGGAGCCTATATACCTACCTATTTACTGAAGGTTCAAATATATATACAGTGGGGAAAATAAGTATTTGATACACCGGAGATTTTGCAAGTTTTCCCACCTAGAAAGAATTGAGATGTCTGTAATTTTTATTGTATATACACTTCACCTGTGAGAGTCAGAATTGAAAAAAAAATCCAGAAAATTATTGAATTTTATTGCATGAATTAAGTATTTGATACAATAGAAAAACAGAACTAAATACTTGGTACAGAAACCATTGTTTGCAATTACAGAGGTCAGACGTTTCCTTGACCAAGTTTGCACACATTGAAACAATGATTTTGGCCCGCTCCATATAGCTCTTCTTCAAGATTTTCGGGGCTGTCGCTGGGAAACATTGGATTTCAGCTCTCTACAAAAATTTTAGATTGGGTTCAGGTCTGGAGACTGGATAGGCCATCCCAGGACCATGAAATGCTTCTTACATAGTCACTTCTTAGTTGCCCTGGCTGTATGTTTCGGGTCATTCCTATGCTGGAAGACCCAGCCATGACTCATCTTCCATGCTCTTTCTCAGGGAAGGAGGCTGTTGGCCAAAATCTCACGATACATGGCCCAATCCATTCTCCCTTCAATACGGTGCTGTCATCCTGTTCTCTTTCCAGAAAAACACCCTCAAAGTACGATGTTTCTACCCCCATGCTTCATGGGTGGGACAGTGTTCTTGGGGTTGTACTCATCATCCTTCTTCCTCCAAACACGGTCAGTGGAGTTGATATCAAAAAGTTCTGTTTTGGTCTCTGAGCACATGACCTTCTCCCATGCCTCATCTGGATCAAGATGGTCATAATGGGCCTGGATATGTGCTGGCGTGAGCAGGGGGACCTTGTGTGTTATGTAGGATATTAATCCATGATAGCGTAGTGTGTTATTACTGGTTATTCTTGAGACTATGGTCCCAGATCTATTCAGGTCATTCACCAGATCCTCCCGTGTAGTTCTGGGATGATTTCTGATCTTTCTCAGAATCATCCTTATCACACCAGGCAAGATCTTGCATGGAGCCCCAGACCAAGGAAGATTGACAGTCATCTTGTGTTTCTTCCATTCTCTAATAATTGCGCCAACAGTTGCCTTCTCACCAAGCTGCTTGCCTATTGTCCTGTTGCACATCCCAGCCTTGTTCAGGTCTACAATTTTGTTTCTGGTGTCCTTAGCTCTTTGGTTTTGGCTACGGTGGAGAGGTTGGAGTATAATTGATTGAATATGTGGACAGGTGTCTTTTTAATGTACGATATCTAAACATGTGCAGTTTATACAGATAATGATGCAGAGTAGGTCGGCAACCTTTCAGGCTATGTTCCACGGCTGTAATTGCGGGACGTAATTACGCCCAGCAATTACGCCGTGTGGACCGGAGCTGGGCGGGAGCCCCGGGGACCGTAAGAAGAGGGCGGCATCTTTGTTTCCGTCCATTGACATCACTGAATAGCGGCGCGTAACCAGGCTAGAAATGACAGGTGAATTTCCTTCACCCCAGCCTGATTCGCTCTAGCAGTGTCTGAGGGACCGTAATCCATTAGTTTCTATGAGAGACTGGTGAATACCGTATAAGGGCTTTTCGGAACCGTAATGGCACTTCGGCGCTTTTAAATTACGGACCGAAATACGGCCCATTTTAAGCCGTGTGAACATGGCCTTAAAGGGCATGTGTCATCAAAAAATTATTTATTGTTTAACTCACATTTTTGTGTTAAACACATTTTTTAGGAATTTTTGGTTATGTTTTTTTTAATTTTCCATATCACTTTCAGTATTTTTTTTTCAAATTTAATGCTTTATTGAACAATAAAAATAAATGTTTTTACAAAACTAAGCAAAATGTTTCCAGATACTGGTTTTTGCACATCACGCATGTATACATAGAGAATGAAAACAGACTCAGAAATAGTACATTAAATAGACATTCTTTTTTTTGAAATTCAAAGAAACTTTATTGCCGTAGACAATTGAAACGATACAAGTACAGTATAAAAAGGTCAGCAAGATTAAGACACATCATAAGTTCGTATTCTAACATCACCAACACTGGCAACTTGTTAAGATAGGATATCATTGGTAAATCCGGGACTCTGAAAAACCGTTGTAAAACAGGCAGTAACATAAGCAAATCACAATGCAAATTTCGACTTGTTACATATAGATTCAATATCTGAGGACAGCGTAGAATTTGATAGCTCAAACAACCTTCTCTTTCCCTAAGGCAGGAGAGATTTGTAAAGAAGAGACCGGGGGTTTCGTTCTGAAGCCCACAGTACTCGTATCCTTAATAGAATTGTAGTATATCAGGCCTCAACTGAGGTCTGGCGGGCTTGTTCACTACAGCAAATAGCAACAATAAAAGAGAAAGAAAAATGTCAGAACTAAGATCAAAGTCAACGAGACAAAAACAGAGGGTGGGGGGGAGGCCAAAGGGAGGGAGGGGAGGGGGGGGGAGAGATAAGCCAGCCGATGTCGACACCCACACATCACCCGTCCCCGCTCCAGGTCGGTCACAGGATTGATCTATACTGATCCGACTGGGAGAAGGCCAGCCAGTCATCCCATATCTTGTAATAGTGTAAAGAGTCACCGTAGGAGTCACATCTTATCTCCTCCCATTTGCAAATTCTGTGTATCTCCTTAAACCACTCTGTTATTGAGGGACAGGTTGAGGAGCGCCAGAGTCGTGGGATAACTGCTTTGGCAGCGTTTAACAAGGCAAGAACAAGACGGTTCCTAGGTGAGCGGTGTGAGTCTCGCACACAAAGGAACAGCAATGTGACCGGGTCGTTATCCAGCCTCTCCCCCGTGACCAAATGAATAACATTTATCACTTTACACCAAAAAGGTTGCAATATCGCACAATCCCACCATATGTGTAGCATGGATCCCACCTCGCCTCCACACCTCCAACAAGTGTCTGGGACTGCGGGGTACAAGTTATGCAGTAGTGCTGGGACCCTATACCATCGAGACAGTATCTTGAAGTTGAGTTCCTGTGTCTTTATTGAGACAGAAGTCCCTCGAAGTCTAAGAAATACCTCACCCCACTCTTCGTCCGACAACCCTTTGAAGCTCCCTCTCCCATGAGTTTTGGTAAGCGAACCGTTGAGTGTCTTCTTTATGGAGCAACAGAGCATAAATTCTTGAAAGAGCATGTGCAAATCGCGTCGACTGCAGACACCAACGTTCAAATACCGAGAGTGTTCTGCTTAATGAGAGCGGCGTTTCAAGTGCAGAGCAAACACTCCTCAATTGGTAGTAATGGAATCTGGCAAAGTTCCCCTGTGGGGAGGAAGCCGCCAGGTCGTTATATGGCTTGAGCGTAGTTCCCTCATACACATCCTTCATTATGGTAAATCCCCTTTCTCCGCCCATCCCCATTCTTATGCATCTTAGAGTTTTGGGTATTCCCGGGTTGCCTTAGATGGGGGTAAGTGGGCCACCTATCTCAAAGATGTGCATCGAGGAGGTATATGCTCTACAGGTGAGGATGATATTTTGCGAGACTAGCGAAACCTGTCTAAGTGATTTTTTGGTTAGTATTGCAGAGGGTAGCCACGGGAGAGAGGCGGTTGGATAATTATATAGCGGCGATTCTATTTGCACCCACAGTTTGGATCGAGAGTTGTGGAAGCCATCCAATATCCTTACCACGACTGCCGCCAGATAGAATCTTCGGAAATCAAGGAGGGATAGTCCCCCTTCTAACCGCGGAGCAAACAATGTATCTCTGGATATTCTTGGATGTTTCCGTGCTTATATAAAGTATGTCACAAGTTTATTTATAGAGTGGAACAGAGTTCTCGGGAGCACTATCGGGATCGCCTGAAACAGATATAAGAGGCGTGGTAAGGTGTTCATTTTTAAGATGTTGATACGACCTATCCAGGAGAAGTCTTTTCTATCCCACCTGGAAAGGTCTCCCTGGATTAAAGTCAGTATCAGAGTAAAGTTAAGGTCGAATGTACGCTTAAGGTCTGCTGGAATGTGTACTCCCAAGTATTTTATGGACGATGTAGCCCAGGAGAAGGAGTATGCCGCTCTTAGCTGGGATACTTACCTGTCAGGTAACGTGAGGTTTAATGCCATACTCTTGGCCATATTGACCTTATGATTACTGAACCGTCCAAATGTATCAAGGGTTTGTAGAATGGATGGTAACGAGATCAAAGGCTCGGTTATGTACAGGAGTATGTCATCAGCGAAGGCCGAGCATTTGATCTTTAAGTCACCACAGGAGATCCCCTTGATAGAGGCATTAGTGCAGCAAGCGCTCTAACACCAGCGCGTACAGGAGGGGGGATAGAGGGCATCCCTGCCTGGTACCATTGCGTATATGAAGGGGGGAGGAAAGGAAGCCATTAATCCTGATTTGTGCCTGAGGGGAACTATATAATGCCATGATCTTTGCAAGGATGTTCGGGCCTAGTCCTAGATTTACGAGGACACCCATGATGAACGACCAGTCTACCCAGTCGAATGCCTTCTCGGCATCCAACGAGAGGAGCATGCATGGGATTCGAGCGTGGTGTACGTGGTCAATCAGGGTAAAAGTTTTCAGAATATTATCTCTCGCTTCCCTAGTAGGAACAAATCCCACCTGGTCGAGGTGTATAAGGTCTACTAATAGGGGGCTGAGTCAGTTCGCGATCAGCTTTGCAAAAACCTTAGCATCCACGTTAATAAAGGAGATTGGTCTGTAGCTTTGACACAAGGCCGGATTCTTCCCCTGTTTTGGGATGACTGTGATGTGGGCCTTTAGAAATTTTGGGTTGAAGGGTGAGTCGTTAGACACAGTATTGAAAGTGTGCAAGAGAGGTGGGGTAAGCTACAATTTCAACACTTTGTAAAATTTGGCAGTGAAGCCGTCAGGTCCCGGACTCTTACCTGCCGGTAGAGCCGTAATAGCATTTTGGAGTTCCGCTTGTGAGAAGGGCTCATCAAGGAAAGAGAGTATGTCCGTGGGGATGGTGGAGGGTGCTGTTTTGTGCAGGTACGCTTCTAGGTCTGCATAGTATCTCTCAGAATCCCCCGTAGTGAACGGTTTAGGGAGGTTATATAGATTCGAGTAGAATCCGTGGAAGACTCAGAGGATTTCCTCAGTTAAGTGTTTCAGTTGGCCTTCCGGGGTCTTGATCTGTGGGACAAACAATGAAGCTCTCTTTTCTCGCAATGCACATGCCAAGTATCTGCCCGGTTTATTACTTCACTCGTAGAACCTAGCCTCTCTGGTTTGGCGATAGCATTTATGTTTTCGCTCCATGACCACAAGAACCTCTTGTATCAATCTTGTCAGTTGTCTAATGTCTGACCCGGAGCCTAAAGATTTATGGGATAGCTCTACTGCATGAAGCTCCCTCAGTAAGGTTTGAAGTTTAGTGGCAGCTTCGCACTTCAGACGGGCCCCATGCTTTATTAGAGTTCCTCTTAGGACGCATTTCAGTGCCCCCCACTGCATCTGAGTAGTCATAGTGTCTTTGCTATGGTTGGCACCAAACTCACTGATATTAGGCTGGAGATCTTTCAGGCATAAGGTGTCTTGCAAAAGAGACTCATTTAGTTTCCAAGCGAATGGAGAGCGACTGAAGTGCGGCAAATTGAGAAGGCAATGTACAGGAGCGTGGTCCGAGTGTGTAATCACGCCAATCTTAGCATCTACTGCGTGCGAGAGAAGAGAGTGTTGGAGGAGGACAAAGTCTATACGGCTGTATGTCCGGTGCGGGTGAGAGAAAAACGAGTATCTCTTTCCCTAGGGTGCATTATTCTCTATACATCCGACAGTTGCATGTCGTGCAACAGCCGTTTGAATTTGTTAATCGTGTTTATGGGGACAGACGACTTTCCAGTGGATGTGTCAAGATCAGGTTGCAGAACCAGACTGAAATCCCCACAGAGAATTATCTGTCCCTGAGCAAAGCAGGTTAGTTCGTCTAAGGTTTTTGTCAGGAAGGAGATTTGGTTATGGTTAGGAGCGTATATATTAGCTATAGTCAGGGGCGTAACTAGAGAAGCCTGGGCCCCATAGCGAACTTTTGGATGGGGAAACCCCCCCTCCTTGCCCACCTCCCTGATCACGAACATTTACCAGGACATGCTGTTAGATAATACAAGGGGTGAATACCTCACCATACATATCACCATCATACTGCTACCAAACAAATCCCAATATACCAAGACCAATATTACCAATAACCCTATTACATAGGAACCTGATTATACCGCCAGAACATGACCACAAAGTGACTGAATAATACCCCTACACTATTACTGACAGTACACAAAGACCAATAGTACCGGCCATATATGACCATAAGTGGTATATACCAGTGTACACAGGCTCTGCAGACTGTATGTAACCACCCATACAGTGACCATATAGTGGTAGACCCAGTGTACACAGGCTCTGCAGACTGTATATAACCACCATACAGTGACCATATATTTGGTAGACACCAGTGTACACAGGCTCTGCAAGACTGCATATTACCTCCATAACAGTGACCATATAGTGGTAGAAAACCAGTGTACACAGGCTCTGAAAGACTGTTATTTCCCCTCCATACAGTGACCTATAGTGGTAGACACCAGTGTACACAGGCTCTGCAGACGTATATAACCACCATCCCAGTGACCATAAATAGTGGTAGAACCAGAAAATATACAGGTGCTTTGCAAATAGTTTCCCTTACATTTAGGGCCTCACGGGTGACGTTTTTGTCTAAGAAGACGTTCACTTTCCCCTTTTTTTCTCTATTCGGTCCAGACCTCCATGATGACTTGCTCCTTCCACGACTCATCCCTGTAGAATTTACAACGCAAACACCTGAGACTCCACTTTTTTTATCATTTTCCCAACTGAGTGCCCCCTCCCCTCATAACAAACTCTCCATTTATAAATGGCCCAAATGGGAAGAATTTCTCCCTGGTAATTATGGGGCACCCCCATCAGTATCAGGTAGAACGGGGCCCCCGGGCGGTAAACTTGGGACCCACCGGCAGTAGCTAGGGAGGGCATAGGCAGCTTCGGGCCCCCAGGCGGTAGCTTAGGGTTCCCATGTAGATAGAATGGGGGGCCCCCCGTAGCTTAGCCACCTCGTATTTTAGAATATCCCCCCCGTAGATTAGGGCCCCCTTAAAGGGAGAATAGTCCCCCCCCCTAGATTAGAGCCCCCTTGTAGGCAGAATAGTCCCCCCGTAGATTAGGGCCCCCTTGTAGGCAGAATAGTCCCCACCCCCGTAGATTAGGGCCCCTTGTAGGCAGAATAGTCCCCCCCCCCCGTAGATTAGGACCCCCTGTAGGCAAACCGTCCCCCCCAGTCATTAGAGCCCCTTGTAGGCATAGTTCCCCCCCCCTCTAGTTATTAGGGCTCCCTGTAGGCATAGTTCCCCCCCTCCCCAGTTATTAGGGCTCCCTGTAGGCATAGTTCCCCCCCCCCTAGTTATTAGGGCCCCCTGTAGGCATACTCCCCCCCCCCCAGTTAATAGGGCCCCCTGTAGGTATAGTTCCCCCCCCAGTAATAGTGCCCCCTGTAGGTATAGTCCCCCCCCCCAGTAATAGTTCCCCCTGTAGGTATAGTTTCCCCCCCCAGTAATAGTCCCCCTGTAGGTATAGTTTCCCCTCCCCAGTAATCGGGCCCCCTGTAGGTATAGTTGCCCCCCCCCAGTAAAAGGGCCCCCTGTAGGTGTAGCCCCCCCCCCAGTAATTGGGCCCCCTGTAGGTATAGACCCCCCGCCAGTAATAGGGACACCTGTAGGTATAACCCCCCAGTAATAGGGCCCCCTTGTAGGTATAGTCCCCCCCCCCAGTAATAGGGCCCCCTTGTAGGTATAGTCTCCCCCCCAGTAATAGGGCCCCCTGTAGGTATAGCCCCCCCAGTAATAGGGCCCCCTTGTAGGTATAGTCCCCCCCAGTAATAGGGCCCCCTTGTAGGTATAGTCCCCCCACCCCAGTAATAGGGCCCCCTTGTAGGTATAGACCCCCCACCCCAGTAATAGGGCCCCCTTGTAGGTATAGACCCCCCCCCAGTAATAGGGCCCCCTTGTAGGTATAGACCCCCCCCAGTAATAGAGCCCCCCTTGTAGGTATAGACCCCCCACCCCAGTAATAGGGCCCCCTTGTAGGTATAGACCCCCCCCCGTAATAGAGCCCCCTTGTAGGTATAGACCCCCCCAGTAATAGGGCCCCCTTGTAGGTATATACCCCCCCCCAGTAATAGGGCCCCCTTGTAGGTATAGACCCCCCAGTAATAGGGCCCCCTTGTTGGTATAGACCCCCCCCCAGTAATAGAGCCCCCTTGTAGGTATAGACCCCCTCAGTAATAGGCCCCCCTTGTAGGTATAGACCCCCCCCCAGTAATAGGGCCCCCTTGTAGGTATAGAACCCCCCAGTAATAGGCCCCCCTTGTAGTTAGAAAACCCCCCACCCCAGTAATAGGGCCCCCAGAAGGTATAGACCCCCCCCCCAGTAATTGAGCCCCCTTGTAGGTATAGACCCCCCAGTAATAGGGCCCCCTTGTAGGTATAGACCCCCCCCCCCAGTAATAGGGCCCCCTTGTAGGTATAGACCCCCCCAGTAATAGGGCCCCCTTGTAGGTATAGACCCCCCCCCCCAGTAATAGAGCCCCCTTGTAGGTATAGACCCCCTCAGTAATAGGCCCCCCTTGTAGGTATAGACCCCACCCCCCCAGTAATAGGGCCCCCTTGTAGGTATAGACCCCCCACCCCAGTAATAGGGCCCCCTTTTAGGTATAGACCCCCCACCCCCGTAATAGGGCCCCCTTGTTGTTTTATACCCCCCCCCCAGTAATAGTGCACCCTTGTAGGTATAGACCCCCCCCCAGTAATAGACCCCACCCCCCAGTAATAGGGCCCCCTTGTAGGTATAGACCCCCCCCAATTATAATGCCCCCTTGTAGGTATAGACCCCCCCCACCCCAGTAATAGGGCCCCCTTGTAGGTATAGACCCCCCCAGTAATAGAGCCCCCTTGTAGGTAAGACCCCCCCAGAATAGGGGCCCCCTTGTAGGTAAGACCCCCCCAGTAATAGGGGCCCCCTTGTAGGTATAGACCCCCCCAGTAATAGACCCCCTTGTAGGGATAGACCCCCCCAGGAATAGAGCCCCCTTGTAGGTAAGACCCCCAGTAATAGGGCCCCCTTGTATGGTAAAACCCCAACCCCCCATTAATAGGGCCCCCTTGTAGGTATAGACCCCCCCCCCAGTAATAGCGCCCCCTTGTAGGTATAGACCCCCCCAGTAATAGGGCCCCTTTGTAGGTATAGTCCCCCCCCAGTAATAGGGCCCCCTTGTAGGTATAGTTTCCCCCCCCCCCCAGTAATAGGGCCCCCCTGTAGGTAGAGAACCCCCCACCCCAGTAATAGGGCCCCCATGTAGGATAGGGCCCCCCAGTAATTAGGGGCCCCCCTTGTAGGTAAAAGACCCCCCCAGTAATAGGGCCCCCTTTTAGGAATAGACCCCCCCATTTAAAAGGGCCCCCTTTAGTATAGACCCCCCCCAGTATTAGGGCCCCCTTTTTGGTTTATACCCCCCCCCAGTAATAGGGCCCCCTTGTAGGTATAGACCCCCCCAGTAACAGGGCCCCCTTGTAGGTATAGACCCCCCCCAGTAATAGGGCCCCCTTGTAGGTAGAGACCCCCCCCCCGTAATAGGGTCCCCCTTGCAGGTATAGACCCCCCCCCCCCAGAAATACAGCCCCCTTGTAGGTATAGACCCCACCAGTAATAGGGCCCCCTTGTAGGTATAGACCCCCTGACACCCTCCCAGTAATAGGGCCCCCTCGTAGGTATAGACCCCCCCCAGTAATAGAGCCCCCTTGTAGGTATAGAACCCCCCCAGTAATCGAGCCCCCTTGTAGGTATAGACCCCCCCCCCCAGTGATAGGGCCCCCTTGTAGGTATAAAACCCCCCCCCATAAAGGCCCCCCTTGTAGGATAGACCCCCCCCAGTAAAAAGGGCCCCCTTAAGGTATAAACCACCCCCCCAGTAATAGGGCCCCCTTTTAATATGGCCCCCCCCCCGTTTGACCCCCGTGAAGGGTTAGGCCCCCCCAGAATAGGCCCCGTAGGTATAACCCCCCCCCCCTTAAAAGAGCCCCTTGGGAGGAGGGGCAAGAATCCCCCCACCCCATTTTAATTTTTGGGCCCCCCATTTAAAGGTAAGGGGCCCAGTAAGAAAGCCCCCTGGTGGAGGTTGCCCCCCCCCCCCCGTTAGAGGCCCCCTGAGGTTACCCCCCTAATGTTTTAGGGCCCGGGCCCCGTTGAAGGGTAATAGGGACCCCCCCCAGAAGAGCCCCCGTAAACATAGACCCCCCGTAATTTAAACCCCTTGGTATATTTTATACCCCCCGAATTAATTAAAAGGGGCCCCCCTTGTGGGAGCCCCAATCCCCCACGTAAGGGGGGGGGTTGTGGTTAGAAGACCCCCCCCAGTAATGCCCCTTGGGAAAGGATAAGCCCCCCAAAAAGGGCCCCCTTGAGGGATGGCCCCCCCCCCCACTAATAGGGCCCCCTTTTTGGTATAACCCCCCACCCCATTAAAGGGCCCCCTTTAGATAGACCCCCCCCCCCCCCAGTAATAGGGCCCCCCCCCCCCCCCCAGTAGCTTATTACTCACCTGGCCGCGCTCCCCCGGTCTCTGTCTCCTTCCGCCCAAGCCTGCTGCTTTAGGCCTTGGGGCCGAGGACAGGAAGCTCGGCAGGCGCGCGGTGACGTCACTCTCCGCGGGCCCGCCTGCAGAGCTAGGTACGCAGGGGGCAGGAGCCAAGCTCTCCCTGCTCCGCCGTTCATCTTAATTGTATCATGTCGCACGAACGTGCATACAATTTAAGAGAGGGCCTCTGTAAGCAAAGGGCGGAGCCTCCCGGTGGCGGCGCCCTCCCCTCCCCCCCCCCCGCTTCACGGCCCGGGCCCCCCGCACTCTGCACCCGCCGCAGTGAACTGTTTTTGTTCACTGCCGGTGGGCCCAGGAGCGGCATCACCGGATAGCAAGGTGATACAGCTGCCGCGGGGCCCCCCCCAAGCCACCGGCCCCGTAGCAACTGCTACCCCTGTAGTTAAGCCCCTGGCTATATTGTATACCCTTCCCTGAAGATTACACTTCAAAAAAAGAGCTCTAGCCTCGCTGTCAGCCCAAGTCTCCAGGACCGTAAGGGGGAGGGATTTGTGGATTAGAATGGGTACAAACCCTTTTTTCTTATTTTTGGGGGTTGCTGCTAAAGGTACCAGGCAGGGTAATGTCTTTCTCAAACATGGGCGTGATCCTGCAGTATGTGCGCTCCTGCAGACACACATTGTGGGATTTGGATTTATGTAAGGATATAATACCTTGACCTTTTTTCTGGGGGATGGAAAACCCCTTTTAAAGTTAAGGATGTGATTTTGATACTATACATTTACATTGACATAGAAACACTCACCCCAGATTCCAAACAACAGCAGGGTCCAGGAGACAGGGGTCGACATCAGCTGGCTCACGGGAGCAGAGGAAAATAGGAGAGGAGACATTAAAACACTAAACGGCCCAGTAAACAAAGGCCACCAAACTAAAGTGTGCAGCCCAATTGCTGCAATCGGCCAATAAAAAGGCATGGCCAGAGGCACCAATGGGGGGTCAACATGATCACCGTGGATGAACAATTCAGTCATAATCGAATCAACATACAAACGAGCATCAGCCGGCAGGAATGTTGAGAGAATTATGAAAGACACATCTTTGGGTCATATGAAACGTTAATAAGATGAAGTCAAAAGTAACACAAGCTATGTGGTTTGGTGAAGGTTTACAGTCTACCCTCAGTGACAGCAAGTCAGCGATGTGGATCTAGATGAGATGTCTGGTCATCGGTTCTTCTCCTCCGACGACCCGATCGTTGGTTCTTTGGTGTGGACATCGGGGATGAGCGGCGAATTGGTTGATGTAGAGGTGAGGACTCGGAGGGTCCAACTGGACCAACTGCAGTCGACCAGTCCGGAAGCTCCACGGGGGGCAGGCCCAAGGTATCAGTAAAGCTTGGAAGATCAGCGGAAGAGCGCAAGATCACCAGGGATTCCCCCTGTTTAACTTGAAGGGCGAAAGGGAACCCACAGCGATATTGGATCCGTCGGTCTTGAAGCAAGGCAAGAAGGGGTTTCAGAGCTGCTCTCATGCGCAAAGTCCTTCGAGAGAGATCCGGGTATAGTCCAATTTTGGTGTTGTCATGTGTGATCGATTTCATTAATCTGGCTTTGCGTAGGATTTCTTCCTTTAGGTTGTAATGGTGGACCCTACAGATCACGTCTCTCACCCTAGTCGGGTCTTGGCTCTGCGGGTGGAGGGCCCTGTGCGCCCGGTCGAATTCTATGTAAGTATCTTCGGGCCTGCCTAAGATCCGGTTGAAGATTTTGGTCAGCGTTGGTATAAGTTCGCTGGTACGGACTGTCTCTGGGAGCCCGCGTAGTCTGACGTTGTTACGCCTACTACGGTTCTCCAAGTCGTCGAATTGCACTGCAAGCTGGTTCTGGCGTTCTACTTGAGCAGCTAAGGAGGTTTGTAGATTATTAATGGCGAGACTGGTAGATTCTTGTCTTTGTTCTAATGACTGGTATTTTTCTTGCAGCTCCATCACTGCCACCTGCACTGGGTTCAACTCCTGTCTCCATGCTTGCCTGAGTTCTAACCCCAGCTGCTTCATGTCAGATTTGGATGGTAAAAGCATGAGTAAGGCTTGGAGTTCTGGGTGCGCCGCAAGGGCTTGCATGGCTTCTGTAGATTGTGGTGGAGACCGTGGTCGATCTGCGCCGTCCCGCAGATGGGGGGAAGCTGTGTACGAGTTGTGGACTGATAATTCTGGAGACAGTTGTGTTGGGATAGGACTATCGCCCCAGGTCGGGGTTCCTGGATTTGACACCCAGCTGTCATCTTGAGGAGGTACCAAGCGTTTTGCTTCAGGCTGGTCATAAGGCGGCGGTTCAACACCTGAATGTTGGGCACCGTGGGTTCGCTCACTCCTCATTGCGGTCTCAGGGGCCCTGTGGGGGGAGTTCTGAGAGTACTTGGAACTAGGGTGCCGGGCCCGGACCAGGTGTGAAGTTGGCTGGCACAGGAGATCTTGGTGGCTCATGACTGTCTCATTTTGTATGGAGTGGGGGATGGCAACATGAGAACTGGCCCCAATGGATCGTGTTGATCATGCCTGGCCCTGCATCTCCCCAGCTTTCTGTAGGGGGATGGGAGCTATACCCGTTCCGCATGTCCCCTTTCTAGGATGCAGGCTTGGAGGGGCCTCTGGGCTGACCAGGTGTGGGGAGACTGATACAGCAACTTCTTGATGAGACCCTCTTGGGCTTAGGGACCCCATGGTGCGCATATCATCCTCTTTTTGGCAGTCCCATCCCAAGCTCTCCGTCGCCCAATTGATTGAGCAGTCCCTCTCTGACCCCCTGTATTCTCTCCTACCTCCATAAGGTCGCGTTGATGCAGGCGGGAAGAGTGCTCTGTGGGCTGGACGCCCGTCGGCGTCTGTGGGGGAGGCTGCGTTGGATTTTTTTACCGGCCCTCTCCCCTCCAGGTGGTGCGAGGTCTGCTGCACGTGAAATGGCGGCTGCTCTCCCATGCGGGCTTCCAAGATGGCAGAGGGCGCGACTAGCACCTCGCTCGTGTTATCACCTGGATGCACCGGGCTCCCCTGTGTTAGAACTGGTGGCGATACGGCTATGGGTCGCGGCAGCTCCAGGGCCGGCAGCGGAGAATCGCGGAAGGTTGTGGGGGAAGCCCCGCCGTGTACCTCTCTGTGCGCGGGCCGTCCGATGATCTGGGAGTCCCGTGGAGTAGTGCCGCTGGTTCCTTTCAGCGAGTCGGGTCTCCTTCTGCCCGGTCCGGACAGTGTTGAGGTGTCCAGGGTCTGTGCTGTTGGGAGTTGCGGAGGGACGTCGCTCTCTTCTAGGCGCTGCAAGTTGTTGCTGCTCTCTGCACAGGTGACTGCTGCAGGGGAAGATGGCGCTGAGTCCCGTTCTCAGCGGGAAGGGAGTTCGTCCCCGACCAGGTCTTGCAGAGGGGAGAAATAGTTTGATATGGGTATATCACCCAGAGAGGGGGTCTTGGGTATCTTCTTTTGTCTTTTAAGACCCATGGCTGTGTCTTTTGGATGTTTTTTAGTATCCTGCAGGGAGCTCAAAGATCTTGCGTCCTGCTTCCTCACATGGCAGACCACGCCCCCCTAAATAGACATTCTAAGCGATATCCAGGTGTGAAGAAAATTGACTCAATATGAGTCCTCTCTCCAACCTAGACAAGTCAGCCCCCCAGCCCCCCAGGAAAGCAATTTACATGTTAATCAGCACAGCCAAAGACCCATTGTAAATGCTCTCCATAGGATGTTGGCACAGCAGGATACATGGACACCTCAAAAGAACCCTCACTTCCATCAATTAGCACTGAACAAATGCTGCCTCAAACCTCCAAGCTTCAAAGACTTCAATTAATCAACCCTAGCCGACCCGTCTCCGATATTTCATATCGATTTATAGGCGACCAGCTCATAACTGGTCCATGGCGAGTTCATATCGCAAAACATGGAACTCCCCACACACACAGCCACCACTCTCGGGTTTCTGGGGTGCCTGGGGACTGAGATATCCAGAACTGGACCCCGGGAGTCCATAAGATAGGCGTGTCTGATATCCGGGCGTCGTGTACGCCCAGCCGGTTCTGATGGTGCTACCGGCTCGGTTCTGTGCCAATGCCCTGCCGAGTTATGGTCCATTTTTGTGTTTGTATCAGAAACTGCATGACCTGAGTGGGAGGAGTTCTTAGACCGTCCCAGGGGTGTGTGGGGGCGTGAAAGGGGGCTGCCATGTGGGCTGTCCCCTCACAGATATAAGCAGGAGCCCGTGTGGGCTCTGCCGTTGATCCAGGAGGGGGGGTACCTAAGAGCATTTCCAGGAGCATCCGTACACAGCAGCCAGGCCACATAAGCCCCCCCATGTGAGCCCAGAACCAAGCCAACCAGCAGGTAACTTGACCCATTTTAACTGCCTTTTGTCTGTAACCCATGCTTGTATGTGCACCTCTGACTCTTACCTGTATATTATTATCCTTTTGTATATATTTGTCTAGTGTGCCCTCCAAGGCTAATTAAATCTATAAACTTTAATCTGAGTTAGTCTGTCTTGATCATCGGCCTCACACGCCTAGTACTCGGTCTATGATATATAGCTACCCAAGGGTTTGTTCCTGGCCCTGTTATAAGTCGGTAACGTGAACATGATGAAGGCGCATCATGAGCGCTTCCCGTGTGCAACCTTCCCGAAGTAGGTGAGACGGAGAACCTCTTGGACATGCTTGCCCCGGTCAGGGCAGGTGGATCCATAGAGGATGTGGAGATTTGTGGACAGCTCCTGGAGGACCAACGGTCCCAGCTGTTGGCAACTCTCCACCCCTTCCGGGCATTGTTCACTAACGTGCCTGGAAGGACGGAGTTAGCCGTCCATCACGTGGACACCGTGGATCACCCCCCCAATCCGGCGTTCAGCATATCGGATCTCCCCCGAAGTGCAGCAGCACATGCGTGAGGAGATTGACGAGATGCTGAAGCTGGGGGTCATCCAGGCGTCCAACAGTGCCTGGGCCTCGCCTGTAGTCCTCGTCCCCAAGAAGGATCGGACCACCCGGTTCTGCGTGGACTACAGGGGGCTCAACGCTGTCACGGTCACCGATGCGTACCCAATGCCACGCATCGATGACCTACTCGATCAGTTGGCCGGGGCCAAGTACCTGACCATCATGGATCTGAGCCGGGGATATTGGCAGATTCCCCTGACCCGTGAGGCAAGGGAACGCTCTGCCTTTATCACCCCATTCGGGCTGTACGAGTCCACTGTCATGCCGTTCGGCATGAAGAATGCCCCTGCCACTTTTCAGCGGATGGTCAACACGCTGCTTAAGGGACTTGAAGGGTACGCGGCTGCGTACCTGGATGACATAGCCGTTTTCAGTCCCACCTGGGAGGAACACCTCCAGCACCTGACGCAGGTGCTCGGAAGGGTCCACCAGGCAGGCTTGACCATCAAGCCGGAAAAGTGCCAGCTGGGCATGAGTGAGGTCCACTATCTGGGGCACCGGGTAGGTGGGGGGGCCTTGAAGCCAGAGCCCGGAAAAGTGGATGCCATCGCATCCTGGCCCACCCCCAGGACCAAAAAGCAGGTGATGTCCTTCTTGGGCACCGCTGGGTACTATAGGAGGTTTGTTCCACACTATAGTAGCCTGGCAAAGCCCCTGACAGACCTCACCCGAAAGAGGTTGCCCTCCGCAGTCGATTGGACAAACGACTGCGAGACAGCTTTCCAAGCCCTCAAGGCCGCCTTGTCCAGCTCCCCAGTACTACAAGCCGCCGACTTCACCCGGCAGTTTATAGTACAAACCGACGCCAGTGACTTTGGCCTCGGTGCAGTGCTCAGCCAGGTGGACACAACGGGACAGGAACATCCCGTTATGTACCTGAGCCGGAAGCTTCTGCCGAGGGAAGTGGCCTATTCCACCATGGAGAAAGAATGCCTGGCGATAGTGTGGGCCCTGCAGCGGCTGCAGCCCTACCTATACGGGCGTCATTTCATTGTGGAAACAGACCACAACCCTCTGAGCTGGTTACACACGGTCTCCGGAACCAATGGGAGGTTGCTACGCTGGAGCCTGGTGTTCCAACAGTACAACTTCGCCATTCGCCACCTGAAGGGCCGAGACCATGGCAACGCCGATGGGCTGTCCCAACAGGGAGAAGGGGCAGGTGGGCGCGTGGTGGAGCACCGAGCAGGTGCTGCCCCCTAGCGCCCTCAAAAGGGGGGAGGTGTGAAGAAAATTGACTCAATATGAGTCCTCTCTCCAACCTAGACAAGTCAGCCCCCCAGCCCACCAGGAAAGCAATTTACATGTTAATCAGCACAGCCAAAGACCCATTGTAAATGCTCTCCATAGGATGTTGGCACAGCAGGATACATGGACACCTCAAAAGAACCCGCAATTATCACTGAACTAATGCTTCCTCCAACCTCCAAGCTTCAAAGACTTCAATTATCCAACCCTAGCCGACCCGTCTCCAATATTTCATATCGATTAATAGGCGACCAGCTCATAACTGGTCCATGGCGAGTTCATATCGCAAAACTGGATGAAACCCCCCCCGCCCCACACACACAGCCACCACTCTCGGGGTTCTGGGGTGCCTGGGGACCGAGATACCCAGAACTGGACCCCGGGAGTCCATACGATAGGTGTGTCTGATATCCGGGCGTCGTGTACGCGCAGCCGGTTCTGATGGTGCTAACGGCTCGGTTCTGTGCCAATGCCCTGCCGCGTTATGGTCCATTTTTGTGTTTGTATCAGAAACTGCATGACCTGAGTGGGAGGAGTTCTTAGACCGTCCCAGGGGTGTGTGGGGGCGTGAAAGGGGGCTGCCATGTGGGCTGTCCCCTCACAGATATAAGCAGGAGCCCATGTGGGCTCTGCCGTTGATCCAGGAGGGGGGTACCTAAGAGCATTTCCAGGAGCATCCGTACACAGCAGCCAGGCCACATAAGCCCCCCCATGTGAGCCAGAACCAAACCAACCAGAAGGTAACTTGACCCCATTTTAACTGCCTTTTGTCTGTAACCCATGCTTGTATGTGCACCTCTGACTCTTACCTGTATATTATTATCCTTTTGTATATATTTGTCTAGTGTGCCCTCCAAGGCTAATTAAATCTATAAATTTAATCTGAGTTAGTCTGTCTTGATCATCAGCCTCACACGCCTAGTACTCGGTCTATGATATATAGCTACCCAAGGGTTGGTTCCTGGCCCTGTTATAAGTCAGTAACGGACCAGTCTTATAACTAAACGAGAGAACTGGTGGCAGCCGTTCAGGGTTCTGGATGAGGAAAGTGGTCTGTCGTCCTCTATTCGTCTGCATGTGCCCGTGTGGACAGGGGTGAACAGTGGAACCGTATCTGGCTGACCTTGTGCACCCCCTAGGGGGCCGTGCAACGTCGAGATACACCCCAAGTCAGGCCGTCGTCCCTCCAGTGGGCCGGCGGACTAGGCTGTGTTCGTCACACCAGGGTTTTAAGTATAAATCTGGGTGAGAATTACAAATCCTTAGTGCTCAAAAACCATCTATGCACATACCTATCTTTAAATTTTTATTAATGTACCTTATGATCCGGAACACTTGACTATATTTAAATCAAACGAAACAACTTTTTTGGTTGAGGAGAAACTGTGTCCGCTATTCTGAGAAAAACTGTTGTTTTTCAATACCCTGTGGGGGAGAGGATCAATTACAGCGTGTCGACCGGAGAAGTCGCTGCCAGCCCGCCTGCTCAAGACAGACCCAAGTATCTCATATATCATAGTGCTATGTACTATACCGGAATTATTGAAAGCGTGCATAGTCTGGAGATCCACAAAACTCCATCCAATCCCTCCAGGTTCTATATATTTATCCATGGTCTGATTGCGATCAGCGCAAATTTCTTTCCATTCTTTGCAATACAAGATCTCCTTAACCAGTCAGAAACTGTTGGAACAATGTTAGATCTCCAGCGCCTAGGTATCAGCGCCCTTGCCACTACCAGCAAAAAAATCAACACGTTTCCTTTTAGAACACATAGTGGCAGAGGTATCATAGAGAGGGCAAGAGAGCGGGTCATTTTGCAAGCTTTTCCGGACCAGGCGAATCACATGAACTACTTTAATCCAAAAAGGTTGGATGAGTGGACAGCTCCACCAGATATGTGACATCGTTCCAACATCGCCATTGCATCTCCAACATTCGCTAGAGACCGCGGGAAACACTCTATCCAAAAATTCCGGGACCCTATACCATCTCGATAAAATTTTATAATTCAGGACTTTAAAGACCTGTGGGAAAGAATACATGCTTTATCCGAGTCCTCTACTGTAAACTCCCTTCCCACATCTCTTTCCCAACTCGCCTTGTACGGGGAGGTGCAGACGTCAGCCCTCCAATTATCCAACTATATAACAGAGAGATGAGATGCGCGGATTCCATCTGCCCAGTGATATAGGACGCAAAAGAGGTTAAATCTCTATGTAAGCTTAGCGAGACTTTGTTGGTAGCATTAAAAGACTGTATTTGTATGTGGGTAAACCACGTGCAAGGCCTCGGGTGAAGCAAGTCTCGTATCTCTGAAAACGGTTTCAGAGTTGAACCTACTGTGACATCCCTGAAAGTTAGAGAGTGCCTAACGGAAGGGTTCGAAGTGTTTAGTGGTGGGCCAGCTATAGGGATGTCAGGGTTTCCCACTACCGGCATCAAAGGGCCGTCTGCCTTAAAAAGCTTAGATTCAGGGCCATATATTCTCCACGCCTGCAGCGTATGTTGTACTACCCAGGGCACAGACATCAATCCTGGCCTGTGAAGGGCTCTTCTCCCTAGCCACGGCAGCCCTGAGAGGGAGTCTCCAAATACATATTCCTCCAGTTGGACCCACGCCTTTTTGCTCTGTGTGCCTTCCAATCTATAAAGTGGGCTGCTAATGCAGCAGAGTAATATGCTCTCAAAATCCAGGAGAGCCAAACCGCCCTCATCTTTGGCTCTAGTTAACACCGCTTTCGCCACTCTTGGGTGAGTTCCGGCCCAAACAAAGCGGCGAAGACATTTGTCCACTGAGCGAAAGAACTGTCTGGGCAAAAGGACAGGGACCATCTGAAACAGATAGAGAAGCCGGGGCAACACATTCATTTTTAGAATGTTGATGCGTCCCAGCCACGAGAAGTCCCGTCTCTCCCAGCGGGTCAAATCCTGAGCAATAACCGCAAAGAGTGGGCCAAAATTCAGGTCGCCTAGCTGGGTCAGGTCTGACGGGATGTGAATCTCCAGGTACTTAAAAGACTGCGTTGCCCACATAAAAGGAAAATTATCCTTCAGGCCCCTCACCATCTCGTTGGTAAGAGTTACGTTCAGGGCCCTACACTTGTTCAAGTTCACTTTAAAGTTAGAGAATCTTCCGAATTGCTCCAAGACATATATCAGGACAGGTAGGGACCACTTTCAGTATTTTTTTAATAATTCTTAAATCCTGCAGTTTTCACTTTGGCCACTAAGCCTAATAATCGTCTGACACTTCCTGTTCTGTTTAGAGAGCTTTTCAGCAGTGTGCTCATTATCAGTAAAAGCAGGATTAAACTGAAAGGAAACACCATTGTGTACAGATAACACAGAATGCACCAGTCACAAGAGGAGATGTCACAGCTCCCCCCCTCTCCCCTCCCTTCACAGTGAAAACTCTTCTATTTCAAGTCTATGGACAGAAACTGTCTTTTAAGGGAATCCTATGTGCATGAAGCTGCTGTAAAGTATTTCTCTGACTGCTGTTAAAGCACTGCAAGCAAGAATGTCTTCCCCACAATCATGTATAGACGGCCCAATTGAGAAATCTACAATCAGGTAATAAAAGTGACTGAAAGGAAAAGAATATGGATCAGGGTCTTGATTTAAAAAATTGGTGACAGATTCCCTTTAAAGATAAACTAACAGGTCTGTGAGAGTCATCATTCTTGCTGATTGGTAGGTGATCAAATACTTATTTCATGCAATAAAATGCAAATGAATTATTTAAAAATCATATGTGATTTTCTGGTTTTTTTTTCTAAGATTCTGTCTCTCACAGTTGAAGTGTACCCATGAAAAAAAATTACAGACCTCTCCATTCATTGTAGGTGGAAAAACTTCCCACCAAATCTGCCAGTGTATCAAATACTTATTTTCCCCACTGTACCAACCTACTTACTGTTTTAGGGAGATATATTCATATTCCTTCCTACCTATTGAAGGAAACTACACTCACCGGCCACTTTATTAGGTACACCTGTCCAACTTCTCGTTAACACTTAATTTCTAATCAGCCAATCACATGGCGGCAACTCAGTGCATTTAGGCATGTAGACATGGTCAAGACAATCTCCTGCAGTTAAAAAACCGAGCATCAGTATGTGGAAGAAAGGTGATTTGAGTGCCTTTGAACGTGGCATGGTTGTTTTTGGTGCCAGTAAGGGCTGGTTGAGTATTTCAGAAATGCTGATCTCCTGGGATTTTTCACCCAACAACCATCTCTAGGGTTTACAGAGAATGGTCCGAAAAAGAAAAAACATCCAGTGAGCGGCAGTCCTGTGGGCGGAAATGCCTTGTTGATGCCAGAGGTCAAAGGAGAATGGGCAGACTGGTTCGAGCTGATAGAAAGGCAACGTGACTCAAATAGCCACCGTTACAACCAAGGTAGGCAGAAGAGCATCTCTGAACGCACAGTACGGCGAACTTTGAGGCAGATGGGCTACAGCAGCAGAAGACCTCACCGGGTGCCACTCCTTTCAGCTAAGAACAGGAAACTGAGGCTCCAATTTTTCCAAGCTCATCGAAAATTGGGACAGTTAGAAGATTGGAAAAACATTGCCTGGTCTGATGAGTCTCGATTTGTGCTGCGGGCATTCGGATGGTAGGGTCAGAATTTGGCGTCACAACATGAAAGCATGGATCCATCCTGCCTTGTATCAACGGTTCAGGCTGGTGGTGGTGGTGTCATGGTGTGGGGAATATTTTCTTGGCACTCTTTGGGCCCCTTGGTACCAATTGAGCATCGTTGCAACACCTTGTGGAATCTATGCCATGAAGAATTGAGGCAGTTCTGAAGGCAAAGGGGGTTCCAACCCCGTTACTAGCATGGTGTACCTAATAAAGTGGCCGGTGAGTGTATATGCCTCGCTTCTTCCTGGGGTACCCTGTATACTTACCTATCTACTATGGGTGCCTATTTGCCTATTTACCTAATGGGGGCTCTATATACCTATCTACCTACTGCAGGGCTTATATACCTAGCTACCTAATGGGGGCTTATATACATTTATACTGAAAGGTCTATATACCCCCTACCTAATGGGGGATCTACACAGGAACACTTTGTGACACTACACAGCAGGCATCTTCATAACCGTAATCTCACTCAGTTAGTAATTCATCCCCAGTTACCATATAGTGGCTGAGTTATAGGATTCCCCAATCCCAATGTGAGCAAACTTTATATATATATATATATACTCTTGCCACGGATCTGTAAATTTTTTTCTTTCTCTTTAACGATAAAAAAAGGTATGCCAAAAATATTTTATATATCGCACAATTAGAAACTTTAAAAAGTATTTTAGATGGTAACCGGGTTACAGGATAAAGAACAAAGTCCAACCTTTCAGTCCATGCAGACTTATTCACAAGCTGAGACTGGTTGTTCCTCTGAGCGTGTAGCACCCATCACCTCCGTGTCGTTTGCACTGCTACGTTTCGGGACAAGGTGGCGGACCCCAAAAGTAGAAAGGTGCAAACGACCCGGAGGTGATGGAGGCTACACGTCAGAGGAACAAAAGGTCTCAGCTTGTGATAAGTCTGCATGGACTGAAAGGTTGGACTTTTAATCTTACCCTGTAACGGTTACCTATATATATACTTTTTTTAAAATTTCTATTGTGCGATATATGCGTATTTGTGGCATACCTTTTGTATCGATTAAAAAGAAAGAAAAAAATTTACAGATCCGTGGCAAGAGTATATATATATAAAGTTTACTGCACAGCAGGCACCCAGCTTTCTTTTCACAGGAATGTTAATTGCTGTGGGGATAAGTTGTCACATGGCTTTCCAGGGCGCTATAGGCTATCCAGCCTATGTATGTATGTGTAGTGTTACTATTTTTTTTTTTACAGGTTTCCCTTTTGGACTATGTTGAATTCATTGGACTACATCAATTGGATCACTTTCTTTAATAAAATGTTTAATGAGGAATGTTTTCGGAGACTGTTTATTTAAATAAAGTGTTTTTTTGGGAGAGGAGGTTACCATTTTATTCCAGTGTCAGTTATGGATGACAGACGCCTTTCGTTACTAGCACAAGAGCTTGGTGTCAGCCAGCAGTGTTTTTTGTCTCCCCCAAGACTGACACTAACTCCTTATCATTATTACCCCTGAACCCGATGTACCAAGGGTGCTGGGAAGAACCAGGTCACCATCAGAAAAAAACTCTCAAATATGATGGTCTACTTCTGGGGTTACTGCGGGATGGTAAATTTAGGATAGGAAGTGCTCAATATCCATGTACCTGATAGTATTAGCCTGCAGCTGCCAGTTTTATCATAGCTAGTTATGAATAAGTGGGGGGCACCATGTCTTTTTTATATATATAATTTGTTTCTTTGAATAGTTTCAATTAACATGATTAAAAAACAAAGTGGGGATCCTTCATTATTTATAACCAGCCTAACTATCAGGATGGAAAGGTCCATGCATAATGGGTCTTTCCCATCCTAAAAACAATAATCCGCAGCCGCCGCAGAAGCTGACCATCATATTACAGGTACCGCTTCTGACGGTAACCTGGCTCTTCCACCCTTGTTGTTTGGGTTTTCTGTGGGGAATGTGACAGGGGTTAAAGTCGCCCTTTGGGGTGACAAAAAACACTGCCGGCTGACACTATGCCCAAGTAATAATAATGGAGAGGGGTTTATCAGGACCTCCATTATTATTACTGGAATAAAATGGTATATAAAACACACTATACCTTGTTGACTATTTTATAAAAGAAATAGATCCAACACTGGTCTGAAAGAGTTCAAGGGTTCAATGCAGTCCAAGGGGAAAACCTGTAGAAAAATAAAAACACTACAAAAAAACATGACAGTACTAACCTATATTTCATGCACCTCCTGAAGACCATTACTGCAGCGGATCTTTCTGGGGTGCAGGAGACAGAGTTCAGGATGCACAGTATAATCCTGTGGTTAACCCTCTTTTTCCGCTAGGGGATTGTGCCTATAAACCGTGGCCTGTAAACCCCCTCCTCACCCTTTCCTTCAATTATTGTGTTATGTAGCCCAGTGCCAACAGAAGATACAACCTCCACCTTTTACCCCATGTTGGGTTTGTACAGAGGTGGGGAATAAGTATGAAGGTCCTAGAAAAGTGAGGATTCTAAAATGTTTTTGTGACAAATTCTGCAGAGATAAGTCATGGGTGGGAGAAGTCATTATGGTGGTCTAAGCCAAAAGGAAAAAAGAAGGTAACAACTCATCAGAGAAGATATCACCTGTGAGTCACTGGTTGTATCTGCACTGTAATCACTAATATGTCTTCAGAGCGTCTGTATACAACTGGTAGTCACTATGTGGTGGTTGCGTGGGTTCATGGACTGGCAGAATTATTTAGTCCTTAGGTAGTTACATTATCGGGACTGATGGTCATTGTATTGTGGGATTTTTCTAGTAACAGTATGAAGGTAATATGTATGGTATAGGGTCGTAACTAGAATTCATAGGGCCCCATAGCAAAATCAGATTGGGCCCCCACATCTAATGACAGGAAATAGAAACAGCAACATATGTAGCAATAATTAATGGTATAAATAATACTGCCATATATGAGAGAACCAACATAGTACTCCTAGATAGCAGTAAGCCACAAACTTGTTATTCTCTAGTAAAAAAAATACAATGTTTTGGCACCTGAGTGGGCCCCTTTAACCTCTGGTCCCCATAGCTGCTGCTATGGCTATAGTTACGCCTATGTATGGTATAATTGCTTCAGGTATAGGTGGATTATTTGGTAACCATATGACTATTATTTAGAGGTATTACACTATCATTTGTAGGTAACGGCTTTAAAAGCAAATTTGTCAATGCTGATTTTTATTGTACAGTGCACTGCTGAGGTGATAGTATCTATGTGGAATATAAGTAAAATTAGTGACAGGAACATTACATTTTTTTATCTGTGAGAAAACATACTTTCTCAACAAGTTTACAACATGTGGCCATCGAAAAATTCTGTGTGAACCCAGCCCAATTGAGCAGAATGTAACACAGAGGGCGCGTGCAACGCCTGGAATGTCTGAAACAGCTAATTGTTACAACCAACTTGAAAGAAAGTGTAAAGTGTATGACTCATATAATAACTTAATCCACTTCAGAGCTAAATGGGGGCCCTTAAAAAGTGATTACAGTTGTTTCAGAAAACTAGTTGAACTAGCCATGCCAACCTGTCATATTTCACATATCATTACTAAGCAATCCTCTCAAAATTAACTCCTGATCTCCAGCCTGGATTACAGCAAATATACACACATGGACAAAAGTGTTGGTACGCATACGTTAAGGAAAGGAAAACTCAACAATGGTCACTGAAATAACTAGTAACTGCCAAAAGTAATAATAAACCTAAATTTACTGAAAATCAACTAACTACAATTAGATATTGCTTTTGAATTGTGGTTGAACTGAAAAATGCAAAAAACAAACTAATGACATGTCCTGGTACTCTTAACTAAATATTTTGTTGCGCAACATTTTGAGGCAATTATTGTAAACGATTTCTGCAACTGTCATTGAGACTTCTGCACCTGTCCACAGGTATATTAGACACACTTCTTGTGAGCAAACTGCTGCAGTTGTCTCCAGGTTTAAAGGGTGCCTTCTCCAGACTGCATGTTTCTGCAGATGTTCAATGGGATTTAGATCAGGGATCATAGAAGGCCACTTCAGAATAGTTCAATGCTTTGATCTTAGACATTCTTGGATGTTTTTAGCTGTGTGTTTTGGGTTATTATCCTGTTGGAGGACCCATGACCTGGAGACTGGACCAACTATTTTCTGACAGAAGCAGCACCATTTTTGCACCAAGAAATGCTCTTGATATTCAGATTGTACACCCTATGCTAGATACCGTAAAGCAAACCCAGAACATAACCATTTTAGGGTTGCTGTTTGTTACGGTCTGGAATTGGATCCACTGGACCACCGCAGGCGATGGCGTAAGCCCACACCAGGGAGTGGAGTCTAAGTGGGACCCGGTTTTCACCAGAGACTCCGCGCCGCAAATCCGGGTGGTATTTGTGCGGCGGGTGTCCTCCTAGTCAGCTACGACACTGGCGGGGCTTGCTGCGAGTGGCGGCGGGCGTGCAAGTTAGTACAGGAACGGCAGGCAGGCGTCGTGGTCGTGGACAGGAGTAAAGTCCAGGACTAGGTGGCTCTGGTTCGTCAGGACGGGTAGACAAGCCGCGAGGGTAGGGCAGGCAAAGGCCAAGGATTCTGTAGTACGTTAAACGTAAGACAAGGTGTCGGTTCACGGAAGATGGCAAGACAGGAACGCTGCTGGAAAAACACTTTCACCCCATGGAAATGCACTACACCAAGGATACGCCACAAGGGCCGGTCAGGAAGAGGCCGGACTTAAATAAGAGCAGTGACCCGCGCAATAACCCATTACCGTGTGCACTGCCCCTTTAAATTCAGAGAGCCGGGGACCCGGTGCGCGCCCTAGGGGGCGGAGCTACACGCCGGGAGCTTGAGAGCCGACGAGCAGGAAGCGAGGGCCTGGGTAAGTGGGACGCTGGCAGGGGCTGCCGGCACGGGCGGACCCGAACCCAACGTGCGGGACGGGGCTCCGCTGGGAGCGGGGGCTTACGGACGCGGCAACTGGGCCCGGGACACGTGGTCGCGAGGGGCGTGACCGTTACAGTACACCCTCTTGGGGCCACCCCCCCTCTGGGGCCCCTCTACTTACTGAATTGAAGGACCTCTGGATGACGGCTGCGGTTAAGAATATTCTCTCCGGCTCCCAAGACCTCTTTTGGAGCCACGAAGTAGAGTCCTCCGAGTCCACCAGAAAGTATTGCCCTTCCCCTAGATCTTCTCATGCCCAGAATCTCCTTGACCTCGAAGACATTGGGCGCATCAGCCACAGACGGAGGTGGAACAGGCCTTTGGGGAGAAGCGATTAAAGGACCAGGGGCTTCAACAGGGGACACATGAAATGACGTTGTTTTTTAAGGAATTATCATCACAGGAGGGGAGCGGAGTTTGTAATGACACAGAGTTGCATCGTCGGGGATGGCGATGACCTCAAAGGGCACCAGGAAACGTGAGGGATCCAGTTTGTGCAGGTGAGAGGGCAATCTTTAGAGGACATAACGAGGACGAGAGTGCCACACCTTGTCAGCTGGGGAGAAGACTGGAGGGGGGATTCTTCTCTTGTCCGCTTGATTCTTCTTGAGATCGGTAATGGCACGGAGCATGCCGAGTGATGGCAGGTCTGCACCGATATGGCCTTCGCAAATCTTTGGATCAGTGCTGTCCTGCTGCCAGGGTGCGGACCTGCCAGATAGAGGTTGCCTAGAGCGAGAGGGTGGCTGAAGGTATCGCAAAGACACCAGTACACCAGTAGTAAGGGATGAGGAATCCGCGACTCCGACTCAAGGGAGTTATAGGGAACTCCGCCACGGCCTCAGCAAATTGCGCCAATTATTCTTGCGTGCCGATAAGACGACAGTGGCGAAATTGAGGTTGATGCACCAAGACCTGGTTGAGACTCTCCACCAGGTCCGTTCGTCTGAGGGTGATAGGCGGAAAGAGAAGTCGAGCTTGACCTGATGGTGATTGCACTAAAGCTCGCCAAACTTGGAGACAAACTGGATCGTCCTCCGGTCAGGAGACAGATTTGCTGAGGAAGTCAATATGGCAGCTGCGGAACCACTTGAAGGAAGAAAAGTTCCGCCTGACGAGGATAGTGAGATGGCAGGGCGAGCAACGGAACCGAAATGCGCTATCCTTGTGAGAATCGGTCGTTATTACCCAAATAACGGAGTTGCCAGACGGACGGAGGCGAGGTCAGTAATGAAGCATGGAAATGTTGGACCAAGGTGCGTTGGTAATTGGTGAAGCATGAGCCTGAAAGTAGGGTTTGCTGCGCTTCTGACGGCTTCTGGCGTCTTGTTGCGGTGCACAGGACCCCCTGTCACCCCACCCACCGCCCCCTACCCCCCCCCAAAACAGAGAGTCCTTAAACAGTCCTTTTTCCAGTTCCTGGCCACCAGTAGAACCGGATATCAGACAGATGGTCTTATCCTTCGGGGCGCTCAGGGCTGTGACCCGCCACCAATGAGCAATTTGTCCTCTATTTAGAATAACTTCTGCGGATGGAGGCTGGACGACATAAGTCTTTCAGGAGGGAGCCTTACAGGGATCACCGGCGCTGCGCGAGATGAGATGCGCTCTGGGATTTATATGTTCTGGAGGAAGTCATCGTTCACCCACCACGTCGGAGGCACTGGAGAAGGTGTCGAGGGCGTCAGCTTTCACATTCTTTTCTAGCTGGCTATGAAGTGTGATTTGAAAGTCTCGAACCGGGAGTAAGAAAGATGCGACCACCTAGCTGGCGTGGGTTAAAGTCCGCTGAGCCGTCTGAACAGAGATGATTGGGGTCTTATGGTTGGCCCGGATTCGTGATACGGTTGTGGAAAACGGGCACCCTGCTCAGCGATAACGCCACTCTTCCAAGGCGCTAAGTTTTATGGTGCTAAGTAGCTCTTCTGGTCGCCAATCGTGTAGTCTTATCGGCCACCGAGAATGTCTTGGAGAAGAAGCCGACACGTTACAGTCTTGACAGTGGCCCTTTTTTCGTAAGAACTGCTCAGGCTCCTACAGACGAGCATGTCCACCTCAGTGTTGAAGGGATCTCAGGAATCCTGGGGGGTACGTGCAAGTAGGAAGCCGTAGCGACGAAGGCGGACTTGAGCTTAGAAAAAAGCGCCTCCTCCGCTCTCGCGACCCATCTCCGACCTCGCTGGTGGATTCGGTTTGTTTTCTTGGAGAGGGATACTATGCGGGGCACCAGGTGGAGAAGTGTGATGGAGGATGAATGGCGATAGTAGGGTGCAGAAGCCAAAGAATCGCTGGAATGCCCGCAAGCCGACGGGGCGCGTCGGCCACTGCAACACGCTAGACAGTGTTCGCTGGGTCCATCCGTAGGCCTTGATCGAGATGACGTACCCCAGAAACGGAGGTCGGTCTGATGATAGGAGGCACTTCCCCGCTTGGAGTATAGGTGATTCTCCGGAGACGTACTTTAGTACATGGCGAAAGGCTGCGGTGGGTCTCGAGGTCAGGAATTGTCAGAACACCGAGGACTGTCATCAGGTAGACACCACGCTAGTGTGAGAGAGAGCGGTCAGTGATGAACGATCTCATTTCACGAGCTCCTGAAGAAGACGGGTCAGGAAGCATTGATGCAGCATTGCATAGGTAGCCGAAGGGAAGGCAAGATCACCAGCGTACATCATAAGTGCCCGTCCCTGGTGTATGAAGCCGTACTTCCACTCTCTCACCTTGCGGATGTTCGGACCAGTTGTAGGTAGGGTGGGGTGGGTCCCCTCTCAGAATACAACTTAAGAGAATTAATCTTGGCGCACTAAGGAGGTCTGAAGAACAGTTCCTCCGTATGATCAACGCGGCTTAAGTGGGTACTCGGTTGAAATTCAGCCGTGATCTTGTTCATAACACGGTAGTCTTAGCTCTCTTTATGCAGGGCCGTAAGTACCGTCCTTCTTCTTACGAAAGAAACCAGCACCTTTGCGGGTGTATGACCGAGGACTTGTGGATAAACCCCTCCTGAGATTCTCTGGATGTACTCGGTCGATGGCTTGAGTCCTTCTAGAAGCTGACGGGGTAGATCTACGGTCCTCTCGGGAGGGCGTCTGGTACCCGGCCTAGAAGGTCGAAAATTGGGCACTATCATATGGCAGTGCGGAGGAAGACTCTCAAGCTTAGCCTTCAGAGAAGACATCAGCATTACTCCAATTATTCGGGACGGCAGCCGGGCAATGGCTCCTGTGTAGGGTTCGCCACTGAGAACACGGGAAAGCACCGAGGCTGATGGCGTAGCCACAAATCCAGCGTCCTCCGACAGTTGGGACCCCAACGATAATACACCTCTCAGTAGACCAAGTCCAGGATAGGTGAGGTAGCCGTAGCCATGGGAGTCCGAGGAGGATCAGCCGACGAGAAGCGATGTCAGCAAGTAGAATGGAGACTTTCTTCTTTATGCAGCGCCCTCCCACATGGAGGACCTGTGGCTGTGACGCGACACGCTGGATGGTGTAGACGTAAGCGCAAAAGCTCCCCACGTCTGACTGGAAGAGATGACAAGACTGGTCTCTCCAGGCGTACCTGTGGAGAAGCCGATATTGCTTCATGTCGAGACTTGGTGTATGAAGTTCCGGCGGTAGCCGGAGTCTCACAGGAAACGCGGGAACTTGGAATGGTGATGCAGTCTCTGACACTGGCAACTGACACAGGCATCACAGGCGTGGAGCTGAGGAGGTATGCTCCCTAGGAATGATCCCCACTAGATCCTAGGTGCGGAGTCTCACGCAGGCTTGGTACGATGTGTATGTCTGCTTGCTGAAGCTCCTCCTCCCGTTCAATGAGCCGCATTTCGATGACGTGGTCCGCTAACCGAATCAGGTCAATGAGGGAAGACGGGTATGGTCTCTAGACGGCCAAGACGCCTAACTGTCGGCTTGGAGAGCCTTTCTTTTAAAAGGTAGCACACAGTAGCGGCCTCAGTTCCATGGAGAGTCCCGAAGGCCAGGGCTTGCGGAACTGTACCACGTAGTCCCTTCCTACAGCACCGGTTCCCTGGCGTAGGATTTAGGGGGCAGTCTCAGCAGGAGGATGCATCAAGCTTTGTTCCTCCGAGAGGACGTTGCGGAATCGCTGAGAAAGAGAAAAATGACTGTGTAGATCCGCCGCTGTTCACAGGATCGTCTCTGTCCCAAAGTAGGCGTTTACAATGCGCCAGGGCCTTCGGAGAGGAGGGCTGAACACGAAAGCACGCTTCGCCGTTGTCGGACCAGGCAATCTGGAATGATCAGTCCTCCAGCTACCCTGTGCATAGTGCATTGGGTGAATGAACCCCCTGCAGTAGTCTCGAGCTCTCCGTCATACTTGGAAGGAGAGCGACGTCAGCGAAGCTTGGGCCCCTGTGGAGACACCGGAACCATAAGATGGCTAGTGGACAACCGCTGGAAGCTGTGACGAAGGCTGCTGCTGCTGGACGGTGACGAGTTGCTGCAACATGGTTGGATAGCTGGGTGAGTTGCTGAGCCATGTTGACCGAGTGTCTGTAGACTGGCTGTCAACGCAACAGTTCGCAGTCTGGTTAACGGCCCCTTGGCCGGTGATCCATGGCTCGGATCCTACTGTTACGGTCTGGAGTATGGATTCATGGACCAACGCCAGGCGTAGGATGGCGTAAGGCCAGAAATCCTCAGGGAGTGGAGTCTAAGTGGACCCGGTTTTCACAGAGCCCGCGCAAAGCGGGTATGGTTTGCGGGCGGCGAGGTCACTAGGTCACCTAACAACTGGCGGGGCTTGGCATGTTGGGTGGCAGGGGTGCAAGGTACAGGAACTGGCGGGGTCTGAGTCAAGTGACAGGCAGCGACCGGTCAAGCGGACAGGCGGGTCTGGTTGTGAGACTGGTATGGACAAGCGGGAGGTCGGGGCCAGGCGGGGCGCAAGGTCGTAGACGGTTAAGTAAGAAGGAGTCGGTACACGGGAAGGCAAGGACTAGGGAACGCTTCTGGAAACTTTACACCATGGAATATACACCAAGGAGTCCGGCAAGGCCTGCGAGGAAGAGGCTCGGAATAATATAGGAGCAGTGCCGGCAGATAACTCAAATACCGGTGCATGCCCTCTTTTAAATCTCAGAGAGCGCGGCCAGAGGCGCGCCCTAGGGGCGGGGAGCTACACGCCGGAGTGAGAGCGACAGAGAGGAGTCGTGGCTGGTAAGTGGACGGCCGCGGGGTCTGCGGCACGGGAGGCGTGACACCCGAATCCCGAGCGTGCGGGACGGGGCTCCGCGCTGGGAGCGGCGTGAGGGCACAGGCGCGCTGCGGCCAGGACAGTGGTCGCAGCGGATCGATGTCGTTACACTGTCTTTTGTACAATTATTCTTTTCTCTTTATTGCTTTATTTTTGGAATCTTGTGACATTATGAGCTGATGTGACTTGCCAAATGGACATTCTCCCAGGAAATAGCGTCTGCGGCTTGCAATATGCATTTGGGAATCCGAGTCTCGTTTTTCATGATTTGTTTTAAACAGGGTATCCCCCTTGGTAGTTTTGATCAAACCCGAAAAGGTAAGTTTGAGTTAAAAAACCCCCTCATTTTCCAAAACCCCAAAAAACCAAAAAAAATTTTCTGTTCGGTTCAAGAAATTTTTTTTTAAAGTTCCCCCAAGTGTTCGACACCCCCAATTTTTAATAGTTTTCAGGCCTTTTAAAATTTTTTGGGTTTGGCCATCCAACCCTTTTGCAGACCCAAAAGAGAAAGTTTTAAAAAACGTCATGCTGAGGTTGGTTGTGGGCTTCTTCCCGGGTTAAAAATTAAAAGGGGATTTATGTTATTTTATTTCACTGTTTTGGGCTTTTTGGGTTATCCCAAATTTTCACTGCTCTCTTTTGGGCTTCCCTTTTTACTTTTGGGGGTGAAATCTTTTTATAAAAAACGCCTCCCAAATTTCCCCTTTTTACAAAGAAATATATTTTTTAAATAGTGATTGGTTGTTTGAAAATGATACTAAGTGGGGGGAAAAATTTAATTTTTTTGCTTTTTTGGGGGTTTCCCCGTAATTGTTAACCCCCTTTTTCTTCAAATTTCCTATACAAAGAAATATATTTTAAATAGGGGGTTGGGTTGGGGTTTTAAAAAATTATTTGAGTGGAGAAAACTTCATTTTTTTGCATTTTTTGGGGGGTTCAGTAATTGTAAACACCCCGTCTTCAAAATTTCCTAAAACCAAAAAAAATATATTTTAAATAGGGGTTTGGTTTGGGTTTAAAAAATTTTTTGGGTGGAGAAAACTTCTTTTTGGGCCCAAGTTTGGGGAGTTAAAGTAATTGTATAACAAAAGGGTTTAAAATTTTCCCCTATCCCAAAAAGAAATTTTATTTTAAATATTTGGTTTGGGTTTGGGGGGAAAATTTTTTCTGAGGGGAGAAAAGTTTTTTTGGGGGGTTTTGGGGGTTCAGTAATTGTAAAACACACCGTCCCCAAAAATTCCCCTTTTTCAAAGAAAAAAATTTTTTAAAATAGTGGTTGGACCCCCACTTTTTAATAGGCCCTATTTTTTAACTTCCCAGTGGGCCTTTTTTGATTAGGGCCCGGGGGACGGAGTATCCCTTTACTCCCCTATTGGCCCCCTGCCAGGTTTAAACCATGTGCCCTTTTTTCCAAAAAAGGTTGTCTTTTTATGTGTAAAAGGGGGCCCCTTTTGGCCCAAAAGGATCCCGGGTTTCCCATAGCAGCTTCTACCGAATGTTTCCCCTATAACTAGGGCCCCTGCCCAGTGAACTCCATTTTTCCCCCATTGGGTTTTTTTTCCCCTGCCACCACATTTTATCAAAATGTAAAAAAGTTGCAAAGCGGGGCGTAACTTGATGTTCTTGCCCTGGGGGAAAAAAAGTGAAATGGGGCCCTTTGTCAGTTACCATGTGCCATTCCAATACCGGTGTCTTCTTATGTGTCAAAGGGCCTTTGGGCTCCCTCAGGTTGCAGGGCCCCATAGCAACTACTACCGCTGCACCTCCTATAGCTACACCCCTGCTTGCAAGTTGTGCTCCTCATCTTTTCAGTTAGCCGTTGAAAGGAATGAAGTATTTTAGCCTCTCAATTTTTATCTGTCACTCTTAGAGCCAAATTTTCTTACTAAGTTGTTCCATGTATCCAGTTTACTGTTATGGATGGTAATTACAGCTTCTCCTCAACTGTATAGGTATAAAAATTAACCCAAACAATTTCTCCCATTGACTTTAATGGGATTCGAGTTCGAATCAAACCTCAAACCGAACACCACTACTGTTAGAAGTTCGCTCTTCACTACTCCTTGGTCATCTTGAAGTCCTCTTTGGCAAAGATAGCGACAGATGGTGTGATCTGACACTGATGTACCTTGACCTTGGGGTTCATCTCTAATGTCTTTGGAAGGTATGCTGGGCTCTTTTGTTACCATTAGTATTTTCTGTCTCTTCAATTTGTCATCAATTTTCCTCTTGCAGCCATGTCCAGGAAGGTTGGCTACAGTCCCAAAGACCTTAAACTTCTGAGTAATATGTGGAACTGTAGTAAAAGGAACATCAAGCTATTTGGAGATGGTCTTATAAACTTTACCTGTAACATGTTTGTCTATCATTTTCTTTCTAATTTCGAGATTGGAAATAATTTTTCCCCTAAAATGAGGACAATTGGCTTCTACCTCATGGAGTTTTTTGCCTTCCTCTGGAACAACACTATAGCACAATAGGCTGAACTGGATGGACGTCTGTCTTTTTTTGGTGTTTCTCCTTTGCTTCCTTTGGTCCATGTTCAGTGTGGAACACAACATGATACTTAACAGCAGAGTAACTAATTTTCACCCTTTAAAAAGGCAGGCTGATTACAAGTTTGAAGACACCTGTGATGTTAATTACAGAACACAACTTAGTTTAACCATGTCCATATGCTCAAATTATTTTCACTCTTTTTTTTAAGGTTACCATCATTTTTGTCCAGGCCAGCTGAAAAATACTTTCGGTTGAACCACAACTTAAATCAGACAAAAATCAATACCAAACGTTGGGAATTTAGAGACAAATCACTGCATGAAAGAAAACCCAACTAAGATATAAGCTTTAATAATTCCTAGATAAAAAAGTATTTACTTCCCCATTCAAAGATATATCCAAAAACATATATTCTCAAAATTATATCCTAAAAAGGAACCAGGACATATATAAATTGAATATTAAGATGTTATTAACTCATGATTAGATGAATGAAGTCCTGAAATTCCAAGTGATAGTCAAATTGGTATTCCATATTCCTGCAATACATATAACAAGGATAAGAACTTACAAGTAATAGGTTATCCTCCTCTTTCCTACCTAAGTGCGGGATCATCGCCTCGAAAAGGGCGGTTCTGCTAACAGCCTCTTCCTACAAAAACCATAGTTTCTAATAGTGCAAAAAGAAAGATTGCACCAAAAAGGTCCTGGTGTGTTTCCCCTTCCAAAGAGAAGGTTCCTCATGGGACAAAAAAAAGGTATAAAGCTATATAAGGATTATGTATAGCATATACAGGCTTAGGGCAGGTGATATCTAGAATATAGGGTAAATCCCCCCACAATAGGGGTCCATCACCTTGATAGAAAATGAGGCAGCCTTGGGTCATCAAAGACTTGTTCTTATATACAGGCCTGATCTCTAGTCTGTGTTACTGTATGATTTAAGAGATTCTTACCTGTCAAAATGGATAACGCATGTTGCTGGACGCATAGGATATCCAAGAAACCTCTGACGTGAGCGCCAACCCAGTGTGCATGACCAGAAACAAGTGAAGTTCCCCAATATAAAATGTGGAGCGCACTCAATGAGAATGCCGATGTGCTCCTAGTGTGTAGTGCGCATACCCAGGGTGTTTTAAACACACCCAAGGCATCCCAATCATAAAGTACGAATAGTACACTTACACACTGCTACTCAACAATAATTGTGCTAATGTGGCTATAACTACAGCTCTATAAGGCCAATGATGTAAAGGCAGGTAAGTATATAATTAGTCTACACATGAAGACAGAACATACATGGGGTACCAAAGAGAAAAGGGGAAAGAAAAAGAGCATCCCAGTGTTCCAAATGGACTGAGATTATCCCAAAATTATTATTATTGAATCCAAATTCACATCCGATGATAACCTAGCTGAGAAATTCCTACATTAATTACGAGTCCCCATAAATAGACACAAAAGGGGTTAGGGGAGGAAGAGCAAGAAAAGCCAAGGTTTAAATAAAGCATCCAAAATTTAGGGATTCATTAAGACCTTTGGGATGTAAGGACTCCATACAATAAATCCACTGCACTTTATTCCATATCATTTTCTGGTCTCAATTGCCACCGTGGGGGGAAGGTCTTATCACTTCTATAACATTAAAGCGCAAAACCTTATGATCCCCACCATGGTATTCATGTACATGGAATGCTAATGGAGTTTTCCTCCTATGTCTGTGGTTTCCTACGTATTCGCCTATCCTCTTCCTGAATGCTCTCTTGGTCTTACATTATAATTAAGAAGGCACGGACAGGTACATAGATATACTACACCTTCTGATTTACAATTTTCAAAATCTCAAATGGTATACTTATTATTAGAGGTGCTCTGAAAAACCTTTCCCTGTTTCATAATAGGGCACGCCACACAATCTGTACCACACCTGTAAGTGCCAGGTGGTTTTCTGGTTTTCTATCCAACCAAGTTCTCTCCTGATAAACTGGGGAATAAAGTGACTCCGAACCTGTGGTAAGTAATCACTGATGTACCTTGACCTTGAAGTTCATCTCTAATCCCTTTGGAAGGTGTTCTAGTGCTCTTAACCACAATGTCTGATTTTCATTAGTTAATTTTCAGTAAATTTTAATTTATTATTAGTTTTCACGGTTTCAAGTTATGTCAGTGACCTTGCGTGTATGCTATACTTTTCTTTTGTATGATGCAAAAAAAGACATCCAACTGAATACTTTTTTTTCTAATAGGGAAATTGAGATACTACTAATTTGTATTGTTAGGATGGGTTGTCAACGCCTCTGTCGTAGAGTCCTTAAAAAATTATAGAAGAAATAAAGCAGCATGCAGCGCCACTTTTTTCCATTAAAATGTTGTTAGTGTCCCTCATAAAACATGCCTGACACTGAAGTTATTTTCATTTTACTGTATCAGTGACAGAAATTGTGTATGTATTTTTTTGTATCTTGATGTAAACCTGCCAAATGCACAACAATTTATGCAGTGGAGTAAAATGAGTATATCATTCTGCAGTTAGTGAAGGATTCATCAAAGGATTTTGGTGGTTAAAGAATTGCATTTTGGACTCGGACCAAGTCTTTCTTCAGGTTAACACATTTACAACAATATTGCAATAACCAAAGCAATATTGTTTAAAGGTAAAAGTAGAGCAAAATGTGCAGTCAGCATTCACACATTGCATTGTTAAGTTTTAATTATGCACACAGTTAAGTCACATTATTATGACCATCAGATAAGATCCAGAGTAAACACTATGTTCACCTTGTATGTATTTTGGCGCTCAAACGCCATTTTTTTTTTGCGCGCATTAGTAGTGTAGAATGTGCCTGAATCTATGGACCTGTTCTACTGCAGGTCAAAGATTTAGCACTTTCTAGCTACAAAGCTACACTTCTGGCTCAGGTAAACCACTTTTAAAGGTCTACCAATTCCACCAGTAATGTGCCTGGATTTGCTGTTCAAAAGTCATAAATGTGTAGAATAGTACGGTTGTAGTGCGATTGTAGGCGCATTACAAAGTGCTGCGGGTGCTTTTTTAATGTGCCTAATTTTGGAGTGTGCCTGATTAAAAATATAGCAAAAAGGGCTGCGCCAGATTTCAGGCTGAAAAAAAAACACCAGACTTCTGGCGCTGCCCCATACATACGTCACCTTATGTACCGCACGGACAGCAGCTAGACGTGCTCAGAGTGACTCACTAAGGTCCTGGTAGGTTGTCACAGGCATCTGGAGCCACGCTGCCTGTGGTGCACCACACTTCTGCTGGAGGATGTGTGAGGAAGGATCCAGAGCACAAACACAATGATCGAGGTGTTCACACAGATGCTCAGTTGGGTTCAGGTTAGATGCTAGGGAAGTACTTGAAAGTCTTGGCCATGTTCTTCCAATGTTGAACATTTTTAGCCATGTAACATGATGCATTGTCTTGCTGGAAAATCTCATCTGCCCCAGGCAAGACAATCAGCAAGTATCAGTGTTTGTGATATGTAAGGCTAGTACTACACTGCATCAGAAAAAAATGGCTAAAAAAATGGCTGATACACGACAGTGGTTTTTGTCATGTTTTGCGCAAAAAGCATGGTCAGTTCTCGTTTTTTTTGCCATCGGCCCATACAACTGATTGTATGGGAAGACGATGAAAAAAACTCAAAGTGCCAGAGTATTATACAACATATTATACGCCGACGCCAGAAGACTACAGGTCATTTTTTAATTTTTTCTAATGGCTGCCTGAACGATCGTATTTTAGTTGGTTTTAGAATACTAAAACCGCCAAAAATACGATCGTTTTTAAATGCAGTGGAGACATAGCCTAGGGATGGATTCATACCCAAATCAGTTGTGAATGCCTTCCATATGCATGAGTAGGCTCAGTAAATGCCATAAAAACATTCCTCAGGCCAAAATGTTGCCTCCACCAGCTTGTATTTTTCCAGCAATATCCATCCACTTGGTAAAGCAGAAAAAATTAATGATTGAGAAGGCAACCCTTTGCCAATCAGTGGAGGTATAATTTCAATGCTGCTGTGAAAATGTTAACCTTTTCTGTCAACTTTATTTGCAGAGGTGCAGTGACCATCCATTTAGGAGCCCCAGTTGGCTTAAAGGGGTTGTCTCACTACGAAGATCATAGTTGAAAATGTGGGGACCAAAAATCTAAGGATGTACGTCCTTGGTTACTATTGGCAAAGTGCTACGGTTTTTGAGAACGGGTGGTTTACATGTGCTTAGCAACGGTGTTTTTTTTACTGGTCAGGGAAGCATTCTGCCTGCCCAGTCGTGCACATGCAAAGGAAAGGCAGTTAAGAGGAGGGGCAGGGATGTGTGTATTGGCAGGCATGGAGGAGAAGCAATGAGAGGACATGCAGGGGGTTGTGTGTATTGGCAGCGACATGCAGGGACAAGAGGCAGTGAAGAGCGGGGGAGGGTGTATTGGCAGCCACAGGGATGTGTGTATTGGCAGCAACAGGGATGGAGGAGAGGCAGTGAAGAGGATACAATACACACAACCCCCCTGCATGTCCTCTCACTGCTTCTCCTCCATACCTGCCAATACACACATCCCTGCCCCTCTTAACTACCTTTCCTTTGCATGTGCACGACCTGGGCAGGACAGAATGCTTCCCTGACCAGTAAACAAACACCGTTGCTAAGCACATGTAAACCAGCCTGTTCTCTAAAACCGTAGCACTTTGCCAATAGTAACCAAGGATGTACATCCTTAGATTTTTGGTCCCCACATTTTCAACTATGATCTTCGTAGTGAGACAACCCCTTTAACTGTTGCTTAGACAATCATCTGGCAGCTCCCTAGTTCATTTTGTAGGTGAGCTACTCCACTGTAACGTTTCACTTTACCCTCACTCATCTTTTTTAATAGTTTTTCACCTCTCCAAAATCAAGGAAATCTGGTGTTTCTGCATTTTTCAATTGTTTTTTTTGAAAGGGTGCCATTTATCCATTCCGATATCCCTTACACCAAATCAACAAGGGGCACATGCAAACCCATTTTAACAAACTGCAGAAATACTGCCACTCTTAAAATAAAGGAAAACAATTTCGGCATATGTCTTCCCAATAAAACTTTTCTGGTACCTTAGAAAATATCGCTTGTAAACAGTCATCCCTAGCAAACTTGTCACTGGTTGTACTTCCTTGACCCCTTTTAAAAAGGCCCACAACCTTTCAGCCCGAAGGGCCCCTCAAAAGGGCCCGCCATTTTTTGGAGATGTTCTGACCTAGTCGTCTAGTCACCACAAATTGTCAGAGTCACTGGAGATCCTTAAAAACTAAACCCCAAAATTTCCTTTGCTGCCCAGTAAATCCTACCATGTGATAGGTGTCATTGTCACAGTGTTACCTCACCTCCCATCTTTTAAAATTATGTCTGATCAGTGTAAATGTAAAGAGCACAGATTTCAGTCCAGTTAGCGAAAGGTTTTGTTAGTTTATCTTTCTTGAGATGTTGGTAGGGAAACCCAAAATAAAAAAAAGATCCTTTTATTTCAAAATTTGTTTCCCCCCCGATTAAATTTAATTTGGGAAACAAAAAATAATAATAATTTGTATTAAAATGGTTTTAATTTAATTTTCTTTAATTTTTTACACAATTGTGTTTAAAGGTTTTGCTTTTTGATCCCGTTTTTTGGGAAACAAAAAACCCGGAAAGGATCATAACGGGGGGTCACAAAAATTTAAGGGGGTGACTGAGATTCTTCCCCTTTTTTTAAAAACCATTTTGGTTTTTGGGGGCAAAGAAATTTCATCTAAAAAAAACTTAACATTTAAAAATAGCCTAAAGGTTTTAAAAAAAAATAGGGATCCTTTTAAATTGGGCTAAAAATAATAGTTTTTTAAAAGGATTTTTTTAGTTCTAAATCTTAATTATTTTACCCGATCAGCACTTGACTTCCTGAACTTGAAATTTTTCCTTTTTTTGGGAAATAAAAAATCGATTCCCTTTCAAAAACTTTTCCCAGCAGAAAATCAAAAAAGTGAAGTGTAAAAAAAGTTTCCCCTGCTGTGGGACCATACTGCTGTAAAAGACCTCTTTTCCTTTTTTCTTCCCGATTCAAAAGCTGTGTCTCCAATAATCCCTTTCCCCCCAAACACAGCCTGCCCTTTTAAATTTGCTTGTTAAATAAATGTCCTTGGGTGGACAGTCCTCAAACAACATACTACAGCTCATGCAGGCGGCTAGGTCCATAGCGTACTTTTTGCCTATGTGTAACTCTAGCAACAGCTTTAATATATAGAATCTCTGGTCGTGTAAGCAAAAAGCACCTTCATATGGCTTCTTTCAAATACAAAGGGGGCTTCCCCCAAAATGTCGCAGCCTATCATCCCTACTTGAATAGAGGACGAACTATGAGCTCTGCTCCACTGATGCTATCCTAGTAAGGACATTTATATTTGAATGAACTTCATTCAGACACTCTATGAAGCAACAAACCGCAGGTCATGTAAATATTGCTTGATTTTGTGAAACTTAGGGCTTGTTCACACGGCGTTTTTGTGATCCGTTTTACGGATCCGTTTTACGGATCCGCAAAACGGATCTAACAATTGTCAGTGTGATTAACATTGAGTTAAATGGCAAAAGCGCATCGCTGTTCCCACGGGAGATCAGCGATGCGCTTTTGAGAAGCTCTTCTGCACTGCGCTTTTCGCATCCGCTTTAAGAATTGACATGTCAATTCTTATTGCGTTTTTACGCAACTGAACGCCCATAGGAGATAATGGAGTCCGTTTTTTGGCACTTGTCCAAAAGCGCTCCACACTCCTGGTACGTAACAGCTGCGCTTTGCATCCTGAAAGCGGATGCGAAAAGGCACTGGAAGGCTGGACGGGGAAACGCTGGAGAGGTGTGCAGCGGCAGCGGGAGCGCTGGTGTGCAGCGCGGCGGCGGCGGCTGGGGGAGCGCAGGTGAGCAGTGGGGCGGCGGCAGCGGGAGCGCAGGTGTGCAGAGCGGCGGCAGCGCAGGTGAGCCCGAGCGCCGGGAGCGGAGGGCAGACATAAAGGCGGCGGGCGGCGCAGGCATATATGAGGGGAGACATGAAGGGAACTGGAGGAGAAGAGAAAAGAGAGAGAGAGAGAGAGAGGAAGACAGGAGAGAGAGAGAGAGAGAGAGAGAGAGAGAGAGAGAGAGAGAGAGAGAGAGAGAAGAGAGAGAGAGAGAGAGAGAAGAGAGAGAAGCGGATGCGTAAAACGCAGGTTGAAAAAGCATTTAAAAAAAGGATCAAATAAAAATATCCAATGCTGCGTTTTGCGGATCCGCTTTCCGGATGCGCTTTTCAGGTGCCGAAAACGGATCCGTAAAAAGGATCCAAAACGCCGTGTGAACAAGCCCTTACGCGTGATGCCAAAAATTGTTGATATACGAACTTGGAGCATTAAACACTATTTTTGTATTTGAAAGAAGCCATATGAAGGTGCTTTTTGCTTACATGACCAGAGATTCTATATATGAAAGTGTGGTTATTCTGGATTGGGACTCCCTGTCTGGCTGTGAGCCTGCGGTTTAAACATAAGAAAAAGGTACACAATTTTGATTAAAAGCCTTTAGGAACAGCTTGCCAAAGGATTTCTGTCAGCCCATAAAGGGACGGGGATTCTGGAAACCCTGGGCCCAAAATTGAGGGTCCCAACTACTCTGAAGGCATCCCATATGACTTGGGAGTGGCCCAGGGGCGTTTCAGGGACGTTACCAGGCAGTTTGAGTGTGGTCCCAGGCATTTTGGCCCCCAATAAATGCAAAGTTGTGCGGGTCTGCTCTAGAGTTTGATCTATAATACAGATCCATATGTGCCTTATGTGCTGTATACATGGTATATGCACAAAATACCTGCATGTGCTCTTACACTGTAATATGATAGTTAATAGCTGTGCTGCAGTAACACAATGTTAAATAGTAACAGCTAACTAGCTGATATTGTCTGATTCCTTCATTAACCCCTTAAGGACCCGGCGTTTTTTGTTGTTGACACGTTCGTTTTTTCCTCCTCGCCTTCCCAGAGCCAAACTTTTTTATTTTTACAATACATAGCCCAAATGAGGCTTTTATCTTGCGGGACAAGATGTACTTTCTAATGGTGTTATTCACTATTCTATAGAATATACTGGGAAAACGCAAAAAAATGTGCATTTATACTTTGAGATAAATTGGATAAACTACTGTATAAAACCAGGTATAAGTGCCAATCTTGAAAACCTTCAAATTTCGAGGGGCAACCAGTATGCCAAAAGGAACCTTTCTGCTATGTCCCTTAATGTACTGTACGTTCTGAAAATAAAAACTGTGAGAAATTGGTGTCTACATTACCTTAATCAATATATACACTCATAAAATGAAAAACAATCTTTCAAAAGTAGCTTTATGCTTTACAAACTTAAATACAACCAAATATGTCCTCTTGATATATTCAACCCCTGGGAAGTATGCATACAGCAACCACTGCAAAGTAATTTTCCACCAAAAATAAGTTCCATATAGTGTTCCAATATTAATCAAATGATCCACAAAAGATAAAGCTAACAAGCTCAAAAATATTTCAACTCACTGTTGCTGAGCTAGAGGATATGCCGTGTTATCCTATCCGAGCGACCCGGCCGGAGGCGCACTGGATTACACAGGCACAGGCTAGCTGACAGCTAGTAGGTACAAAATGCCAATGCGTTTCATAAAACAGTGCAGTTTCCTTAATCAGGGCCCTGTTCGCCTCCACCCTGATTCAGAATGCCGGCGGCTGAAAATCCATCCGGCTGAAAATCGGTTCAGTGTAGACTATTGAACGGATTTTTTTCTAAATTCTATGGGGATGGATTCTTGATGATTTACTTACTGTTTCCAAATCGGCAAACCGTCTGAAAATCCGACCAAGAAACCATGCCATGTAGACGTACTCTAAGGCTATGTTCACACGGCTTAAAATTGGACGTATTTCAGTCCGTAATTATGTGCCGAAGTGCGCAAATTACGGCTGGAATCCGTCCCCGTCATTACGGTAATCCACAGTTCTCATAAAGTACTATGGATTACGTCTTCTCTCCCTGCTCGGCGACTCCGCCGGGCGGGGCGATAATTGACATGTGAATTACTAGCGGCGTATACACGCCACTGATAATGCAGGTCTATGGGCCGGCGAGGTGCCGGCACCCCGCCCCCGGCCACACGGCGTAATTGCGGGGCGTAATTACGCCCTGCATTTAAGCCGTGTGAACCTAACCTACGGCTATGTTCATACGGCTTATTCACGCCGTAATTGCGGGACGGATTTCGCCCGCAATTATGCCGTGTGTACAGGGGCGGGGGGCTGGAAGCTCGCTGGCCGCATAGACTTCCATTATTCACGGCGCGGATCCCACCAGGATAATGTGTATGTCACTTTCTCCCCGCTCGCCGTATTTCGCGAGCGGGGAGAGGAGACGGAATCCATAGTTCTCTATGAGAACTGTGGATTACCGTAATGACAGGGATGGATTTCAGCCGTATTTGCGCGTAATACGGACTGAAATCCGTCCCAAAATCAGCCGTGTGAACATAGCCTTAAAATCACTTGCATGCTCAGCCAAGCATGCATGTATAAGGGGTAAAGGGGATGAATGGAGAAATAGCTGTTAGCTAATAATGGTGTAAGAGCACCTTAAGGGATTTGCACCATCAATAGCAGCATGCAGCTTAATTTATAGCCTAATTAGTCTATGGTTATATTGTTAATCCTCTTTTTTGAGGTTCGGAAAAACAGGCAGATAAATTAATCCCTTAGTAATAACCAAAGGTTTCTCATAAAACACGTTTTCCCTTCATCAGTATTAACATGAATGTTTAATCTGGGATGCTACCCTGCAAGACTTTTGGGATGATTCCTTTTATCGGTACTCTTGGACTTGTGCCCAACTGGAGTAACTGTGGACAGCTTTTGTGAAAAATCTAAGCTGGTTTTGAAACAGTCTTTGATTAAATATCAAACTCAACCTAGTAAGCCTTCCTACTATTCAGAACAAGACCAAGCATGCTAAATTGCTATAATTGCTATTAAATCCAGATACTCTCTTCTTTTACCTAGCTATTTATACTGAGTTTTGGTTTTGTAAGAGTACGAAAAAAATCTGTGCAAATGTTACGTCCTTGATAGATTACATTTTAGATATAAAGCAAACATGAAAGCAAAAGCAAGACCTAAAAAGGTGCACACCTGAAATGCCAGTAAAAACAAAAGACTTCATTGGATTACATAAGTACATATTTAAAAACAATTAAAAAGCCGACAAAGGCTACAGGTTTCAAGACAAGGACTCTCCAGAAATAACCAGAGGGAATTAGTAAACAGCACTACAAGTGTAAAATAAGCGGAGACCCGAAAAACAAAACTAGCCAGACCTAAAAAAAAATAGAAAAAAATTTACGTTATAACCAAAAATATTTTTATAAGTAGAAAATGGCACACCAAATAATATTGTGTGCTAAGAAGGAAACATATAAGTCCAGAAAATAAATATGTTCAAAGTTGTTATAACAATGAAGTACATAAATGCCAGTGTAGGTAGAGGCCGTGTGCTGTAAACACAAGACCCCACTCGTATTGCCAAACAGTGTGGCTTCCTCAGGGGTTGTTGCTTGGCAATACATGTGGGGTCTTGTGTTTACAGCTCATGGTCTTTACCCACATTTATTTATTTACTTCATTGTTATGACAATTTTGAACAAATTTATTTTCTTTATTTTTTGGACCTATATGTTAACTTCTTAGCACATGTAATATTATTTGGTGTGCCATTATTTACTTATCTGCCCCTGGACATTAAACTTATATTTGTGATCATGTATAGATAAAAGAGGTTTTCTAAAGCATAAGCGAACTGTAAAAATAGAAAAAAAAAAGGCAGATAAATTATTAAAGATTTTACTTGCTTTTGCTTTTGGATGCAGAAAACATTGAAAGGATCTTCCTTTCCTAAAAAATAAAGTAGCTGCATGTGTGATTCTGTAATGAAAAAAGACCATATTCTCCTCTAGAATCTGCCATCACTCCAGCACAGAAAATTCCTAAAGTTTGTGAACTATGTTTGGTGCATGCATCCATAGTCCAGATAGATACAGTAAAAAGACATATATCACACAGTATATGTTCTTTTTATTATAGGAACTATAAGCCCAGTATTCAGGTCTATGACTATACAATCTGAAATTTGAAAAAAGTTTAAATGCCATTTGTGTTCATATTAAAACATAAAAATTATTTTCCCTTTTTTAAAATTTTTTCTGAAAGGAAAAACCCAATGGGCTTATTTTGACCCAAATCTTTCTGAACAAGGTAATGCTTCATAGCATAGCTTTTTTCATGCCTGTTGTATAGCCTTGACCTAAAGGTTCAAAATTTGATAAACCCTTGAGTTCTAAAACCAAACGCCAATAAAGGGCTGAAGAGGGTATTTTAAACCGGTCTTTTGTGTTTCCATCCCCTGTGTTTTGCCCCTTGAAATTCCCTGACTCTTTTCCCTTTTTTCCCTATCTGGGTTTTGAGAGTACCTTACTTTTCAGTCTATGACATGCTTTGGGAAACATAAAAACACCCCAAAGGTTTTAAAAAGGAAAAAAAAAATTGAAGCAAAAAGTGGGGGCCCTGAAGTTTTATTTTTTTTGGGTACTGTTTTGGGTTAAAATATTTTTTTTTACCACTTTTTTTCCCAAATTTTTTGGGGGAATATGAAGTGCCCAAAAAAAACAAAATTTTTGGTTTTTGGGAATTTTTTTTTTTCTATGGAGAAAACACCCATACGGGATAAAGATTTAAAATTTTAATACATCCCCTTTTTTCAGTTGGGGTTCCCAAATTTATGTAAAAATTTTTTAATTTTTTTTTATTTCAAAAGGAAAAGAGGGATTTAAATTTTTTAATTTTTTTAAAAAAAACTTTTTTCTTTTTCATTTTAAATATTTAGCCCTTCCCAACATACTTGCCACTAGCAGGGCAAAATTTCCCTTTGCCCTATATACAACAGTACTGTTTGTTCTTTTTGGAATAAAAAAAATTTTCACTTTTTAACCTTTTTAAAACCCCCCCTGTGGCCTAGGGCAGGGTTTAAAAAGGGGTTTACATACATGGCAGCTCAGGGGGTCGGGCAAAAGGGGTTTTTGGCGCCATGGCAACCTTTTCCCCCCTGCAATTATGTTGCGGGACTTTTTACCGGGGGGGAAGGAACGGTGAAATTTGTTAAATCTTCACTAGACACCGTGGCTGTGACACCGCAGCGGTAAAGTTTTTAACAGCGGGGAATGGAGCCCGCGTCTGGTCTGGCCCGCGGGTCCCTGCGGCCCCGCTCCTTAGGCGCATGCGGGGCTCCCCCAGTTTTAAAGGGCCCGCGGGGCCGGGTAATTGGTTATTCCCGGGCCGCGGGACACATTTTAATGGTTTCCACCTTCCTGATGCTTTTTGCTGAACCCAAATATGCCCATAACCTATGCGAGGAACCCTTTCTACGTTTTTTGGTTTGCGCCCTCCCTTAAACAAGTCCCTCCACTTACGTTCTTTCGACCACAAAATCTTTGCCGCCTGCCCGCCCTTTTCCTGGCCCATCCCCGCCTAAGAGTTTGTCTCCCCGTTCTGAAAGGGGGTTTTTTCCACCCCCAGCTACCCACCCGGCAAAAAGGGTAAACATCGGGGGTACGACCTGGGGAATCCACCCCCGGGCAAGGTGGGATGGACTTCCCGCGGCAGGTTTCTGGTGAAAACCCGGGGGACCCACTTAAAAACCCCGCTCCCTGGGTGGTCCTGTACCCCCCGCTTCCGGGGCCCCAGCGGATCCACTACCCCCTTCGTTACAAAAAGGTTTTAAATGCACTGGGGTCTGCTTTTTTTTTTAAAAATTGCATTATTGTCCCTGAGAACACCAAATTTAAACACCCCCCATTTACCCCCTGAGGTTTTTGAAACACTAATGAGTCAAAATGAAAACCGTGGAGGAAAAGTGGAAATTTTGGGAACAATTTGTCCATTTTACGTTAGGGAAGGTCCCTTCCTCATTTAAAAAAATGGAAAAAAAATTGTTTAATGGGTTTTTTGCTTTTCCTCATCGCCCTCTCAATCCTCCCCTAAACACAAAGAGAACATTTTAAATTTTTTTTAAACAAAATTTAAAAAGGGTTAAAAAAAAAACTTTTTGGCAAAAAAAATATCACACTCTGGAAACAAAGCAAAGTTCCACTGCCCTTTTCCCAATCTCTAATCAAACCGGGCTTCGTAGCCTCCCAAGTTAAAACGCCCAAAAACTACCAAACATCCCAGCTCGACAAACTAGAGAACCGCACCCGGCGAATAATTTTTGGGCCGCAAGGTCTACCTGAAGAGGGGGCGCCCCTTCAAAAACCCATCACCCAAAGGGAAAACCCAAAGACTTTAATACTTTTTTGGGGCAGGCCCAAAGAGGCACTTTCATAGAATTCGACCTTTACCAGGGGAAAATCGGGCCCCCTACGGCTGCAAATCCGTCCAAAAAAGGGAGCGGGAGTAGAAATGCAGAATTCACCATTACCCCCCGTAAAGAAATCCTAAAAAAGGGGCCCGTCTCATGCCCTCCGTCATGTACAATAACACCCAAGATCGGGGGGGGGGGGGCCCTCTACCCTGCCCTGCAAAAAGAACCCCTCCGTTTTGGCGTTTTCCCCCTTAAGCCTCTGCGGGTTCCTTCAAAAAGGAACCGACGTATACAGTACCAAATGGGGCTTCCCAAATTTTCCCTGCAAGTTCAAAAAAGGGGAATACAGATGGGCC